>CM065594.1:219668761-219976690 GCA_033119425.1 Bufotes viridis
CCACTCTGCAAAATGCGGAACGCACATGGCTGGTATCCGTGTTTTGCGGCTACAGCCGTGTGCATGAGCCCTAAGATGTAGCTTCACTGTGCTCTCTCCTGCAGGGTTGCCAACCAGAATCTTTCTTTTTACAGGACAAGTTATCAAACAATCACAGACAGACAACACTTTTAAGGATAAATTGGAAAGCCATAATGAGTAATAAAGAAAATAAGTAATACACGTCTATAGCTCAATTTATTGATAAGAACTGATTACCAGCATTAACTGGAAACTGTGAAATAATAATAATTACCATAAAAATAAACAGCTCAAGTACTACCAGCCTAAAAAATAATCACAGAAACAGTAAAAAAGTTGCCTATTTTTACGAACTGTCCAGGAATTTCTGGATGGTTGGCAAGCCTGCATCCTACTCGTAAGAGCTGACAAGGCGAAAGCCATCAATCACAAACAGGTGTCAATGGAAGCAGGCTAAACCTGATCTACCACTGGCTGCCCTTAGATAGGACTCACCATAATAATTGCAGTATGATGAGACTCTGTCAGAGCCAGAGGCATAATGGAAAATGTAAATTGCATTAGAGCAGGCATGCTCAACCGGCGGCCCTCCAGCTGTTGCAAAACTACACCTCCCACAATGCCCTGCTGTAGGCTGAAATCTGTAGGATGTTCGGGCATGCTGGGAGTTGTAGTTTTGCAACAGCCGGAGGGCCGCAGGTTGAGCATGCCTGCATTAGAGGAACCATGTCAGCAGGGAAGAACAAGACAAGATGGCAGACAACCCATAAATCAACTCAAACAGGTATACACAAGTCCAGAGGACGCAATAACGCCTGTACAAGCATCATAGCCACTTCAGACCATTACGCACAAAGGTCTGTACAGCAAGGAGCTTAGTTATTGGTCGGTTTGGGCAGGCTGCCGCACCATTTAGCGCACCACTTTGAAGTTGGGAGGGAGAGTCACCGGTGCACGATCTTCACTGGCGGGGTAAGCATCCTCCTAGTTTACAGTGGGCCTTCGTTTTTGAAACTTCTGATATATCATAGGAATATATCTAAAGTGTTGATCGGCGGGAGTCCCAGCGCGGAGACCCCCTCTGATCTCTAGAACGAGGAGTCAGAAGCGCTTAGCCTACTACTGTGTGCGAGAGTGAAGACGGTCCCATAGACTTTTTATTGAAACCGTTTTCAGTATCGCGCTCAGCAGTGAGGAGCAGCCGTGCTCAACTGAGCTCTTCTGACTCCTCTTTCTGTTTTGCTTTACACTAGTTTTGATAAAACCCCCCATGGTCTGTACCTGTTTTTAGGGCGCTGTCCCACATAGTGTCCGCTTAATTACCAAGGAGTAGCACCACCGGTATTATTGGTAATATTTTTGTTCAGTGACCATAAGCAGACAGCTGGGGAATGGTGAGATATTGAAGCAGACTGTGTTAAAATGAAAGGTGTTTTCTCCTTACACAATGAATAATCTTTAGTTCTAGGTCACACCTTGTCCAGTCTGACGTAAGTCACATTGCCAAGCTTATGTATTGTGACCCAACTCACTTTGACTAAAAGGTAATGAGTTCTGTTCCTGGATCTCAGTACTTCTAAGGAAGGAGAATTGTCTGCCGCCTTCTTCAGAATAGACAATATCAGGAAATTACAAAGGGAAACTGTTTCCTGTTACTGTATTTTGCTTGGTATCATCAGGACAACCTGTCTGAATATATGTATGTGATTGAAGTTGTACTTTCTTGAAAGACAGGCAGTCCAGCCCATCAGGCTCTAATGTGCTATTATGTCTTTTGATATAATTATGGTTGTTCTGCTTTTGCACAATAAAAACATTTATAATTTTACTTTTCCGTTGGCAGAGCCAGTTTCCGTTAAATGGGTTTTCCTCGGGATAGGTCATCATTAGCTGTTTGGAGGGGGTCTAACATACCACCCCCTGCCGATCAGCTGTTTGGTGATATCTCTGTAGGCAGACAGCTCCATTTTGTATGTAGTGGACTGAGGTCATCACTGCGCTGCTGTCATTAACTTCAGCTAGAATAGACCATCACTTAATGAGAGGTGAACAACCCCTTCAATAACATTTTGAGGTACATCTGACTTTGATCATTTTTATTGAGCTTTTTTGGAAGGTGGAATGAATAAAAATCAGCATATTTTTTTTTTTTTAATTCGACAAATACTCATAGTATAAAAAAAAACTAAAAAACACAATAGTTAAATACTTAACACAAAACTGGAGATAGGGGGAATAAAATTTTTTTTTTTCAGAAAACCCCACACTTCCTCAGATAGAGATCCAAGGGGACCAGGCAGCTAAGAATTTAGCATAATATCCTTTAGGGTGGGTTCACATGACGTTTTATGCCTTAGTTTGGACGTATACGTTAGAAAAAGAAAGATACAAAAAGCAGCACACCATATTCTTGTATCCTGAGACCGGTATACTTTTTTTTTTTTTTTGCAATGGAACTGTATGACAGTCTGAGACATCCATTACGTTTTTTGTATACGTTAAAGGGAATGTGTCATCAGAAAATGACCTGCTATTTAAATCACTTTCTATGTTTAATATATTTTTTAATAATTTTGGATGTTATTTTTAATTTCCCATGTCACCTTTTTATATTTAAATTAAAACCACAGCCAGGGAGAAAAAAAGCTCTGCTGAGATTGAGCATCTCACAGCCAGGAAGGAGACACCCCTTAAGAAACATAGCCATGTCCTCCTCCCTGTTCCGATTCTATTAATTAGCATACAGGAGGAGGACAATAACAAAAAAATATTTTTCATTAGACCTCAGGTCAGACCACCAATCAGACCCCCAGTGTTAATCTGACCTCAGCTGACAGCCCCAATCAGACCCCCAATGTTAATAAGACCTAAGCTCAGCCCTCAATGTGAATGACCCCCAATCAGACCTCAGATAAGAGCCCCAAAATAAATAAGAACCCCCCCCCCCAATTCAGACTTCAGATCAGCCTCTTATTAGCCCCCAGCAGCTCCATATTAGTCCCCAGTAGCCTTTTATATCATATAAAATAAAAAAAACACTTACCTCTCCTGCTCCAGACGCCGCCACTACTCTGCTCCAGCCTCTGTCGGCTGTGCTGTGATCTGACACACACAGCGTGAGGTCACAGAGCGTCCTCGCGCTGTGCGCAGCTACCACACAGCCGACAGCCGAGGACCAGTAAGTTGTGAGTACAGAGCCTTCACCGCCTCCCAGTCCTCCGGTACTAATGAGCGCTTCCATAATGGAAGCACTCATTAGTATTCATACCATAAGACGCAGGGACATTTTGTCCACGTGGGGGGGCGGGAAATGCGTCTTATATGGCAAACAATACGTAAATAAGACAGAATCCACCATTCACAGAAGGTGATTGTCAAATCTTATCTATTCTCTCCGTGTACAATGACCTCTGTACAAGTCACAGAGCATGACTAGAAGACTCTCCCATAGAAGTGAAAAGGGTCCCCTCCTGTCTATTGTGTCTATGGCCCATGGGGCTGCCATAAAGCAATTTTTAATGCCTTGAAAATGCTGTTAAAGGGGTTGCCTCACTTCAGTAATTTGCATTTATCATGTAGATTGTGGTTGCACACTATAGGAAAAAGCATCAGCCTTCTCTGGTGGCCTGGATCATGGGAGCGCACATAGGCTAGGACTTTTTCCTATATTGTGCAAGCACGACCACCACTGATGGATTGCAGGGTGGTCTGTAACCATGGAAACGAGCAGTGTAAATTGTGATGGAAAAAGGAATCCAGCCAGCAAAGGAAGCAATATGGATAATAACAATACATTAGGAAGTAGCTTGTATTAACTTTCTCTACATGATAAATGCCACTTACAATCAGAAAATAAAAAGGATGTGTGTTACTATCTAGTTTTAACTGGAGGATAAACTATTTGGTGACACGTTTCCTTTAAACGGATGGGAAAAACGTGATGTGAATCCAGTCTTATACATACATAACCCTTATTCATACCAAATCATATTCAACATGTTTTTCCAAACCACAGTTGAGTAAATGCTAGTAGACATCCACAGCTTAAGAATCTGCATCTTGGCACACATCAAGTCTTACTACAGCACCAGATATGCACTTTGAAACCTTAAGGGACGGAGTATCTGGTAATATACAAATAAAAGGACAAAGTGGAATTGTAATCTGATAACTTCCGCTGAGTATTAAAGTAACTAAAGTTTGGCTGACACACTAATGTGTGTGGGGTAGTTCCGACTCTCCCTCTACAGATGATTTCGGGTAGAGTGGGATAAGCCTGGGAATAAAATAGCAATTTTGGCATGTTTTTTTTATGATGGTTGTTACAGTATCAACGATAACAGTTTAATAAGGTTCTTGTAAGCAGGGGAAAAGGGTGTTGTTTTGGGGGGATTTGCTTGAAGTTTTTTTTTTTTTTGTGTTCTTAGTCCTAGAACGGGACTTGAACCTGCGATCCGCTGAACATACGGAATACTTCTGTATGTGAGTTCCACTAAAACGATGTTGCCACAGCCAGCATTGGCATTTACAGGGAATGTGTCATCAGAATATAATCTATTGTTTTACAGAACTTTTGGAGATGCCATTTTTAATTTTTATGTTAACATTTATATATACAAAAAACATGATATCCTGCAGTTTTCATACTGACCACTAAGGTCTTCAAACAGCTGATCGGTGGGTGTGCCGAGTGTCAGAACCCCTCCGATTAGATCGATAATTTATCCTGAGGATAGGTCATTAGTATAAACTTCCCAATCCACCCCTTTAATTAAATGGTCATGGTCAACTTGTCCTGGCTGTATGAACAAAAAAGTTATGGGTCTTGAGAGACAGAAAGGAAAAAACTAAAATTGGCCAGTCCTTATGGTGCTTTCACACTAGCGTTTTTACTTTCCGGCGTAGAGATCCGTCGTCGGGTCTCTACGCCAGAAAGAAACTGATCAGGATTATCCCTATGCATTCTGAATGGAGAGAAATCCGTTCAGGATGCATCAGGATGTCTTCCATTCAGTATTGTAACGTTTTTTTTGACGTTGACAAAACCGCAGCATGTTCGGAAGACTTGCCGTAATGCCGGATCCGCAATTAATGCCCATTGAAGTGCATTAATCCGGGTCCGGAATTAAGCTAAACGTCGTTTCGGCGCTTCGCCGGATCCGACGTTTAGCTATGCGCAGCAGCAGTTCCGATCGGGGCCCTAGTGTAAGCTGGGGCTCCGATCGGTTACCATGGCAGCCAGGATGCTACTGAAGTCCTGGCTGCCATGGTAAGTACTCCGCAGCAGTGTATTTACCTGCGCTGCGGCCTCCGGGCGCTCCTTGATGAAGGTCACAGGTCAGGGCAGCGCATTGATCTATGCGCCGCGGGGACCTGTGACGTCATGAAGGAGCACCCAGCGGCTGCAGTGCAGGTAAGTGCACTGCTGCGGAGTACCATATCAGCCAGGACTTCAGTAGCGTCCTGGCTGCCATGGTAACCGATCAGAACCGCGTAATAACACTGCTGGGGCTCTGATTGGATCCTGATCAGTCTTTAAATGCTTTCAGGCTACTTGCATTCTGACCAATCTGGCGGGACGGAAGTGCCTGCCGGATCCTTAGAACGCAAGTATAAAAGCACCCTTAGAGTGTTATTAACTAAATGCAGATGTTTCAATATTAAAATCCTGGAATACCCCTTTAACTCTTTTTACCCCAGAGGTTTTTTTGTTTTTGCGTTTTCGTTTTGCGCTCCCTGCCTTCTCAGAGCCATAACTTTTTTTATTTGTCTGTTCACATAGCCATATGAGGGCTTGTTTTTTGCAGGATAAATTGTACTTTCCAACACCACCATTTAATATTGCATATGATGTAGTGGGAAGCTGGAAAAAAAATCCAAATGGGGTGAAATTGCAAAAAAAAAAAAAAAAATCCACCATAGTTTTATGGGTTTTTTATTTACGACGTTCGATGTGCGATAAAACTGACCAGTTACTTTCATTCTACAGGTCAGTACGAATCCGGTGATACCTTATATGTATAGTTTTTCTTGCGTTTTTGATAGTGATAAAATAATAAAGTGGGGAAAAAAATCTGTTTTATTTTTTCGTTGCCATATTTTGACCCTATAACTTTTTTGTAATTATGTGCACGGAGCTGTGTGGGGGCTCGCGGGGCGATCTGAACTTTTCATTGATACCATTCTGGGGTGTGTATGACATTTTATTTAATTTTTTTGTAGAAAATGAAGCAACCAAAAACGGCAAATCGGCCATTTTGACGCTTTTTTCTGGGAATATATATATATTTTTTTATACTATGGCCGTTTTCACCCATTATTGTTTTTTTTTTAGTTTGTTTAGTTCTTTTATTTTGGGAAAAAGGGGGTGATTTTAAATTTTTGTTTTTATTTTTAAAAACTTTATTTATTCATCTATTTACACTTCTTTATAGTTCCCATATGAACTATAACAAGCAATCATTAGATTGCTATTCTTATAGACCCCAATGCACTAACATTGGAGTCTATGAGAAAATTGCTAGTTTCCTATGGAGCCCTATTACAGGCAGTGGCTCCTTAGGAAATACTATGCAGCAGCCTCCTGTCATTCACAAAGACAGGGGATGCTGCACACACGCTCCGACTCCTCCTATCACCACACGGGGGAGCCGGAGCATCGCCAGAAGCACGCTCTTCCGGTGTTTTACGCGCTCAGATGCCAGGGTCAGTGCTGACTCCGGCATCTGAGGGGTTAAATGTCCGCAATCTGCATTACTGCCAGTTGCGGACATTAGCCACAGGTGTCTGCTATAAGAAACAGCAGGCCACCTTATGGCACTGCTCCGCTCAGGAGGGGGAGCCATCTTTAAAGAGCCGGCCAGCGCTGTACTATTACGGCGCTGGTTGCGAAAGTGTTAAAATCGGTGTTCCATTAGGTAAATGTTATCCTCTATTCAGAGGATATAGGATAACTATCAGATCGGTGGAACCCTACCAATGGGACCCTAAGCGATCACGAGAATGGGGGCCCCACAACCCCTGCTGCTTCCGTGAAATGACCGGAGTGGCCAGTTGCATATGTGCGCAATCAATCCATTCATTTCTATGGGACTACCAGAGATCGCCCAGTAAAATGCTTCGAACTCCCATTAGTGGAGTGACTGGAGTTTAGATTTCCATTGTTTTCAAGAAGGATAAGAGTAGAAGTGTTCTAGATATATAGGGAGTCATTTATTAAGACCAATGTTTTCGAAGCCAGAACCCATTTCCTAGCGGCTCGTCCCCTTCCACGTCCATGCCACGCCCCCTTTTCTAGACTTGGCGTGAGCGGGGAAAAATCGCAATCTGCGCCAGAAATACACCTAATATAGGCATATTGCTGGTTAGTAAATGACCCCCACATACACTGTCCAAATACACTATTTGCATCCCTCAATCTCTAATTATTTTTTTGGTTTTTTTCCCCCAGTTAAATCCTGATATCAACGTTTTCCAAAGAAAGTTTGTCAATGAGGTCAGAAGATGTGAGGAGATGGACCGTAAACTGCGTATGTTTATCCTTTGTTTTCACTTCCTGGGTGCCTCCTTGATTTGATTGAGTATGATGAGCATTGCTTCCAAAGAAGGGAATAAGCCACTGCTAGACTACTGGTGGCGGATTACCTATCTTGACAAAAAGATGATTGGATATATTGGAATCAAACATGCATGACCCTTCTTTTCCCCAGCATCTGCCGTTGTATCATCTACATACACATGCATCAAATTTCTATGGCCACCAGAAAGGCACAGGCTCAGATAACACCGCTATAGACCTCTTTGACAAATACTGTCATTTGAGGATTTTTTTGCAGCAATAAAGCCATATATATATTTTAAAGATCCTTGGCATCACAAAAATGCTGGGTTCCCTTAGATGCTGCCAGAGTTAGTACTGACCTCTGATTGCATTGATGAAATCCAACAAAATCTACTAAAAAAAAAAAGCTTGGTGGAAGATTGAGATGTTCTTGTCTCAATAAGATTTTTACGTGACTACCTCATTCTTGTCTTGAAAGTCTACATGGAGTCTTTGAAAAGCAAATGCGCTGTTCTTTTACTTGCAGGATTTGTGGAGAAGGAGATTAAAAAAGCAAGTATCCCAATTCTTGACACAGGGGAGAACCCAGAAGTTCCCTTTCCCAGGGACATGATTGACCTGGAGGTAAGACTTGAAAGCTGCTATTCATTCGTTCTTCCTTTATCCATCCATTCTTCTTGAGTTACCCCCTGTATTGAAGATGCACTAAAGATAGGATCCGTTATAATAGACAGACCAGCATTGGGAAAATGATATTATTGGAAAGTGCAACCATTTACTTAGGGGGAGTCTTTTGGCGCCAAAATCACTAGTACAGTTCATAGGGGCCGGATCAGGAGTGAGGGCCGCTCTGCACATGTGCCAAAGTTCCAAAAATCAGTGCAGGCGTGGATTTCTAAGCAGTTAGATAATTAAAGGAACCTGTCATGTTGAACATGGTGTGTGATTTGCAGGGAACATGCTGTAGAGCAGGAGGAGACGAGTCGATTGATATATAGTTTTGCAGGAAAAGATTCACCGAGTAGGATTGTCGACTGGACTGGATGCATGTATAGCTTGACAGTTTCCCTTTAAATTTCACAAACAATAACCCTGGGTTCAGACCTGAGCGTTCTTAAAACGCGTGTTTTACGCGCGTTTTTGTCGCGCGTATTTCAGCGCGTTTTTGCCAATAGGAAACGCGCGTCGTACGCGCGTTCTTGTGATTGACTACTGTGGTGTCGATCACAAAACGCGCGACAAACGCCCCAAAAAAAGCTCAAGTACTTGTTTATGCGTATGGCGTTTTACAGCGCGTTCGTACACGCTGTAAAACGCTCAGGTGAGAACCATGCCCATAGGGAAACATGGGTTTTCACCTGTTGAGCGTTTTACAGCGCGTAGGAACGCGCTGTAAAACGCTCAGGTGTGAACCCAGGGTTATAAGCTACCACTTGTGTCTAGAAGTGATGGCACCGAGCCGGACATGTATGTATATGAGGGAGATGGGAGAGATAGCTGTGGGCCCAAGGGTCATTCGGCCAAAAGCTGCTGATTGTGTATGGCTGGCTTATATCTCTGCAACTGACTATTTACTAGCCTATTGAAAGGCTAGTCCTACAGCAGTGCTTTGTATGACTACAACTCTCAGCATGCCCTAACATGTTGGGTGTTGTACTTTTGCGACACTGAAGTTTTGCAATATCTCTATTCTTATTATTGTCTTGTTCTCGAGAAGCTTTGTTGCTCTAATTATGTAATATCTCTTACTAACAGGCCAATTTTGAGAAGATTGAGAACGAATTGAAAGAGATTAACACCAACCAGGAAGCTTTAAAGAGGAACTTTCTGGAGCTGACAGAATTAAAATTTATCCTGCGCAAAACCCAGCAATTTTTTGATGAGGTCAGCGTTTCTTTGTCTTCTTATTTCAGAAATTGCTCTAATTACACAAGGATGGGTTTGTGTCCTACTCTTCTGAATTGAGAGATTTCATCTCCCTCAAATAATACTGGGTTATTAAGTTTTGTGCTGTTGAATTGGTACTGCAGTAATGTCTCCCACAGGAGAGGGTTTCAACTAACCTTGTTAGTGATCACGCACCAGACAGACTGAATGGGTCATTCATTTTTATGATGTTATACACTGAGGATGACAGGGATTCACGTTCGTGTGCTGTCCATACTTTCCACAGGCCGCACACAGATCCATTGAATTCTTCATTTGTTTTCAGTTGTCATTAGTCCGCAGCAAGAGAGCAGAGGCATGGTCTTCTTTGGTCTCTCTTGCTGACAGAACCTGCCCATTCTAAACGATAGGTCCATGAAATCCCAAGGCTTTTCACAGATGCCATCTATGTGTGGTCCATTTTTCATTGATCCATTGCATAGAAAAATAATAGCAATTTAGTGAAAAAAGTTGCCATTTTGAACAGACCCTAAAAAAATGGATCAACCACTGGGAAAAAAAAATCTGAGACACATCCTGAACTTAGACTTTTTGGGATGTAAAACAGTCCCAAGTTTTTACGCCTGCAAAGCGGACACAATGATGTAAATAAGACCTCGTTCACATGTCTGTGTCCATTTGATGTTCCTGGAAAATGAGTCCCTTTTTGATCTGTGAAGATATCCGTGACGAGTCAATGTTTGGTCCATGTGTCCATTTTTTTGCCCTCCGTCTGTCACGTATTCCACAGATGCTGCTCAGCTGAAAATTGATTTCCAGAACATGTCCTAGCCATGGTCTGTGGAAACAAATAAGGTACCATCTCAGTTATGTCGGTGGTTTTTCACAGACCCACAGACTTCAGTGAGCATGTTTGGTCCGCATCATGGACCAAAGTAGTTCATGTCTTAGTGGAAAATCGCTGATGTGTGAACAAATGCATTAAAAACGTTCTCAATCAGAACGTTGCTGTCCATAGAGAACAGGGACAGTACACCTCCGTGATTCACTGAAGTCTGAACGAGACCTAAACCCTAAATTGTGTGAGATTGTATGAAAGGTGAATTATAGCGTGCTGGATACAATTTAGTTCTCTGTAATCTGCTGTGCTGGAATATAAGTTTCTGCTACTGTCTTTCCAGTAAAATACACCCTCATTATGTCTGCTGCTTTCTTTGCCTGCCTGTGCATTTAATACCTTTATTGCCGCTTCTGCTTCCTACAAGATTCCATGTCTTGTCTCCTGCGGCTGTATAATTTCTCTCCCACAGAGATCTTTGATATCCAGTCACTGTTTTCATTCTTCTGCTGTCTCTTTCCTCTTTTTTGTTCCCCTTTGTGCTGACGATTTACAGTTTTCACTGTTCTCTTGCTTGCTTCACTGTTTGTCTGACCCCTTCTGTCTCCTTGCTTGCACTGTTTGTCTGACCCTTTCTGTCTCCTTGCTTGCACTGTTTGTCTGACCCCTTCCTGCTCCTTGCTTACAATTTGCAATCTGCTTACACCTTTACTCCCTTTTGTGCCACTTACTTGTAATGGTGTGGATCCAGCGTGCACTTCCGTTACCGGAAATGCCCGCCGGATCCCTCACAACGCAAGACAACTGAAAGCATTTGAAGACTGATCAGTCTTCAAAATGCTTTCAGTGTTACTATAGCCAGGATGCTACTAAAGTCCTGGTTGCCATAGTAAGTAGTGGGGAGCCAGGGTAGCAGATACTTACAGTCTGTGCGGCTCCCGGGGCGCTCCACAATGACGTCAGAGCGCCCCACGTGCATGGATCACGTGATTCATGCCATGATGTGATCCATGCTCATGGGGCGCTCTGACGTCATTGTGGAGCGCCCCGGGCCTCGGGAGCCGCACGGACAGTAAGTATACTTCTCCCCTGCCTCCCCACTACACTTTACCATGGCAGCCGGGACTGGTATGGAATACATGAAAAATTAAAATATGTTAAACATAAAAAGGTGATTTAAACAGCAGGTCGTTTTCTGATGACACATTCCCTTTAAATTGCTGTTTCCCTTCTTGACGCCCGCTTACACAAATTTTCCCCTCCAGACTCCAGCTTAGGGTACTTTCACACTTGCGTTGCTGGATTCCGGCAGGCAGTTCCCTTGCCGGAACGGCCTGCCAGATCCAGCAATCTGTATGCAAACGGATAGCATTTGTAGACAGATCCGGATGCAGATCCGTCTCAGAAATGCATTGCAATACCGGATCCATCTCTCCGGTTGTCATCCGGAAAAACGGATACAGTATTTATCTTTTTCACATTTGTAAATGTCTGCGCATGTGCAGACCGGAAGACCGGATCCGTCAATGCGGTAATTTTAATGCCGGATCCAGCACTAATACATTTCAATTAATGATCTGGCATTCTAGCAAGTGTTCACGAATTGTGGACGGAGAAAATACCGCAGCATGCTGCGGTATTTTCTCCAGCCAAAAAACGTAAGAGTGACTGAACTGATGCATCCCGAACGGAATGCTCTCCATTCAGAATGCATTAGGATTAAACTGATCAGTTTTTTTCCAGTATTGAGCCCCTAGGACGGAACTCAATAGTGGAAAAGAATAACGCTAGTGTGAAAGTACACTTATGCAGCTGTTTCCCTCTCCTGACTCCTGCTATTGTTATTGCTCCCTTTCCCGGCTCCTGCTTATGCTGCAACCTTTTTTCAGACTCATGTTGACATGGCTTCCCACCTTCTGGACTCCTGCTTACATGACTTCTTCCCTACCTTAGTCCTGCTTACGTGATTTGTGCTCTTCTTTACTCCCACATGGCTTCTCTCTTTCCTGCCTCACACTTACACAACTTCTTTTTCTCCAGACTTCCGCTTACATGGCTTCTCTGCTTCTTTACTCCGAACTACACAGTTTCTCACAATCCCCACTCTTGCTTACATAGCTTTTCCCCTTCCCTACTCCTGTCTACATGGCTTCCCTCATTCATGATAACGTCACCGTTTGTAAGGCTGAAAAAAGATATCCATCCATCCAGTTCAACCTGTTATCCTGCAAGTTAATCCAGGGGAAGGAAAAAAAAAAACTCTGTCAGGTAGAAGCCAATTTTCCTCATTTTAGGGGAAAAAATTCCTTCCCTTCTTTAAAAATCCAATAACTATAACCTGTAATATTATTATACTCCAGAAATACATCCAGGCCCATCCTGAACTCTATCACCGCCTCCTCAGGCAGAGAGTTCCATAGTCTCAGTGCTCTTACCGTAAAGAATTATCTTCTACGTTTGTCTTCTAGTATTCCTTGTTCATGCTTCTCATCTTCCAGGCTTTGCTTTTCCCTTCTCTTTTTCTCTCTTCCACTCTTTTTCACTCTCATTAGTGGATTGCCTTATCTGCTGCAGTTTTGATCCCCAATAATAATGTCAAAACTGCAATGATTTATTTATTTTGCTGCATATTACTATAAGGCTCTTCTCAGACTGTGTCTTTTGTGTCTGTTTACTGTATGCTCCACAAAAGCTCTCACTGTACCCATATGACAGACTATGGCGTCTATCCCACATATGTGCCCTTGTTAACCCCTTAGTGACCACCGATACGTGTTTTTACGGCAGTCACTAGGGCCTTAGGCTGGGCTGCTGCTTTTTTGCTGCGACCTGGTCTAAACACTGCACGGGCCCTGCAGCGGGGAGTGGGGACCTGGCTCTCGATTGAGAGCCGTGGCCCTGCTATAACAGCCCGGCTGTTTAACACTTTACAAGCGGCGGGCAATGGTGCCCGCCGCATGTAATGTGCTGACAGAGTGAGCGGACTCCCTCTGTCTCCCATCGGCACCCTGCAAATGCGATCGCGGGGTTCCGATATGTGTGAAGGCTGGCTGGGGTCTGATTTAGGCACCAGACCAACCTTTAGTAATTTCCAGCCTTTAGTAAACCTTTAGTAAAAAAATACGCTTTTCAATGAAAAAAATAGCAAAAAAAAAAATTCTCCCCCATATGTTTGATATTGCTGCATCCGTAACAACACGGACTACATAAATATCTTATAAATTATCCCCTACGGTGTACGCCGTAAAAAAAAAAAAAACAGAATTGCTAATTTATTCTTAGTTGCCATCGAAAAAAGTAATAAAAAGCGATCAAAAAGCGCCATTTACTCCAAGATGATACCTATGAAAAATACAAGTCGTCCCTCAAAAATCAAGCCCCCTTTTTTCCATAGAAAAAAAACTAAAAAAGTTACTGGTCTTGGGAATCGGCAATGCAAAAACATATTTTTCTTAAAAAAAAAAGGGGGTTTTATTGCAAAAATTCTGTAGAACTTGAAAAAATATATATGTATTTGGTATTGCTGTAATCGTACTGACCTAGAGAATAAATATATTATGTTATTATACCGAAAAATGAACGCCTTAAAATTTATAACGTAAAAACGCAGTGGCAGTATTGCTGTTTTCCCCATCTCCCTCCCAGAAAGAGTTAATAAAATGTGTACCCCAAAATGGCGCCATTAAAGACTACAACTTGTCTCGCAAAAAACAAGCCCTCATAAAGCTATATAGACGGAAAAATGAAAAAATTATTGCTCTTGGAACGCGACAATGAAAAAAGAAAAAGGCTTGGTCAGTAAGGCCCAAAACAAGCTGTTACTAAGGGGGTTAAAAAAAAACAAAAAAAAAACAAAACATTTACTGTCTGGTATAGATTTTATTGCCAGACACTTCTGCATGGAATAATGCAGTCCATGTGGCTAGAAAAAACACTACACATGACTCTGATCAGAGACCAAACAGCAAACACTTTTTGGAGTCCATCAGTGTAATGGAGGCATAGGCATCCATTCAAGGGGGTTTTCTGGGATTCATACATTGATGACCTGACCTCAGGAAAATTCATCAATATCTGATCGGTGGAGGTCCGACACCAGACACGCTCGCTGAACAACTGTATGAAGAGACCTCAGGGCTCTGTGAGCCCCACCACCTCCAGGCCAGTGATGTCACATTTATCAGTCACGGGGCCTAGTTGCAACTCAGTCCCATTCAAGTGAATGGACCTGGGCTGCAATACCAAGTACAGCCACTATACAGTGTATGGTGCTGTGCCTGGTGAGCTGTAAGGCCGCAGCGCTCACCAGAGCTCAGCTGATCGGCACAGGTTTCGGGTGCTGGATCCTCACATATCTTATATTGATGACCTCTGCTGAGGATAGGTCATCGGTAAAGGAGTCCTAGAAGTCCCCTTTATTAGATGCACGGAAAGGACTCCCAATGCATACAGTGAATGGACACAAAAGACCTTAAGCAATGCCAGCCACCTGAAAACAATAGAGAAAATCATGTCAGAAGCTTGTAAATGTAGCGGTGAGGCCTTTTGTCTACAAAAATTTTCATAGTGCCTGAATTAGACAAAAACGAAACTCTTTGCGTATTCTCCACCAGTTCTTGCTCTCCATATGCCTAGTCTTGCTTTCTATCTGTGTATCTAGCTTTGCTTGCATGGTCTTCCTACTAACATTCACTTTCTAGTGTCCACCTTTGATTTGCTTGTCATTGCTGCAGTTTCATTTCCAGCTCTTAAAATCAGTTCAGGAATTTAACACTTTTTTGCTTTGGCATAACAGGAAATCACCAATTTCTGAGCAGCAGTTGCTCTTCTTAGTTGTGTTTATAGGGAGGTTAAAACATGGTGGGTGTCTATGTAAGGTAAGTGCAGAATGAACACCCACCAACCCCTCCCTCCGTCATATGGCTGTATTAGCTTACTTCAATGCTGCTTAATGCTAGGGTAATGCTTTCTTTGTGTGCCAGGTAAATCCTAGTATACAGTGATTGGCGCTTTGTCTTTACCAATCAAAATAGTTTTGTTTTGTTTTTTTGCTTTTAAGGAAGAGGTTATTGGCATGCAGGTGGTATGCTGGCTTTACCCTCCTTCCCTCCACTTCATCTTCTGTGGGTTGCCGCTAAATTGCTGGATCTAATAGGGAGGCTGCATCCTAACAGCTTAGTACAGAACATTTTATATAAAGATCTCCCATAAAGTAGGAAACACAATAAGATATTTTTACGCATATGGGTGGTATCATAGGAAGCCTCCTGCATTTGCTGGGTACCATTCATTAAAACTGATGTGGATTATGGCTGTTGTCACCTAGTTTCTGGGTGGACTCCCTGTAGCTAGGAGCTTCTAGTAGGATGCAGCCTCCTTATATAATGCATCATCTTGTAAACTGTTTTTTATTTTTTTATTTTTGCTTAACAGAGGACCGGTCACCAGCAATGCAGTCTGAAAGCACCATGTTATAGAGCAGAAGGAGCTCAGCAAAATTTTGATATCTAGTTTTGTGTGAAAAGATTCAGTAAAACTTGTAATTTATACATTCCCTTTTTTTTTTAACTATAGGTACAGGAGGGAGGTATCAGTGACTGACAGCTATCTCTGTATGCACACGTATATACAATGCTATCAATCACTGATAACCCCTGCCTCTTGTACTGATAGCTATTAACAGAAGGTAGAAAAGGCAGAGATATAAATGTAAAAATTGCAGGTTTTACTGAGTCTTTACCCATAATACTATATATGATATATCTGCTCAGCTTCTCCTGCTCTATAACATGATGCTTTCAGCAGATTGTGTTACATTTTGTAGTGACCAGTCCATTAAATGTAGTTGTCCTTGTATGTCTTAGGCTGTATCTCTGTATAATACTGTGCAGAAGTTTAGACGTGTGTGGAAAAAATGCTGCAAAGTAAGAATGCATTCAAAAATAGAATTGTTAATAGTTTATTTGTATCTACTAGCAAAATGCATAGTGAATGAAAAAAAGGAATCTATTTGGTCCAGCTATTTTTTGTCTTAAAAATAGCATAAATTCTTATAGTTACATTTGCACACAGTTTATGAAGGGATTCGGCAGAGAGGTTTTTCCAAACATCCTAGAGAACTAACCACAGATCTTCTGTAATGTGGGCTTGCTCAAATCCTTCTGTCTCTTCATGTCATCCCAGACAGACTCGATGATGTGGGAACCATATCTTCACTTCCAGGACTCCTTGTTCTTCATTATGCTGAAAATAGTTCTAAATTACATTGGCTGTATGTTTGGGGTCTTTTTCCTTTTGCAGAATATATTTGAAGCCAATCAGATGCCTCCCTGATGGCATTGCATGATGGATTAGTATCTGCCTGTATTTCTCAGCATTAAGGACAACATTTCTCAAACTGGTGTAAAGTAGAACTGGCTTAGTTCCCAATCACCAACCAATTTGATTCCACCTTTAATTTTCCAAAGGGGCTGTAAAAAAATGAAAGGTGGAATCTGATTGGTTGCTATGGGCAGCTAAGGGTACTTTCACACTTGCGTTGGTTCGGATCCGTCTGTTTATTTGCACAGACGGATCCGCACCTATAATGTAAACGTTTGTATCAGTTCAGAACGGATCAGTTTCCATTAGTTAAAAGAAAAATGACAAAGTCCAAACGGATCCGTTTTTAATTACATTGAAAGTCCATGGGGAACGGATCCGTTTTCAAATGCACCATATTGTGTCATTGAAAACGGATCCGTCCCCATTGACTTGCATTGTAATTTAAAACTGATCCGTTAGGCTCCGCCTCGTCAGACGGACACCAAAATGCTGCATGCTGCGTTTTGGTGTCCGCCTCCAAAACAGAATAGAAGCGGAACGAAGCCTAACTGATGCATTCTGAACGGATCCTTATCCATTCAGAATGCATTGGGGCTTAACTGATCCGTTTTGGACCGTTTGTGAGAGCCCTGAAACGGATCTCACAAACGGAATCCAAAACGCTAGTGTGAAAGTACCCTAAGCCAGTTCTTTTTTACAACAGTTTGATAAAACTCCCCCATCATGCTTACTTCCCTTCATAATTGAAAGATATCCGGCAGTGCCATCAGCTCAAAATTGGCAGAAACAAATACTACCCACGTACACTCATCTCCTGTTCAGAGAAGTCTGACTAAAAGTTATTTTCATGGAAGAATTACTGCCAAAAAACATGCCTTCTATGTGGAAAAAAGAGCAAATGACCCAGTTGTACACAAAAACATAGGAACTGGAGTGAAGAAAATGGCTGCATGACAGATGAGTGAAAATTTGAAATATTTGATTGTAACAGAAAACCTTTTCTCGCAGAAGGGCTGGAGAGCGGCACCATAGTGATTTTCTGCAGGCTCCTAACAAGTTTGGGGCTGCACTTCAGCAAATAGAGTTGGGGATTTGGTCTGAATTAATTGTGTCTGATTGGCTACAAATATATTCTGTAGCAGGACAGCAATCCCAAACATATAGCCAATATCGTTAAGAACTATCTTCAGCGTAAAGAAGAACAAGAAGACTTGGAAGTGATGATACGGCCTCCACAGAGCCCTGATCTCAACATCATTAAGTCTGTCTGGGATTACATGAAGAGACGGAACGATTTGAGCAAGCCTTCATCCTAGAAGAACTGTTTTGACGATAAAGGATGGTCGCACAGAATATTGATTTGATTTAGATCTCTTTTGTTCATTCACTTTGTGTTTTGTTAACTGATAACAATAAACTATTAACACTTCTATTTTAGAAAGCATTGTTAATTTTATGGCATTTTTCCACTTCTGCCTAAAACTTTTACACAATAATATATATTATTTTTATACTGTGTGGTAAACATTTTTTTTTTTTACTGGAAGTTGGAATAACACAGTCTTATAGTTTTCCAGTGTACTGTTTGACAAGTAGACCCCTAAGGACACGTCTAGTTTGTACATTGGACACTTCGCTAGTGTACATGCTAATTAGAAAAAAAACTAGATGTGAACGGCCTTAGACATACATTTTCGCCCTTTGGCTCTGCGTGTGTAGACCACCTTGTAGACCTGATGTAACTTGTGTTAGTCACACTGCCTTTAAAAAGACCAGGATGAAAATGTTAACCTCATTGAGTTGTGATCTTCTGTATATGGCAAGAGTCAGAATACAGCACTAATATGTCCATTTGTAGTTTCATAGGATGTTGTTTTCCAACAACAGTGTTTGCTGTGGCAGTGCCACCATTTTGTTCACTTTCTCTTCCCATTGTGCCCTTTTGTCCTCCAAGCATTTAATATTAAGGTTTCCAGGCACATTATCTTCAACTTTTCGAAATTCATTTCATGCAGATTCATAATTTTTGGTCATTTTACTCTAACAGCCATTTTACGTTATTCCCATACACCTGGTAGATGTGGTATAGGCAAGTGTGGACATAAATTATTCTTAGTGCATATTATGTCTCGTTGTAGACTTATCTAAGACCAAATTCTGAGACTAAAAGTTTTCACATTTCCATGTTTGCCACCATCTTATTTTCAGCATGATGCTCATTTGCAGTAGGCTGGATACGTGAAGCTGAGGAACTGATGTACCAAACCTTTTACTGCACATTGATGCAGTCACATCCTGGATCCCTTAATCATTTTTTGCTGTATTTTTGTTAGCTGTGCTCATTTGTGCTCCATCTGTCCCAGTACGTGGATCTGCCCCATAGCATAGCTTATTTTCCTTTCTTTTTCCAGCCTGAGTTTATGATCTATTTGTGTCTCATTTATTTTACCACACGCTCCCCCCAAAATAGTATTTTCCGCAGTGTTGTGTTGATGTCGTTGCTTTGTGAAGGTTAATGCTTGTTTGAGATAAAAACCAATTGCTGTTGCAAAATGGGTTTTTACTGCATAAAGGATTCAGGGAAACACTCGACCCTATTTATCAAAATTTCTAAAAACTGGCCCTGTCACCCATAGTAGTCAATTACATGGCAATTTTATTTTTTTCTGGATCAGTTTCTTAAATGAAACATGAGATCTCATTGGTTGCTGTGGGCAAGACGGCCAGATAATCGATAAATTTGGCCCAGTGTCTTTGATAGAAAACTATACCCGAAATGTTAGCTGATCTAAATGAGTGTGCTTGTAGTCGCTTTGGGTAATGGATTTTATTTTTTAACTGCTTTTTTCAAAATGATTGTTGGCTCCAGTTCAGTTACAGTGCAGATTGTAGTCTGCTGGAGTCACAAATATGTCATATCTGATTATGTCAGGGATTGTTCATAAAAAAGTTTAAGTCTAGTCTAAGCCTGATGGCAGTCTTTGATTGTCCCCTAAACTGCCAATAAGGCAAGCAGGTGCTGCATGTAAACCAAAGGTCCCCCTAGGTGGCCCATGCCACTTATTCTTCATTTGCACATGCACCATGTACTGCTCCACTTGCTTTATTTGGTACCTAAATAGCACTTGCTTGGCAAGTGACTTGCAAACCTTGTGATTTGATTGTCGGTACTAGATGTGTGTTGACATTCAGCCGACAGAGCTCAGGACTGCACATACTCGGTACTTAGGATGGCATAGCAGCGGCCGGCATCCATAGAATAAATCTGTGCATGCTCATCCTGCCTGAATGTGGGCTGCAGGAGGACATAGCCAATTGCAACGTTTTTACAATTTGTGGCCATACAAATGAAATGCCACACATTTACTAGTATGTACAAGTTCCAATAGCAGACATGCTATTTTTTTTTACAGCATTCTGTAAGATAAGATCCGTGTTTTAATGGTGGGAATATCCCGTTTAAGTAAACTATTATTTCCTACGTACGTCTGTCAGTCTACTGTGAACCGGAATTTTAGAATCCTGACGTTTTTACCTTTTTAGTAAAGGAAAGGATGCAGCCAAAAGTGTGCCCAGCAGATTTAATTATGCTAAACTAAATCCAGCCTTTCATTCATGGGTATAGTTTTCACTTCACCCATAATCCTTTGCCCTTTTACTTATTCTTGTTCGGTGGCCCCTAACTGCTGGAGTTTTCCTTCCAAGGTCTATGTATTAATGCATACTGTTCCTTAGTTCAACTTAGCGTTCAATCTGAAAATAATGGGGGTCATTTACTAACATCGGTACGCCGTTTTTTGGCATAAAAAAAGTCGCAAGTCTTGCGATTTTTTTTTTTTATTATTTTTTTTTTATTTAAAGCGCTCATGCGACAGTATTTTGTAGCATGGGTGCTTTTATGCAGTCCTCCCCACTTGGGCCAGGGTCGGTACTTTGGCTCCTACAAATTTACAAACGTAAAAGAGGAGTAAAAACTACTTCAGTCAGGGACCAGAGTAGTTTTTACTCCAGGCACATACAGACTGCCAGAGGTGTGCATAATTTCTAAAAAAGCGCCCACCCCGTCATAGATTAGGCGAATCGTCTGGCAGCACATGGAGAAAACAAAGACTGGTATAAAAAGCAGGTCTTTGTAAATGACCCCCCAATATCTCTAAACATGTTGTGGAGACCCTGATCACCCTTCTCCACATGTGTGCTCTCAGCACAGAACTTTTCCATTAGACAACGTGAATAGAACGACTGCCTTGATACATAGACATCTCCACCTCATCCCTGTGTATCTCTTCCACCTGGCTCTCATGCCTGCCCCACATGGCCCCTGCATGCCACTAACTGGGTTGATTAGTTATTAATTGGTTTGTGAATTCAGGCTCAATTGCATCATCATCAGCAGATGGCGGATCCTGATCTACTGGAGGAATCCTCTTCACTTCTGGAGCCAAGCGAAATAGGAAGAGGAGCTCCACTGAGACTTGGGTATGTACTGTATTTGATTATGTTAACATGTGCGAGGGCCGACCATTTTGCGATTGTAAAAAATCGCTGTTGTGACATTAAAACAGCTTCAAGTTGCTTCTCCTTTTCACTGTGGTCTCACCCTGTTAGCTTGTCGTATGTGCTATGTCTCGACTGGTAGTGTCTCTTGACATTAAATTCCTTATAAGCAGCTATATTGCATATCAGACAAACACTGTGATTCGGTATTTCAGTGAAAAAATATTCCACTTTCCACCTGTCCTGGAAGCGGCGTCCTTCACTGTCAACTTTTCGTTTCTTATTTGTAGTTACCATTATACAAATTGTCCAGAAGGGGAGAAGTTAGGTAGAGAGAACTAGGAGCACAATCAGATAATCAAATTATAGCACAGTGAGGGATTAATGAAGGGTATGACAGTTTGCTACCACAGATTCCTATTATGCTCCCTTGTCTGCTTTATTATACAATTATTCTGAGTTAACTGCCCTGCCTGCCTATCAGTGTGTTTTTTTTTCTTTAATAGGCTCAATAGCCCTTATGGTCGCCCTTGTGGCTGTGTGTGTGCAGGCACTGGGAGAAGGAAAGGCCAAATATAGATCGGACGTCGCGAGATTTGGCCTTTCCTTCTTCGTTAGCCGGCTAATGACGTCAAGCCCTGCGGTGAGAGATCAAAGGGGGCCGTATGATCACTATTTGCCTAACTTAGCTGGAGGGCAGTATCAGTCCGGAACGAGGGCCGCAATTGGCCTGCGGGCCGGACTTTGGACATGCCTGGACTACTTGGTCACCACTCCCCCCTTCTTCAGTAGAGACTTGTCTGCTGCACTTGTGTAGCTTCTCTCTGTTAAAATCTAAGGGAGTTACAAAAACAGCTGTCTCCCAAAGACTGTAAGGGTATGTTCACACAGCAGATTTGCCGCACATTCCATGCCATAAAAAAAGTGCGGATTTGAAATTCATGTCACTGGAATGAACATGTCATTTCTTGCTGTGCTTGGTTGGGAGCCCCCCACGGATTTGCATATAAAGTTTGACGTAATATTCAAGGGTTTATGTGATATTCTAACCACTTGTTATTCCCCTGATACATTTTCAGATTTGTGGCTGGTGTGATCAACCGTGAGAGGATTCCCACCTTTGAAAGGATGTTGTGGCGGGTGTGCCGTGGCAATGTGTTCCTACGACAGGCAGAAATTGAAAATCCTTTGGAAGATCCAGTGACGGTAGGAAGGCTTGTCCACTTTTTTTTCAGTATTTTTCAGAAATCATGAGTTTCTTAATGAAATACGTATATTAAAGGGGTATACTGATAATAAAAAGTTAACCCCTACCCACTGGATAAGGATATAATTGTAAGATCAGTGGGGGTCTGAATACTGGGTCACTCAGCGCTGATGAGGTCCTGTGTCCTCTATTTGGAATGGCAGTTGAGCATGTGCCAGTGGCAGTGCCACTCCATCCATCAATATGGGACTGGTGGAGATAGCTGAGCACTATACTTGACTACCTCTTTCAGTTCTATAGACTGAGTGGTGCACGTGGTCGTACTTTTCACTAGAATACACTTTTTAAAGGTTTTGTACACCTTCGGGGGCAATTTTTTTTTATGATTGCATTTTACTCATTTTGGACTAAAAGTAATTTTTTCAATTCGTCTTTATTGAAAATATTCAGCCGTTCTGTCACAAAGGATTAACTGTTTGCCTAGCTGTGTGAATCACACTTTCAGTTTCACTTTATGCCGGTCATCTAATAAACCTTATCTCTAAATTACTAAGAGGTCATAAACACTTATTTAAGCCAAAATCTTATCAGTAAGATAAGGATTGAGCTATAATGAGTGTTTAAGAGGTCAGAGATCAGTGGTAAGAATCTGTCAGCTGAGATGCCTGATGGGAAACACCAAAAATACAGTTTGCTACTAGAGAATCTCAAGGCTATATAGAGAAAGGGGTTCCAAATGTTTAGAGACCAGTTGAAAAAAAATATATTATTAGCTCAAAATGAGCACAATGCAATTAAAAAGGCCTCTAAAGGTGTCCATAGCCTTTAAGGCCTAAAACCAAGGCAAGTTTCCTTTATTGAAGTAAAGATCTACATGACATATTCACAATAAGCAGCTGTGTACCTAAACCTCAATTATGTGTAAGATGAAGCAGTCAAGACTTCTCATCAGTAAAGAGTATAGATTCTGCATAGGCTGTGATATTTCAGTTTGCCTCTCATGTATCTACCTTATTAGGTCAGATTTGCAAAGCTAAAACATGGCCCATTAGTGTAGTTTTCTTCTTTCCTCTTTCCTTAAATACCCTATAATAGTTTACATTACAGAAATCTGACATTAGTCAATTTTTTGACGACTATTGTACCAGCCTAGTCCTTTGTGTATGGTGGATTCATAGCTTGGCAGCCTTTCTCTGTACATTTCATATTCTGTATTGTACTGCCAAGGAAGTGCCTTCAGAATTAGCTCAGTCCCTACTGATTAACAGATTGACTTCCTTACCCATATCTCAGTATCCACCATACAAACACAGGAAGGTCTCTAGTCTATCTGCACCAAGACAGCTGCGCTAGAGTGTCCCCTAGAACTCGCCATGATATGGCCAGTCAATACAACTTGTTCTTAGCTCTGATTTGAAAGCGGAAGTGCAAGTAATGGTCTCACATGTTGACGACATGAAGAATATACTTGTTCTGTACCCCCTCTGCTGGGGAGAGAATAGATACTGTAATATTTGGAGAAAACTTTACATTTGAGCCAGATCAGATGCATTGCAATGTTAGGCCTCATGCACACGACTGTATTTTTAGGGTGTGTCCGATACGCATTTTTGTGCAGATCGCACACTGACCCATTCATTTCTGTATGGCCTCAAAAAAGACAGACAACACACAGATGTCATCCGTGTGCTGTCCACATCTGTGCGGCACCTCTGCAAATTATAGAACATATATTCTTGTCCATTTTATAGATAGCAATAGGCATTTCTACGAAGATGTTGCAGCATGCACACAGCGGTATCCCTATTTTGGCCAAAACGTATTTTTTCTTTATTACAAAGTCTCAACCACTTGTCCTCTGTAGCCTTCAAATTTCATTGACTATACAGACTGTTGTTTCTGCATCTAATTAAAATCTGTCAGATTTGCTCTGACTACTAGATCTGTAGCCCTTATCTTTTCCCTACTGACAGCTTATAAACACTTATTTAAGATTAACTCTTTTTGATTGTATTTTAGCTTAAATAAGTGTTTACGAGTTATCAGGAAAGTAGATCCAAGGCTTACAGACTGAGCTGTCAGAGCAGTGAAATCCTGAAGGCTACAGATGACAAACAGTTGAACATTTTTAATAAAGACCAAGAGCAGAAATGCTTTTTATCCCAAATAAGTACAATGCAAAAGAAAACTTTCAGCAGCTTATTTCTTGAGGAAGAAGAAGAGATCAGGTATGTTGAAATCCAGCATGCGCAATCCTTCTTTAAAGGGAATCTGTCACCCGATTTATACTATTATCTACAGTAATACATGCATAGTACGGCAGATATGGAGTCCAGATCACTGTTTTTTATTTTCCTACTGCACGTCGTTCCCCCGCTGTCAGCACTCAGACCTGTGTTGAAATACATTGTCAGGACTGCTGTGCACAGGAATCCTCTCCATTATGTTAGCACAGCACAGCAGTCCTGACAGTGTATTTCAGTGCAGTACTTATGTATTACTACTTATAATAATCCAAAATTGGGGTGACAGATTACCTTTAATCCAGTGTCTACCCCTTAAAGATCAGTTTTGACTTTTTACTTTTGACTGTAGTATGCTCACTATTAAAGCTGTTAACCTCTTTCTCTGGCAAGAAAGACAAATGTTTTGTGCATGAGTCATTATAATTAGACTGTTTATCTGCAAAGAACATTTGATGGGCAGTGCCAGAAAGCCAGTGCCAGATTAAAGCTCTCTATTCCAAGCATTGGACATTCTGCCACTGAAGATAAGGTGGTCAGTGGCAGTATGCCAAGGTACCTTGCTTAGTTAACCTATGCAGTATGCTGATTTTACCTAACGGTCTCCATTTAGGGTGGTGTGGGGAGGAGTAGTCCGATGTGGCAGTGCTATTCAAGCCAGCTAACAGAATACAATAGTTTTGCAGAATATCCTAGTAGAATTGTTGAAATGGATGGATTATAGACTTCTAACCAAGGATATGTATACTGATTGTTAGGGCTCATGCACATGACCGTATGTATTTTGCGGTCCGCAAAAAATACAGATGACAACCGTATTGCATCCGTTTTTTTTTTTTTTGAGGATCTATTGTTGCAATGCCTATCCTTGTCTGTAAAACGGACAAGAATAGGACATGTTATATATTTTTTGCTGGGCTATGGAACAGATATACGGATGTGGACAGCACACACTGACCCTTTGAAATAAATGGGTCTAAATCCTAATCGCAAAAAAAGAAAAACAATCGACATGGATTTAACATACGTTTGTATGCATGAGCCCATAGGAGCATGAGATGACAATCAAAAGGTAGTGTTTACCTGATTATTTACTACTTCAGCTGCAGAGGGTCTTAAAGGGGTTATCTGGGAATTTCATATTGATGTCTTATCGTCAGGATAGGGCATCAGTATAAGATCAGCGGGGTCCGATTCCTGGGACCACTGCTCATTTACTGTTTGAAGAAGACGCAGTGCTCACCGTAGCAAAAGTGGCGGCCGGGTTATTCCTCCTTGACGCGCTGGTGCTTCATCTCGCGAGAGGCTCGCGTTCACAGGATCGTGTCAGGAGGAAGTTGAACTACAGCCTGTCAGCGCTGATTATGCGCTGGCAGGCTGTAGATCTTAAAAAAACGCCGTCTAAATCGCATATCAGAAACTGTTTTTGTAAACAGCGTCTGATGTCCCTCTGCCTGCTCCTCTGGTGGTCCCTTTTGCTTGGGACCACCAGAGGACACAGGCAGCTAAAGTAAGTGCACCAATCAATACACCCCCGATTAACCCCTGGTCACCCCCTGTCACTCACCCTGTCACTAATCACCCCCCTGTAAGGCTTATTCAGACGTCCGTATGTGTTTTGCGGATCTGCAAAACACGGACACCGGAAATCTGCTTTCCGCATTTTGCGGATCCGCACATTGCCAGAACTACATAGAAAATGCCTTTTCTTGTCCGCAATTGCGGGCCGAAACCAGGAAGTTCGCGGCCGCAGCTCCGGAAATGCTGATGCGGAGAGCACATAGTGTGCTCTCCGCATCACCGCCGGCCCCATTCACACTGAATGGGTCCGCATCTATTCCGCAGAATTGCGGGATAAATGCGGACGTGTGAATGGGGCCTTACTTCGCAAGCACTCCTTTGTCCTTTCCCCTCTTTTTTTTTTTTTGGCACATTTTTTGGCAGGAATTTTTTCATCCACATTGATTGATGCGAATGAAGAAATCTGTGCCGTTCATTTTTTTTTTCAGCCCAGAGGCTAAACGGGAAAAAAAAAATCTCATTACCCGTATGCTCAATATAAGGAGAATAGCAGAAATTCCTAATGCTGGCCATACATGTAATGATTGCGGAGACCCTCAAATGCCAGGGCAGTACAAACACCTCACATGTGACCCCATTTTGGAAAGAGGACATCCCAAGGTATTCCGTGAGGGGTATGGTTAGTTCATGTAAAATTTTATTTTTTGTCACAAATTAGTGGAATATGAGACTTTGTAAGAAAAAGAAACAAAAAAGTCAATTTCCGCTAACTTGTGCAAAAAAAAAAAAAATCTTCTATGAACTCGCCATGCCCCTAACGGAATACCTTGGGGGGGTCTTCTTTCCAAAATAGGGTCACATGTGGGGTATTTATACTGCCCTGGCATTTTAGGGGTCCTAAAGCGTGAGAAGTCTAAAATGCGTAAAAATGCCCTCCTAAAAGGTACTCATTGGAATTTTGGCCCCTTTGCGCATCTTGGCTGCAAAAAAGTGTCACTCATGTGGTATCGCCGTACTCAGGAGAAGTAGGGCATTGTGTTTTGGGGTGTATTTTTACATATACCCATACTGTGTGTGAAAAATATCTCTAAATGACAACTTTTTCCATTTTTTTTTATACAAAGTTGTCAATTTACAGAGATATTTCTCTCACCCAGCATGGGTATATGTAAAAATACACCCCAAAACACTTTGCCCTACTTCTATTGAGTACGGTGATACCACATGTGTGACACTTTTTTGCAGCCAAGATGCGCAAAGGGGCCCAAATTCCAATGAGTACCTTTTAGGATTTCACAGCGCATTTGGATTCCAGACTTCTTCTCACGCTTTAGGGCCCCTTAAATGCCAGGGCAGTATAAATACCCCACAAGTGACCCCATTTTGGAAAGAAGACACCCCATGGTATTCCGTGAGGGGCATGGCGAGTTTTTGGCACTAGTTAGCGGAAATTGGCTTCTTTTTTTTTTTTTTTCTTACAAAGTCTCATATTCCACTAACTTGTGACAAAAAATAAAATTTTACATGAACTCACCATACCCCTCACGGAATACCTTGGGGTGTCTTCTTTCTAAAATAGGGTCACTTGTGGGGTATTTACACTGCCCTGGCATTTTAGGGGCCCCTAATGCGTGAGAAGAAGTCTGGAATCCAAATGCGTAAAAATGCCCTGTGAAATCCTAAAGGTACTCATTGGAAATTGGGCCCCTTTGCGCACCCAGGCTGCAAAACAGTGTCACACATGTGGTATCGCCGTACTCAGGAGAAGTAGGGCAATGTGTTTTGGGGTGTATTTATACATATACCCATGCTGGGTGAGAGAAATATCTCTGTAAATGACAACTTTTTAAATTTTTCTATACAAAGTTGACAATTAACAGAGATAAATTTACAGGAGCGTAAAGTCCAACGAGTACCTTTAGGTTTTACAGGGCTGCTCACAATTTAGCCCCGCCCAAAATGCCAGAACAGTAAACACACCCCACAAATGACCCCATTTCGGAAAGTAGACACCCCAAGGTATTCACTGAGGGGCAAAGTGAGTCCGTGGGAGATTTTTTATTTTTTTTTGCCAGAAGTTGGAATGGAAACGTTATTATTATTATTTTTTCCTCAAAGTGTCATTTTCCGCTAACTTGTGAAAAAAAATGAAATCGTACATGAACTCACCATGCCCCTCCGCGAATACTTCGGGGTGTCTTCTTTCTAAAAAGATGTTATTTGGGGGGTATTTATACTATCCTGGCATTCTAGCACCTGAAGAAACATGACAGGTGCTCAGAAAGTCAGAGCTGCTTCAAAATGCCGAAATTCACTTTTTTGCACCATAGTTTGTAAACGCTATAACTTTTACCCAAACCAATAACTATACACTTATTGCATTTTTTTTTTTATCAAAGACATGTAGCACAATATTTAGAGAAAAATGTATATAGAAATGTAGTTTTTTTTTTTTTAATTTTACAACAGAAAGCGAAAAATTTAATTTTTTTGGCAAAAATTTCGGTCATTTTTTATTAATATCAAAAAAAGGAAAAATGTCAACAACAATGAAATACCACCAAATGAGAGCTCTATTAGTGAGAAGAAAAGGAGGTAAAATTCATTTGGGTGGTAAGTTGCATGACGGAGCAATAAACGGTGAAAGTAGTGTATTGCAGAATTGTAAAAAGTGGCCTGGTCATTAAGGGTGTTTAAGCTAGGGGGGCTGAGGTGGTTAAAGGGGTTCTCCGGTCATATAATGAACTTTTATATCTGCCTAGTGTACCCCAAACGCTGAATATTTTTCCCATATGCCTGTTTTACATGTCAGCACTTTCCCAGAACTGTCAGCACTTTCCAAACTACAGTACTCATGCTCCCTACACCCCGCTCCACTGTAGGGTAAAAAGCATAAATAAATTAAGTAAGTAGAAAAGAGGGACTGGATAGCAGTACTGCTGGAAAGAAGACCCTGAACTGAGGTAATATCATTGTGATTGACTTGATGAAGGAACCAATGCAGTCCTGAGACTCATTGTCATAGACCAATAAAGCTACCAATATCTACCTCTGTTCGCGGTTTTCTCTCCAACAGCGCTGCTATTCAAACCCCCTTTTCTACTTACTATCATTCTCTTCAGTAAGAGCAATGCTGCACCTACCAGCTCCATCCACTACACAGTAGACACATCTGGGTAGTTCTAGTTCTGACTTCTAAAGGTGGAGCTGCAAGATAGTAGCTGATACGTGGGAGTGAGAGGGGGCCCAGTCCCCCGCTGATCTGATATTGAGGGTCTAGCCTGAGAATAGGCGATCAGTATCAAAATCCTGCAAAACACTTTTAATGGTGGTTTTTGGGTGATGGCCTTTTCTCAGGATCCTCATCATCTGAGATTCAGTCATTGCTAGTAACTGCTTTCTTGTTACTGGCCCCCTTATAAAAAGCCATTCTTGGTATTTATTGGCTGTGTCTTGTCTTAATCTTTCCTATGCATTAACTGATGTGATTGCACTTCACAGGGTGACAGTGTTCACAAGTCTGTATTCATCATATTCTTCCAAGGAGACCAGTTGAAGAACAGAGTGAAGAAGATTTGTGAAGGGTATGAGAGAATTGTTGATTAACAAAAAACCTTTCCTGGTGGTACACATTTATTTTATGATTTAATGATGTTTACAATGCTAGATGCATTTAAAGGGGTTATCCAACTCTTTGAAACTGATGACCTATTCACTGGATAAGTCTTCATTATCTGATCGGTGGGGTCCAACACTTGGGACCTCTGCTGATGAGCTGTTTGAGAAGGCCCCAGCACTCTTGTGCCTCGGCCTTTTTGTTACTTACCCTAGGCCAGTGACCTCACGTGGCGTAGGCACAGGTCAGCTCCACTTACCTGCAGCATTTTTAAATAATACAGTCTTAACACTGACTCATTGTACGTCAAAGCAGAGAGCCATTGAAAATCCAGCCCAGCCTGTCTGTTTATTGCATGGATGGCCATTCATCAAATTGCATCTGGCTGCAGTTTCCCCTGTAGATAATAGAAGGGGATTTCAGAGAGCCATTAAAAATCCAGCCCAGCCTGTCTGTTTATTGCATGGATGGCCATTCATCAAATTGCATCTGGCTGCAGTTTCCCCTGTAGATAATAGAAGGGGATTTCAGAAGCTAGCTGATCACCAGGCCACCTTCATTTCCAGAGGACTTCATGTGAAGACGGTCTGTTGCTGCATCCTCTCTTTACGCTGCTTGGTCTGTTTGCTTTACTGATCATATACATATCTTCCAATTTATAAGTGATTTTTCTTTTTGCAACACAGGTTTCGAGCTTCTCTTTACCCTTGTCCAGAAACACCACAGGAACGCAAGGAGATGGCTGCTGGAGTAAACACAAGAATAGATGATTTGCAGATGGTAAAACTTTAGAGGATGTCTGTCCTTGTCTGTATTGGGACATGTATACAAGCATCTCCTACATAAGGAATAATTAAATATTGTTTGTAGAGTCCTTGAGTAACTTGAGTAACCCATTACAACCCAGTCAGTAGGATCAACTGCCATTTTCTGGCATAAGTCATAGTAAATCTGGCTGGCCACACTAAGCTCCACCACCCCCTTTTCTTGCCACTTTTTTGTAAAGAGGCGAGAAGCTTAAAAAGTCACAAATCGTGGTACAAATATGTTGTGCACTTTTTTACACCACAGTAGTGACGTAAAAGCATTAGTAAATGTCCCCCACAGAGTTTAGTTGGCTAAGGCTACTTTCACACTAGTGTTTCTATTTTCCAGCATTGAGTTCCGTCATAGGGTCTCAATACTGGAAAAAATTGCTTCCTTTTGGCCCTATTCATTGTCAATGGAGGACAAAATGTAACTGAACAGAACGGAATGCTCCAAAATGCATTATGTTCTGTTTGATTGTGTTCCCATACTGGAGAACAAACTACAGCAAGCTGCAGTTTTCTTTCCGTCATCGGATGCGGAGCAAGACGGATCCGTCATGACCCACAATGCAAGTCAATGGGGACGGATCTGTTTAACTCTGACACAACAGAAAACTGATCCGTCCCCCATTGACTTTCAATGGAGTTCATGACGGATCCATCTTGGCTATGTTAAAGATAATACAACTGGATCTGTTCATAACGGATGCAGATGGTTGTATTATCAGTAACTGAAGTGTTTTTTGCTGAACCCTGCTGCATCCAGTAAAAACACTAGTGTGAAAGTAGTCTAAGAACAACACTAAACGGACATTACCAAAACTTTTATGAAAAATCCAATCCATCATTGTAACTTGCTTAATTTTAGGTTCTTAACCAAACCGAAGACCATCGCCAGCGTGTTCTTCAAGCTGCTGCTAAAACAATCCGAGTCTGGTTTATTAAAGTCAGAAAAATGAAGGCCATTTACCATACCCTTAACCTGTGCAACATTGATGTCACCCAAAAGTGTCTGATTGCAGAAGTTTGGTGCCCAGTTGCTGATCTGGACTCCATCCAGTTTGCTCTAAGGAGAGGCACAGTGAGTATTGTTTTTCCTGTACTTTCTCACTGGTTTACATCAACTTTCTTTGTTTTTAATATTGGCATGGATGGATAGTTAAATAGACATTGCATTAAGACTAAACTAAAATGACTCTTGTCAAAGACCTGTTGGTACATTTATAGCTTTATAAATCTGTCTTTTTTCCAGGAGCATAGCGGATCTACTGTCCCTTCTATCCTCAACAGGATGCAAACCAACCAGACCCCACCAACTTACAACAAGACCAACAAGTTCACATATGGTTTCCAGAATCTTGTCGATGCCTATGGCATTAGCAGTTACCGGGAAATAAATCCAGGTATTCCCAGGCACCTGCTGTATCAAAATGTTTTTCTGGAATCTGCTGTAAATTTTTTTATTAATGTTATGCATTTAAGAGATGACTGACCAGTGGATATTTTTTTTTATAGCCCCATATACAATTATCACCTTCCCTTTCCTATTTGCCGTTATGTTTGGGGACTTTGGCCATGGAATCCTGATGACACTGTTTGCAGTTTGGATGGTCATAAGGGAAAGCCGAATTCTGTCACAAAAAGTTGATAATGAGGTATGCAGCCTGCTATCACATTGTGTATATATATTGTAATAGCTTTAAAGGGACACTAAGCCCTGGGAAAACATACATATCATAAATGCATTGTCTACAAGGTGTTTCCCATATGCAGTTTAACAGACATCTTGCAGACAAAGAACTTTCTCCTTCTCCTACTCCACTCCATCTTCAGCTACAGAACAGCTATGTGGATGAACTTACATACATACTTGAAAGGAACCTGTCACCAGGATTTTGTGTATAGAGCTAGGGACATGGGCTGCTAGATGGTCGCTATCATATCCGCAGTACCCAGTCCCCATAGCTCTATGTGCTTTTATTGCGTTGAAAAAAGTATTTTAGCGATGTGCAAATTACCCTGATATGACTCCTGTGTCCGGAGAGGAGTCATATTTTCTGAGTGCAGCACCGCCCCGCGTCCTCCGAATCTCCTCCTTGCTGGCCGACGTCACAGAGCTGGAGCGCCGAAATCTTGCCATGCGCGAGCCAGCGCATGCGCAGTGTCGGCATCATGTTCCTTCCCTGTGCTGGCAACAGCACAGGGAACGAACTACGCATGCGCTAGCTCGCGCATTGCGAGATTTCGGCGCTCCAGCTCTGTGACGTCGGCCAGCAAGGAGGAGATTCGGAGGACACGGGGCGGTGCTGCACTCAGAAAATATGACTCCTCTCCGGACACAGGAGTCATATCAGGGTAATTTGCATATCGCTAAAATCCTTTTTTCAACGCAATAAAAGCACATAGAGCTATGGGGACTGGATACTGCGGATGTGCTAGCGGCCATCTAGCAGCCCATGTCCCCAGCTCTATACACAAAATCCTGGTGACAGGTTCCCTTTAACAGGAAGTTCAGGAGAGGGGCAAGGCTTAAGCCTCTGGCATTTTCTAAATGTCTGCGCTGCTTTAGGAGTCCCTGCTTTGAATTCCATATATTGTTTAGGAGTCCCTGATCTGGTCTGTGGCTAACTACATATATGGATATGGCTTATGAGCCCCTGCTTTTTGGCAGGACTCTGAGGATATGATGGAGGGTATACCCAATGCTTGTGGATACCTGTGTGTTTAACTTTTATTCTGTCTGTACTTTTACATTGGCACTGCCAGGTCTTGAAACCAGGACCTTCTGTATTGCAGGCAAACACTAGAAGCATTGAGTTACAGAGCCCAGTGCTACTGAAAGGAGGAACGAGCTGTCCGATTTTATTATTTATACTAGAAACTTGCAGAAATTACAGTTCAAATCTGCACCAGCTCATAGCTTGTCTAGATTTTGATATTTGGTGCCTTTGCCTCTTAATACATTTGGCACACCTTACTTTAATGGTCTTGTGCTAAGACTGGTGTACGAAAGGTCTGCCCCTATGTGTTTTAGGGTCAGGGAGACTTCTTCCTCATTTATCATATAGTTACTGTTATAAATCTGGTCTGCTGAGAATGGCTTCTATATTAGGGATGCCCAACCTGCGGCTCTCCAGCTGTTGTAAAACTACAACTCCCACAATGCTCTGCTGTAGACTAATAGCTGTAGGCTGTCCAGGCATGCTTGGAATTGTAGTTTTGCAACAGCTGGAGGGCCGCAGGTTGGGCATCACTGCTCTTTATGATTACAGAAAAACATAAGTATAGTTAAACATATGGCATTTTAGATAACTCATTTCAAATGTCTTGCTTTCAATTTGAAAAAAGGACTCCTGCATATCATTGTAACAGTCATCTTATTTCTTTACAGCTCTTCAACATGGTGTTTAGTGGCAGATACATCATTCTTCTGATGGGTGTTTTCTCTGTCTACACTGGCCTTATCTACAATGATTGCTTTTCTAAGGCTCTCAACATGTTTGGCTCTTCCTGGAGTGTTAGACCAATGTTTACCAGCTCAAAGGCCAACTGGACGTGAGTATCCGATAGCGCACAGGAAGTTTGTATGTTTATTTGATCAAATTCCTTTATGCTTTAAAGCACATTTCCACCACTATCTACATCCATGTATGTGCTGTCAGTGTAATTCAAAAGATTCCAGGTCAATCATTATAATGCTGTGCGATCCTGTTAGAGGAGCAGAGTTCAGAACAGGAACTTACAGTGCCACATGCAGTGAGTTTTTCGCATTGAACTCTCTTGTTTGTGTCTAGCCTTATAGGTAAACGTATCGCTTCAGTGCTGCTGAAACATTACTTCTGTCCTGACTTGAAGAATCTCTTAGCACTTTATTTCTTTTTGTATTTGTAGAGAAGAACTGCTTAAGAATGCACCGGTGCTGCAGCTGGATCCAGATGTCAATGGAGTGTTCAATGGACCTTATCCATTTGGGATTGATCCAGTAAATTAATAATTGTTATATTAACAGATTAACTATATTTGTTTTGTAGTATTTGGAATGGTTACTGTTAACACTTTTATTTCTTCGTAATAGATTTGGAGCATTGCAACTAACAAGCTGACTTTCCTGAATTCCTTCAAGATGAAAATGTCAGTTGTGCTTGGCATCATTCATATGATGTTTGGGGTCACGCTTAGTCTATTAAACCACATGTAAGTAAATACAGTGAAGGGGATGTCTCATTTCAACCAACCTTGTCTATTTGCCCTATTATATTATATCATATGCAAAGACAAAATTTGCCATTATAAAAATGTCTCTTTTGTGACAAAAACAAGATCTCATGTGCTCTTTTTGTTTGTTTTCTAGATATTTCAAGAAACCTTTGAACATTTACCTTGGATTTATACCAGAAATGATCTTTATGGCATCTCTATTTGGATACTTGGTCATTCTTATACTTTTCAAGTGGTGCGCCTATGATGCCGCCACCTCAAAGATCGCACCAAGCCTCCTCATTCACTTCATAAACATGTTCTTATTCAACTACAGTGACCCATCTTTTCCTATGCTTTATAGTGGACAGGTAGGAACAATGCAGTAGATATTGGGATATAGATTCGGTGCTTGTTTCCAACCGGTTACAAAATTGTTGGCCCATAATTAATTTACAGAAGTTTTACTGGAAAAAAGCTTCTTTGTCTTTAAGGCCTCTTGCACACCACCGTGGTTTGGTTCCGCATTCGAGCTGCATTTTTTGCGGCTCTGGTGCGGACCCATTCACTTCAATGGGGCCCCTCCGTGTGCTGTCCGCATCCATTGCTCCGTTCCGTGGCCCCGCAAAAATTATAGATCATGTCCTATTCTTGTCCGTTTTGCGGACAAGAATAGGCATTTCTATAATGGGCCGTCTGTTCTGTTCTGAACGTGCCGCAAAACACGGCACATTCGTGTGCAAGAGGACTAACACTGAGATTGGAAAGATGTACTCCTTTACTATATTGTCTAGTTCAGCATCAATTAGATTAGTTTGGAAATTATTAGTGGGCACACTTAGTACCAGCTTTAACTCTTTACAGACATGAGCTGACTTCTAGATGCTCATAAATATAGATGCATAGATACACATCAATAACTTTTGGTGTACAGATTTTTCCATATCCCTAACATGTAAGGCATAGGGATAGAATATGTATAGTTGATCGCTGGGATGTCCACCTATCATCAAAACTAGGGGCCTGCAAAATACCGTGAGTAACAGTAAAACACTGCCCCATCTCCATTCAGATTTGCACTTATCCTTCTGAATTTGTATCTTCCAGAAAGGACTGCAGTGTTTCCTGGTTGTATGTGCCATACTCTGTGTGCCTTGGATGCTGGTTCTTAAACCTTTCATGCTTCGCCACCAGTACCTCAGGAGGAAGCACTTGGTGAGTGCCAGACACAAGTAAATTCATTGTTTGCTTGCTTATAACTTACCCTTGCTCTGTCACATGGGGGTCTGCTGATTTGCAACAATGGAGTGACTCTGCAAGTGGCAAGGACTCTTGTCTTTCAATGTGTATACATGCACTGACACATCTGGCACCTAACGTAATCCATGCCATGCCATGTATTGACTGGTAATGGTCAAGGGAGATGTTTCCTTTAACCTAAATATGTTTGCTCCTCTGTAATTTGGTTTAGAGTTTATCATTTAGAAATGTGTGCCTGCATGTATACAAAGCTTTTGTTCTTACTACTTACGAGTTTAAAACAGAGGTTATATTTTATAAATTATGTTTGCGTGGTAAAGTCATTGCCACCTTCTTATTAGGATACTGGGTTTGTTGACTCTTTGCAACTTTGATCGTGACATGCCACCAAAGATTACAGTGCAGTGCAGCCTAGTTCGCAAAAAGTGCAAGTGAACAGGGTTGATGGGTGACCCGCAAGTTACTGCAACCCGATAGTCAGGGGCACAACTACCATAGCAGCAGACCATGCGACTGCTATGGGGCCCAGGGCAACAGGGGGCCCAGTCTTAGTTGGGATTAACTCCTCTTCTACTGGGGTGAAAACTTGGTCAGGTCTCCACCCTCTAAAGCGGGGGTGCACAACCTTTTCTGGTTGGGTGCCACATTGTCAGCCTCAACCAATTCCAAGGGCTGAAAATAAAACTTAAAGGGGTATTACCAACTGAAATACTATTTTTTATGGCATATTGAACACACTGTATAAATCTTGTCTAGTTACACTTCTAGTACTCCCATCTAATGGGAGAATACATGAAAGATACATGTGAGCAGCCACAAGACATAGACATACATGTCTGTTACCAGATGATTGGGGGCCGCACAGAACTGTAATGAGGGCCGCATGTGGGCCGCAGGTTGTGCACCCTCTAAAGGAGCAACTTTTAGCAAATGAGGCAGTGGAAAAATGGCCCAAGGGTCATTGTAAAGGGGTCTAGGCAGAAAACCTTCAGTCCTGTGTGGGGCGCCTGGTTTGATCCTTGCTATGGGACCCTTACTTCTCTATGTACGTGATTGCCGATAGTCGCAAAAATCCAGTAGTGGATTACTTGCAGCTGTTGGATTGTGCAGGTCACTCCTCAACCCCATTTAGGGTACTTTCACACTAGCGTTGGTGCGGATCCGTCTGTTTATTTGTACAGACGGATCCGCACCTCTAATGCAAACGTTTGTATCCGTTCAGAACGGATCCGTTTGCATTAGCTTTAAAGAAAAATGACAAAGTCCAAAACGGATCCGTTTTGACTTACATTGAAAGTCAATGGGGAACGGATCCGTTTTCAAATGCACCATATTGTGTCACTGACAACGGATCCGTCCCCATTGACTTACATTGTAAAAAAAAACTGATCCGTTAGGCTCCGCCTCTTCAGACGGACACCAAAATGCTGCATGCTGCGTTTTGGTGTCCGCCTCCAAAACGGAATAGAGGCGGAACGGAGCCTAACTGATGCATTCTGAACGGATCCTTATCCATTCAGAATGCATTGGGGCTTAACTGATCCGTTTTGGACCGTTTGTGAGAGCCCTGAAACGGATCTCACAAACGGAATCCAAAACGCTAGTGTGAAAGTACCCTTACTTGCACTGGTTACAATTCAACCTACATTAAGGCTCATGCACTTGACCGTATGTATTTTTGCGGTCCACAAAAACCGGATCCGCAAAAAATACGGGTGACGTACTTGTGCATTCCGTATTTTGCGGAACGGAACAGCTGCTCACTAATAGAACAGTACTATCCTTGCCCGTCATGCAGACAATAATAGGACATGTTCAATCCTTTTGTGGAACGGACATACGGAAACGGAATGCACAAGGAGTAACTTAAGTTTTTCTTGCGGACTCATTGAAATGAATAGTTCCGAATACGGTCCGCAAAAAAAATGGAACGGACACTGAAAGAAAATACGTTCGTGTGCATGAGGCCTTTCACTGCTGTCTTTGACTGCACGACACGTGTCAGAATTGGCAAAAGGAGAGTACAGTTTAGGCAACCATACAGTGCCAGAAGCCTCTCCTACAAAGCACTGTTATGGTAAAGTCTAGGCAAATATAGAATGCCAGAAGCCTTTCCTTCATGTCCCACCATAAGTGATGTTCGGAGGCTAAGCTGGATCAGCACAGCCTAGGTATCCATACCCTACTACAGTGATGGGCAAAGTGCGGCTCTCCAGCTGTTGCAGAACTACAACTCCCAGCATGCAAAGGCTGTCTACAGCTATCAGCCTACTGCAGGGCATGGTGGGAGTTGTAGTTTTGCAACAGCTGGAGAGCCGCACTTTGCCCATCATTGCCCTACTAGAAGCCCTTAAATAAGAAATATCACTGTGCAAGCTATTCACTAAACCTTATGTTGTAAAGTAGAAACCCTCTAGGGAATGGGCCACGTGTCAAAGACTTCTCAAAATACATACTTATTAATCATCAAGTTAACAAGTCTGGAGGTTTCTACATTTGTATCCAGTGTATGTTTGAGCTAAGCATTCTGGACTACAGGCTGATGTATGTTGCCTTTGCTAATACATAGTAGCCATCAGGACAAAAAAGGGATTTGCGCTGCAGATGTATTTATTCATTTTCTGGGCAGCATAAAATTGTAGCAAACTTTCAGCTTTGAGAAGTTTTAGATTTGTATTGGGTTTTCAACCCTGGATATAAACAAGAACGTCATCATTCTGACTGCAGAGATCTAGAAAATGGTGCAATAAAAAACATTCTTTTAAATGAGAGATAAAACTTCCAGCAAATGTCGAATTTGGTTGTTGCTAATGTATTTTTGCTTAGAAAACGTAAAAAAAAATTAAAGCGATAATACACTTTTGCAGTACCCATTGGAGGTATCTGGTGGGAAGATTTCTCATTGTCTGCCTTTGAGGGATACCTCTATATTGACATACAAAAACGTTTACTTGTCTGTATGTGTGTACTGTGAAAGCTGCCATAGTTTGGAGGATTCATCCTTGAAATAGGGAGATGGGCTATGGATAAATAGAAAATCAAGGCAGTAATGTGCATCGGATGAGGGTTTTCTTCGTTGGCCAAAGTTTTAAGGTTGAGGGATTGGGATTTAAAGGGGTTGTCTCACTTCAGCAAATGGCATTTATCATGTAGAGAAAGTTAATACAAGGCACTTACTAATGTATTGTGATTATCCATATTGCTTCTTTTGCTGGCTTGATTCATTTTCCCATTACATTCTACACTGCTTGTATCCAGGGGTTACGACCACTCAGCAATCCAGCAGTTTAGCACACTATAGGAAAAAGTGTACCTATGCGTGCTCCCGCGGTCCCTGCTAATGGAGAGGCCGGTGCTTTTTTCTGTAGTGTACAAGCACGACCACTGGTGCTGGACTGCAGGGTGGTCATAACCTCTGGATATGGGCACTGTATAATAAGATGGAAAAATGAATCAGGCCAGCAAAGAAGGCAATATGGACAATCTCAATACATTAGTAAGTGCCTTATATTATTATTATAACCTCTACATGATAAATGCCATGTGCTGAAGTGAGACAACCCTTTTAAACCTGCACATATTTTTGGGGATTCATTGTCAACAAGCCAGATTTTGCTATATGACATCTGTTTTAAACTCCTCTGTCCTATATACTAGCTGTACTGTCTCTATACATTCCAGCATGTTCTCTTTCCTAGAGGGCGGGTTAGCTTTTCCTGGTGTGTTTTATAAGTTAATAAGGTTAATGCCACCACCATATTACAAGATAAGAGATGCAGACACCATGTTATTATTGTGTGTGGCAGACCCCCTCTTATCACGCAAGTGGCTAGTAGCATTAGCGCTATTAAATTATAAATCAGGGTTTCTCTTTCAAAAACTACTACTAATCTGGGATAAGACTCTTCACAACTTTTTTATATATTAATATTTCATTAAATATTTTTAATCTAAAAGCCAGTTGTTGGCAAACAGTTTGGGAGCTGGCTTAGTTAGACACAGTCAAATAGCTTTATGATGATAAATGCGGGGTTGGGATATTGTGGTGAGGAAACAGAGCATGCTGATTGGCTGAGAGCCCTGACCCTGATTTATAAATACCCCTCCCCACACCCACCAATCCAGGGTACGCATAACTTCGGAGGTATCCGCGTTGGGAACGGTCCCACGGAAGAAGATGCCGAAATTATTCAGCACGATCAGCTCTCCATGCACTCGGAGGAAGGCGAGGAGGTAATGCATTTTACATAGTCCTTTTTCTCCTTCGCTGCTAGTAGAGCCTGCAATGCTTAAGTGTTCAGCGTGTTGCAAGCAGAACTAGTACTGAAGGTTTAATGTTATTGCACATAGATGTCATCATATTAACGTTGCTTTGAAATGTCAGTCCCTTGTGCACTGTGCCGCTTTCCCTTTTACCACCATCTGATGTACAGGTGCCTGCTACTAAGTAAACGTACATAATGTAAATGTACAATGTACATTTCTTCCTCCTCCTTTGGAAATTTGCCTGGTTTCCAAAGGTTGTCATAATTGTATGTTTTTGTCTAAAAGAATATTACAGATTGCCTTGGTTGATGGAAAAAACAGTGTAAGAAAGATGCATTATTTAGGGAGTCAGGATGGGGACAACTTCACGTTTTCCAAGACAAGACATCGAGGACCACTTTCCGTGTGTTTGTTTACAGATGCCAATCCATTCAACTGGAGAATTTTATCGAAAGCGTTTTGTTTTTTAAATTACATAAACTGTACACAAAAATTTCACAAAGTATGTAAACGTGCTTGTGCAAATACATAAGCATTTGCATCTGCTCCCTTAGAATCCTCTGGCCCCTTGGTCTCACCTGGTATAGGCTTTCTGACTTTTTTCCAAGTAGAAAACGTCTTGCTGTATCATATTTCTGATGGTAACCCATAACCTAACTGAAAACTTCTATACATAAGGAAAGGATACAAAATGTAGCAATGAGATAGTTTAAAGAAGCACTCCAGCAAAATGTTTTGAACATATGCTAACTCGCCAGCAGTATTTTACCGTTGTAATTTGTTTCATCCCAGCTCAATTGCATCCATAAATTTTGAACCCTTTCATAATGGACAGCTGTGTCATGTGTTCCCCAGTCTGACCACCAGTCCAGAGCTTGCTCTCCTGTGTGCAAGGCTTCCTGTGAACTGCAGGATTACATCGTTACCCTCAAATCCTTCCTGGGAAATCTCAGACCATCCCCCAAGCTCCACCTTCCTTTTTCCTAAATGTTCCTCTGTATATACAGGGCTGCTTGACCTATCATTTCTGCCATATCTAAGAAAACATATCTAAGCGATATAGTAGCTGAGCCCCTACAATGATTAGCTGCAAATTGTGATAAAACTCCACAGTCACAGGAACTGCATATACCGCCTGTATGTTCTGTGCGCAGAATCTTCAGTGTATTTCTATGAGGTACAATTTCATACTACGGTCTCTCCTGCATGTAAGAGCTAAAAGAAAAAAAACATCAGTCACAAGCAGGGGGCAGGGAGACAGGCTACAGCTGCATCACATAGCATACACTGAGAGACCGTGGTGTGAGGGACAGAAGTTCTACATCAAAAATCTTTTGCTTTTGCCCTAGAGTGCTGGCACACAGCGCTGTTTTGACATGCATTCAAGATGCAGTTTTCTATTCTATTGTAGCTAGCTAAAATTAATTAAATCATTCCCACTATGCAGAACACCACGGTTTAACGAGGCTGCTAAACTGGTTAAATTGAGAATTGCATCCTGGCATGTCGGAACTGCACTGCCAACACCATATAGGCCTCAGAGCCAAGTCCATTGTGATGAGCCTTTGCCCTTTTTGTCTCTGCAATGCCAGAGACATACTGGAAAATGTAGGCTGCATTAGAGGAACCATTTCAAAGACGGAATCAAGATGACAGATAACCCATAAATGGCACATCAGCTCAAGCAGGTATACACAAGCCTCTGCATTATTCTTTAAATGTGGCCTAGGCTGCACTATGCGGGCCAAAACAATTGCTGTAGTGCTTTGTTAAGCTGGCCGTACACATAAGGATTATCACACAGGAAGAGAATCCCTTTTAAATTAAATGGGTGTACAGCTTTTTAAAGCCCTAGCACTCAGCGATTATCATCTATAGAAGCCACATTTGCCCATTTATTTTCCCTGTAGCGATTGGGAGAATGAATCATTACGTGCTGGCCATTCAGATGAAGCTTGGGCTGAATGCACCAGAGTGAGACATGCGTTTTTTTTAGCGGTTCTCCATTCTATGGTGACTGTGTTATTTTAACTGTGCAATCTGATTTTACAAATGACTAGTTCCAGTATAGGAGAGACATGCATGTGGAGCAATGCAACTGCACAGTATTTTGCACAATATGGATGGTTTTCCAGTCGATTTGTATCGTTTACTACTGGACTGTAGTCTGGGCTGCCTGGATTGTGTGTAGTTTCCTTTAACATGAGTAACTCTTTCTAGCACTGTCTATTTTTCATTGTATAAACTACCAGAGCAACATCATATGGGAATAATTGCTGTTAAGCAGCCTAATATTTTACATATATTTTTATTCATTTTTATGAGTAGTGTTGTTGTTTTTTTCCCCCTGAATTCCATTCTTTTAGAGGGACTGAAGTTTTAAAGTAATATTTTATGGCTAACCTATATTTCCTTCTCTTTTAACCCTGTATTAAATCTGGATTTATATTATTCCAAGCCTGCCGTGGAGGAAGTGGTAAGACTGACATCCGTTGTGCATGCCCTCAATCAGCCAAGGAGTCCTGGAATTTTCATTTTGCTTCATCATCATATGAATTTATCCATTACAGGGCTTACATTTTAATTGTAATTTTTTTTTTTTATGCTTGATTGGCTTTGCAAGGGGCTCCAGGAATCATCCATAAGCTCGTGACACACATCCATCTTAATATCCCTTCCTGCTTTGCTTTCTTAAATGGACTTAAAAGTGCAGTTCCCTTCCCCAAAAAACTAGTAATTTCTTGATCTCAATTTTATTTAGTTTTTGGCCTTTAGTGCTGTAGCGTGTTGGCATTTATCTTATATACGGTACATTCTTTTTGTGATTTATTTTGTCTTGCATTACTACGGTTCCACAGCCTGTGGGTAAAATAATCAGCAAAAATACTACACAAGTAAGAGCAAAGCATCTGAAGAAACTGCACTTTTAACACAACCATGTCAAATATAATATATAAAAAAGTATAATACATAAGATGCACCTCTTATATATGTATAGGTAATCATATACATATATATCCAAGTGATTTGTACTTATTTTGCGTTATATAGAATTTATTGGATTTAAGTGTGTGTAGTTAATCTCCATGGATTAGGCGCTTATTTTGGTTGCAATGCAGTATGTGTGCCGCCTTTTTTATGTGTGGACTGATATGTGTTATCATCTAGTCATGTGCTTGTTATAATTGTGTATGACTTGATTGGGTGAGATTGAAAAGTGATTTATTAGCTTGTAATGTGCAATATTGTTTTATTATAGAGACCTTTGTGGTCTATTCTTTTAAACGGTGGCCATAAATATTAGACTATGGTCGACCAAACCTGACAATTTATACACCGGCCTTCCATCTAATTTGTAGCAGATGTTCACCCGACATTCGTTTTGGCCTATATTGGGGGAGCAAAAAAAAAAGATTGCCCGATCCTTTTGTTCCTAGGGGAGAAATACAGAGGTATCTAGCAGCAGCTTACGCCCCTCTCGCCTTTCAGAACGTATGCACGCTCCACTGAAGGGGTATATGTGGGGGTCTGGAGAAATAGCCGTCATACAAAGTAGAATTTAGTGAGCAGCTATTGAGTTTGTATGGCCACATTTACATGTTCTCCCACCTCATTTAGAAGGGTCGCACAATATTTAAGGTCACAAATAGCATTTGTGAAGGAGACAGAATTCTACTGAAAATGTGATAAGTGGTCTTTGTAATGTTTTTATCACCTATCCTGAGATGGTAACCATTTTGAACATTGACTGTAAAGATAGCATTAGGCTAGCTTCACATCTGCGGCAGCCTTCGGAATGCCCGCTGGCTCCATTAACTATAATTGGCTCTGTTGGAGATCCGGCCGCAACCCGGCAAAAATGTCGAGAATTGGGTGGACAGAAACCTCTGCAGGCTGCGGTTTGTGTCCAGCGAATTCGCGTTTTTTTTTTCTCCCAGGCTGTGAGCTCTGCGCTGCGATTAGACAGTGCTACAGCACTACAGCCAGGAAAGAACGCCCTGGGAGAAACAGGGCAGACTCCTCCTTGATTTACCGATAGTAGCAATTACCATACAGCGTAGGAGAAGGTAATGAGGGCCACAGTGGGCAAACGAAGCGGCGCCTAGGGATAATAGTAAGTGCAGTGAGATCCCTGGGCGCCGCTCTACATGTACCGATAGTTATCTTACAATGTTCGGACCCATAAAAAGTCCTCTTTAAAAGACAGTTGCCATGGCTTGTGTGTCTCCAGCTAAGAAGACAGGAAGACGGAGGGGCTGTCCTTCACACTGCATGCCTGCATTAGGCTTCAGAGTGAGGAGGCGTGTCTCTCAGTTATCCAATTTGATTGGCTGGCAGGGAGTTGCTGGGTACAGCAAGTGTGTATGTGAAGTGAGGGAAAGCAGTTTTGGCCTCAGAGAACTGGTAGAGGAGCCATCTTGAGAAGGTCCTCATATTGTAAATGTTTAAACAGCCGTAACTAAGGGAAAAACTCAAGGAAAACACTGGTATGTGAAGAAACTAAAGATTGCTTTATGCATAATGCTGCTGCAGCAGTAACATATGCAAAAATTTATTTTTTTATTAAAACATGACGGTTACACTTTAAGGGTCAATTCACACGTCCGCAAGTGTTTTGCAGTCCGGCCATGTGCATTCCGCATTTGCGGACTGCACATGAACGGCACCTGAATAGAAATGCCTTTTTTTGTCCATGTCTGCGGAGAAGAATAGGACATGTTCCGCAACATTGCGGAACGGATCCGGATCCATTTGGCAGATGTGTTAATGGACCCTAATGCTGTGGAAAATTTGCCATATTCAGTTTAGTGGTTAACCATCCATTTCTATAATGCCCATTTCAGACTTTACACTATTCCTGCCTATTATGCCTATTCCTCTCTGTTAACCTCTCTAAAAATCCCCTTAAAATCGGACTCTGCAGCATACATACCTAGGCTACATAACAGGCTGCAATGATAGACCACATACCTACCTGTACTTACCTGTTTATTCACCTCATACTTCCTGATACCAGTCCTAGCTTGTCATTCAATGTTCCCACCTGTCTCTGATGTCACCCCTCCATTCTCCAGCTTGCTACCCAGTTCTCCATAGCGGTTTCTTCCGCAGAATTAGATAAAGAGGAAAGTGAAGTTTCCATGGTAATGGTCAAAGCTGTAAGTACAAAGGTGTTTTGTGCAATTACCAAGGGTGATATTTTCTCACGGGTGAGTGTGTATATCAGTCACTGTAACAGCATAAAGGTCATCCTTGTGTGATTCTCTAGCATTATCACCTGTTCTTGGGCACGCCCGTCATCCACCCATTCTGAGTTGTATGGCTATAATGAGTTCTATCACTGGTGAACACGCAGTTGCCGGGGCATCCTTCATAGCATCTTCACATGAAATAAGATCATCCAATACCAAAATAAACCAGCTGTCCTTTGTCCTTATGTTTTCAGTTTGATTTTGGAGATGTTGTGGTCCATCAGGCCATTCATACAATTGAATATTGTCTTGGGTGCATTTCTAATACAGCATCATATCTCCGGCTCTGGGCCCTAAGTCTCGCACATGCTCGTAAGTATCTAACAGTTTTTAATGTGACATTTATTCAAAAGAGTGCAATAGGTTAGCTTGAGATATAACTTAAAGAGGACATTTCACTAGTCCCGACATTACAATATAAGTACCTGGCAGTGTAGGGTATTATTATTAGATTTTATTGCTGTAATTTTTTTTAGTCTCCGTTCTGGTTTCGCTCCCTGTATTCTAATAGATAGCATCAGTACAGGGAGGGGGAGACGTCAGCCTTTCTCAGGGGACGTCTCTTTCTCCCTGGCTGTGAGCTGTCCAATCGCAGCTAAGCACGTCACAGCCATGGAGAAAAAAAAGCTCACCTCCCTGGCCGTGACGTGCTTCGCTGCGATTGGACAGTTCACAGCCAGGGAGAAAGAGACGTCCCATGAGAAAAGCTGGCGTCTCCTCCTCCCTGAACTGATGCTATCTATTAGCATACAAGGCTTAAAACCAGAACGGGAGCCACAGCAGGGCATCAGAGCAGCCGAGCCGGAAAAAAATTACAGCAATAAACTCTACTAATACCCTATAGTGCCAGGTACTTACAGGACCCGTGAAAAGTCCTCTTTAAAGGGAGTCTGTCACTAGGAAATTGACTTTTAAACCAGACGCAGGTCCTTTTAGGACTAGCTCAGCTGAATGTATTGGTACCTTTTTACTTGATTTGTTGCTTCATTCTGGAAAAAAAATGCTTTCAATCCATGTGCAAATAAGCAGTGAAGTGCATCATGGGCAGGCTCAAACCACTCTGCTTCCCCTGCCAGCCCCTCCCTCTCCTTTTTTATTGACCTGGCCAGGAGAGATGATTAAGCAAGAACTTGGCCCTGTCAATCAAGAAGAAAAGGGAGGGGCTTGCATAGGAAGCATAGAAATGCGGACCTGTTGAAATGAATTGGTCTATGTGCGATCCTCAGAAAATGTGGATCAGACAGATACAAAATTTGATCGTAGACGTAACAGTGTATTACTATTGCCCAGTCCAGAGTGTTAGTTTAAGGCTCATTGGATCACATTTGTTTGAGAGAATTGATGAGATACAGTAAGGCTGTGATGGCTAACCTCCGGCAACCCAGCTGTAGTAAAACTACGACTCCCAAGATGTACACTTGCTTGGCTGTTCTCAGAACTCCATAGAAATGAATGGAGCATGCTGGGAGTCGTAGTTTCACCCTAGCTGGAGTACTGGAGTTATCCATCACTGCAGTAAGGTCTCATACACACCACTGCATGTATTTTGCGGTCCTCGGTCCACATTTTGCATAAATAGTCTATTTTTGTGTGAAACAGATATACAGATGCAGAAAGCACCCAGATGATCACAAAAGATAGAACATGTCCTATTCTTGGCTACAAAATCTGGTCCACGGACCCATGGAAGTCAATATGTCCACAAAAAATTGGATGCAACACGGACGTCACATGAATGTCATTCGTATTTTGAGGATTGCAAAATAGATATGGTCGTGTGCATAAGGCCTAAATCATGGGGTTTCCTAACCCCTGTGACTTGAAAGAATGAGACTGGAGTGAGGTTAAAGGGAACCTGTCACCTCCAAAACACATATTAAACCACCATCGTTACCTTACAGTGGCCCCCAGTGTGTTCCTAATCTTGTTTTTCTTTCCTCCTTGCTTCAAGTCAAGCTAAGTCTGCCCCTTACCCGTCCTCCCTTCACTGTAATTGACATCCTACTGCGAGGCCGGGATCGTGCAGGTCTCACACATGCGCGGTGAGCTCCTGGTCACTGCGCGATCCCGGCTCCCGCACTCACCAGCCACCTTCTTCTCTGTGCGCATGCGCTGGGTTTTTTCAACATGCGCTCACCCAGTGATTTTTCTCCTTAGCGTGAGCACGTTGAAAAATCCTGGCACATGCGCATAGAAAGGAAAGTGGCCGGTGAGTGCGGGAGCCTCACAGCAGGATGTCAATCACAGTGAAGGGAGGACGGGTAAGGGTCGGACTTAGATTGACTTGAAACAAGGAGGCCGCTGCCCCCTTGACTTTAAGCTGACTCTGACAATGGGGAAAACCAAGATTAAAACTGCGTTTTTTTAAACGTTTACAACCAGCGATGGAGGAAAGGAAAACACGATAAGGAACACCCTGGGGGCCGTTGTAAGGTAATGATGGTTTAATATGTGTTTTGGAGGCGATGGGTTTCCTTTAAGTATGACCTTATGTATGGAAACTCTGTTTATTAATACTTTTACGCTTGTGTAAAATGTAGAATAATCATCTTGGTTTTGATTGTCCTTTAGAGCTTTCAGAGGTCTTGTGGACGATGGTGATGCACCTAGGTCTGCATGTGAACAGCATAGGGGGTGGCATTCTCCTGGTCTTCGTGTTTGCAGCATTTTCAACACTCACCATTGCCATTCTCCTTATCATGGAGGGTTTGTCCGCTTTCTTGCATGCCCTCCGTTTGCACTGGTGAGTAGTAAAATCTAATCATTGTTATATGTGAAGAAACTACACGTTTCACATGATTTATTATGTTATGTTCTCTGTAGCATAGTGGTACCTATGGCTCTTTACCCGTTGAAAAACTGCAATCCCCATTATGTTGTAAAAAAAGGGCTTGCCAGTAGTTGGCGAGATACAGGTTAGAGGCAACTGGTCTAGGAAATGCTGCCACTTCTTAGATAGTAATTCAATCAAAGCCGCCTATCTACAACAAAGAAACAAATGAAATATTAGGCTGCTGACTTAGAGGGGATTCTTACTGCATGCTCCGTGGTGGTGTGAGTGCTCAGCTATAGACCAGCTCTAATTTAAGCTTGGAATCTCAATGAAACCCAAGACTTGGTCACTTCTGTACATGTAGAACATACCTGTCATACCTCTACTACATGGAAGAAACAAGTCTGCTGTGCCTCCCTGCACCTACTAATTATTATCCCTGTCTCCCAGTCAGGAGTGATAGGAGTATAAGCACACACATAATTTACTGTAAGAAGTTGCTGCTGCATTTTTAAGGAGTCATTTGCTCAGTGGATGGAGGTCTTAGCACATAGCACTATACCATATCACGTGACAGTAGAAGGTTTACATAATAGATTATGTTCCCATGCTCAGCAGCAATGACCCTGCACCTTGGCAGAGAGAGGAGGTTCCATATTGCTTGCACAGGGATTTCTGGGATCTTTGCTATAGATTTTACTAAATTATTAATGTCTAATGGGTCTTTAAAGGATCACTACAATAGCATTTTTTGCCACCAAACCTGATGTCGAGTGTGTGTCACTCCAAAGAGACTTGTGTGCACATGACTTTTTAGGCATCTTATAGTTACCTCAACAACTGTCCCATTCAGCATGTTACCTGTGTCCCTCCTATCCATGCCCTCCTTGCCATAGTAGTAAAGATATTGGGGGATAAAATTTGCTCCCGATTTGCAGTTGTTGTACAACCTTTTTATATATAGTTTGCATTTTGACTCCTGCATTGTTGCATCTAATGTAAAGCTTCAGTTTATTACAAAGAGGAGATACAACGCTAGGTTACCTCTTCTTTGTTGTATGAGGTAATATGCAAAATAAATGTGGAGCCCCAGTATTGGGTCTACAACACAATGAAAGCCAGATATCCCTCACTGGGCAGTACATCATTAGTGTAATGTGCACTTCTGTAATCTTCATCATAGACTCTACCGTGGACAGCTTTTAGAGTTGCTGTCACCACTCCTGACATGTTTGTTTTAGTAACTACTTGCATTCCCTTGTAATAACAATTCTGGAGCATCTATTCTTATGGCTCCATGTTGTACCATTCTTATATTATTCCTGGTAGAAGTTTATGAAAAAATGCACAACTGGGGGTTACCAGTTTGGGGGGGGGGGGGTTGTTCCTGCACAGTCCGACACCCCCACCCCCACCCCCCCATCACTTCCTGCAAGTGGTAACACCCAGTTGATAAATTTTCTAGAAGGAATAGTAGAAGAACAGCACAACATAGGGCAGCACATTGGCTCAGTGGTTAGCACTGGCGCCTTGCAGCGCTGGGGTCCTAGGTTTAACTCTGACCAAAGACAACATCTGCATGGAGTTTGTATGTTCTCCCGTTCTTTGCATAGGTTTCCTTTCAGACTCCAACGACATAACGATAGGGAACTTAGACTGTGAGCTCCATTGGGCACAGGGTGTGATGATAAAGTCTGTAAAGCGCAGCAGAATATGTTAGCGCTATATCATTGAGTAAAATAAATACATACAATGATAAGAATAGATGCTCCAGAATTGTCATTTCATGGAATAGAATTATTTAATGAAGCAGACATGTCAGGAGAGGTGACAGACCCTCTTTAACATTTTCATTGTGACCTTTCTTTCCCCCCATCTCTCGTTATGCATTGTCTTTATTGGACAATTTTACCGCTTTGAAGTTTCCCGCAGACCAAAAATTATTTAACTGGAGCTCAGAGATGTGAAAAAACAGTAAAGCCTACTGATGAGAGGTTGGCATCCAGCCCATAGTGACAGCGTGGGATTGTCATGAAGACACTAGGACTACATGCAGAGCTGCAGTGACTTTGGGGTGATATGCGCTCTATATCACCCGTCACTGGGAATAGTTCCTTATACGGGACTTTCTTCTGCTCATCCTAACTGGAAGCAAATTGATTTTTTTCCTTATTTGGATGGAGCATGTGGAAGCCATGGCAGACCTCCAGCATTCCTGCCTTTTGCTTCACAACCTCGCAGGAGAAACTAGTAGCAGAAATGTCCGCAGCTTTGTTTTCAAGCAGAAAAACGTAATCTCAGCAGAACTTTTTGGAGACCAGATTTGTTGAATATATATACGGCTTCTAAATTCTGTGTATGAGTTTTATGCCTAGTGATATGTCAGAAGCCTGAAGATGTTCATACACCTTCCATAGAAGCCAGACAGCACTTGGACAACCAGTCATTCATTAATGTGTTCTTGTTGGCAACAATCCTAATAATATTGCCATCAAAGTTGTCTGTTATAGCCTGAATGAGAGATCATGAATATAATATGCATGCAGAAGTCTACTAGCTGACTACATGTGTACCTACGGGATTTGGAGCTCTGTGTTTGAAAACTGGAAATCTGGCCTTTTTTTTTAGTTGGACCCAACAATTACTTGGTGTTAAACGGAAATTCTCTTTAAGGCTAGGTTCAGACTTGAGCGTTTTACAGCGCGTTCCTATGGGCACGTTTCCCTATGGGCATGGTTCTCACCTGGGCGTTTTACAGCGTGTACGAACGCGCTGTAAAACGCCCTACGCCCAAAGAAGTACAGGAGCTTCTTTGGGGCGTATTGTCGCGCGTATTGTGATTGACACCACAGTGGTCAATCACACAAACGCACGTACGACGCGCGTTTCCTATTTCCAAAAACGCGCTGTAATGCGCGCGACAAAAACACGCGTATCAAATACGCTCAAGTCTGAACCCAGCCTAAAGCTGAATGTACATGAGAGGCCAGTGAGGTGCCCATACCTATTGGATTAACGTCTGCTGAGCCTGACAATTATCTTATGTGTATGGGGGTGTCCTGACTACCTCGACAGATGGTGGTGGGGGAAAGGATTAGAAGGATCAGGCATATTGAATTCTCGCCGAAAGAAGTGTGTAGCAAACGGCTTACTCCTCTCTCTCCATTCAGGATACATGCACACTCGGCCGAACGAGCGTGGAATGATGAAGGAATGTATGCAGCTGTTACACAACTCTGGTGCTACTAGTGGGGAAGAAAACCATTTGATAATCAAACATTGTGGATGTCATTTCCACACACGAGTGGACACAGTGGTTTATGTTCTGTGAGCCTTTATAACAGCAGTGAATCTCACTGAAAGTGTTAAATATAGACCCTCTATCCCCAAGAGTCAAATTTCTGTGCGTGTGGAGATGTGTGTGAAGGTATCCCTCAGTGAGCTAAATATTAATGAAGTCACTTGTTTTAAGCCACTTGAGGTCTCGGTAATCTGAATGTATTTTCATGAATACTGAATGTACTGTTGGCAGGTTTGGGGTTAATACAGCGCTGACAGATTGTAAAAGTTAATTTTAACCTCTCCTTGCTATTTTTTCCAAGACCCAAATTGCCACTTCATTGTGAAAAGTCTCATTGCCGTGAGATATTAACAGAAGGATGGAACGCACAGCTTTATATAGGGTAGTATTGTGCCCCCTACTGTAGATTGCAGGAATAATGGAAGTCACTTGGCATACTGGACGTATGTTTATACAGATCTAGAACCACTAATAAATATAAAGTAAATTATCATTTATATTTAGGGATGTCATGCCCAAAACTCAGCTTGGCGGTAATGATTGGTATCCAGTTGAAGGGAACAGGTCACATTTAATATAGCGTCTGATCTGCAGGTAGAATATTATACAAGCAGGAGGAGCTAAGTAGATTGATATAGCTTTGTAAGAAAAGATTCAGTATAACTTCATTCATTCGTATGAGGCCTAATTCATACGTCCGTAGTGTGTTGCGGATCCGCAACACACCTTGCCACCAGCCCTATAGAGGTGCCTATACTTGTCCGCAATTGCGATCAAGAATAAGACATGCTCTATATTATTGCGGAGCTGCCGGTCGGTAGAATGGCGGCGCACTCCGTAAATGCGGATGTGGAGAGCACATTGTGTGCTTTCTGCATCTATCACGTCCCCATTCAAAATAAATGGGTCCGCACCCGTTCTGCAGATTTGCGGAACGGGTGCGGACGAACATTGCGGACATGTGAATAGGGCGTAAATCCTTGCTCTTTTCATGCTTGGGAGTCCCGTGGGGGGTTCCACTCAGTAACTGACAGCTGTCTCTGTATGTAGAGTCATATCGGGAAGGCTGCACTAAGTAGGACCTCCCACTGGAATTTTAAGCATAGGATGAGTGGGAATTTAAATTAATAAACTACAAGTTTATACTAAAGTTTTTCCACAAAACTATATATCAGCCTGCTTACAACCTCCTGCCTGCAGATAAGACACTATGTTCAACATGCCCGGTTCCGTTAAGCTAGGGCTCCTTTAAGCAGCTGATTTTTTTGCGTTTATATATCCTCATTGGCTCCATTCACCCGTGAAACTTGTCCGTTCCATCTGTGTTGAAGCATTTTTTTTCTACGATTACATTCGACATGTCATTTTTTTTTCACTCTGTGTGGCATCATGTTAGTGGAAAAAAAAAATTCATGCACAGCCAAGTGTCCTAGCACCCATGAAAAACAGCTGTGTGTTGTTGTTTTTTACTTATTATATTAGTTCACAATGACCCATTAGCTTGAATGGGCCAGTTCAGGGTGAAAAAAACGGACCATGCTCTGATTGTGAATTATACCCTTTGACTTTAATGGGTCGGTGTTCAGGTCGGGTGCAGAGTGCTCTGACCGTATCTGCTTGGAAACATCGCTCATCTGAAAGAAGTCTTAGTCCTTGTCACCAGTGGAGAACTTTTATCTCAAGTCTACACTAGGGTCAGTTTATCAGTAGTTTTGGCATGTGGGAAGAAATCAAAGTACACGGAGGAATCTTAAGATGTTACATAGAAAATTCATACCTATGTTGTCCTTGGTTAAATTCAATTCCAGTGCTGCAAGGCAGCAGTATTAACCACTGAACGACCGTTTGCTCCAGGTGAAGCAAAAACAATGTTAAAAAGATAAAAGGGGCTTCATGTCGGCCACATTTTTTAGATAAGTTTTGACTTTGAACTTCTCTCTTTCTCCACAGGGTGGAATTTCAAAACAAGTTCTACGTCGGAACAGGGTTTAAGTTCATGCCGTTCTCGTTTGAGACCATCAGAGAGGGTAGATTTGATGACTGAAGTCAACCATTCAAAGTGTGCTCCTCTTCCTCCCCGTCATCCTCTTCTGTCATGGTGCATTGATGTGAAACCTTGCCTGTCCTTCACGCTTCATAGACCCACAGTAGTCTTATGATGGTCCATAGTTGGTGTATTGTACAGGAGCCTCAGTAGTCGGCAGCCTTCCAGAAGTGGAGTGGAGGAGTAACAGTCTTGGCCACTAGGGGTCACCCAAGTCACTCTTCGTGGAAATAATAAAGCTTGAAAGTACCATTGATTTTAATGTACAGAACAGGAGGGTTCTATATGTGCACATATCCATGTTCTCCTTGCCATCCTCTACCTCAATATTTTTCTCAGATACATTTTTTTATTATGTATTATATTGCAGTAACTGATACTTCATACTTGTAAGATCAAATCCTATGTTATAAATTTTAGCTTTACCAAGGCTCTTACAAAACACTGTCCTTTTTGGGAATGTTGTAGTATTTAGTTGAGAGGTAAATCCTTGAAGCTAAATTACTCCTTGAAGAGATATACAGATGCCACCCGATTCCAACAGTAACTTCCCTCTCAGACATGGCCCCCGGTATCAATTATGTTAAAAAGTTATAAGGCCTCAAACACTTAACCTCTTGCTCACCACAGTGGACTATTGCTAAATTCCCTCCACATAATTTTATGATTATTGTTAGAAGCGAACTAAACCAAATGCAGCAACATCATTTTTGGGAATGTGGGGGTTCACAACTTACTGCAATTTACCCGATCAGAATAGTTTCCGTAAAGTTTCTCCTATCTGTTTTTTGTTAATAGTGCACATATGAGAACAGCATTAAAATGTTCCGTTTGGAGTGCTGATTTGGGTATAAAAGTGGTTCCCCTTATTAAAGGGGAACACTACATGAGCTATACTAAAGTTGCTGTGTAGTTATTGGAGGATGAAGTTACAGGTTTTCTGGACGCTCATGACATCTGCCCCTGCATTCTGTCAGGTCAGTGTTATCTCCAGTGAGATTGTAATATGGCTGTGTAACCCACATTGAGCTGCCTAAGACAATGGGAGGAAAGTGTTGTCACAGGGACACAGGCAGAGGAGCTAATTGAAGATCTGAACGTCAGCCTGTGATAATTCTGCACAGAGGTAAGATATTGGGAGAAAATGCAACATTTTAAACACTAAAGAGCTGTACTATAGATGTGTTGGTTGATCTCCTGTCCAAAGCAAGTAAATGACCCAATCCACTTTAGAGGAGGCTGTTAGAAAGGTTTACAGTGTACACACGTTCTGCACACTCTGAAGGTAGCAATTTTGCAAGTCAAGCTTGTAATCAGTATGGCCAGTGACTACAGAACTATATGTCCAGTAAATGGATCTGTTGTGTTTGTTATATTGGCTCAGCCTGTAAGACTGTATCACCACCTTGTGGAGATTGCGTGTAGATTTTTACCTTTCAGGTAACAAGATCCTGATCCATCGTTGCCGACAATTCTCACTGTCCCATGTATGTTTACATTAGTGATTCCTCAATTTGCTGTCAGATTCCAATGTTGTTGTTGCTGCTGTGAATCGGTAAATGAAGTCTCCCTGTGATAATAAACCTTTAATTTATGACAACCATGAGATGAGCTCTTTTTGTGTTCTTAGCTGCATTGATTCAAACCAAATCACTTCAAGTTTTAACATCTTCTGATATCATTACACTGGTTAATGCACCAAGCAATGGACATGATTTTTATATCTGCAGCATGTGCATGGATATCTGCTACGGTACCTCATCCCAGATGAATGGGGTAGTCACAGAAAATTAAACAGTAGGTTAATTTACCCTTAGGCCCCTTTCACACGGGCGAGTTTTCCGCGCGGGTGCAATGCGTGAGGAGGACGCATTGCACCCGCACTGAATCCGGACCCATTCATTTCTATAGGGCTGTGCATATGAGCGGTGATTTTCACGCATCACTTCTGCGTTGCGTGAAAATCGCAGCATGTTCTATATTTTGCGTTTTTTCACGCAACGCAGGCCCCATAGAAGTGAATGGGGCTGCGAGAAAATCGCAAGCAAGTGCGGATGCGTTGCGATTTTCCTGCATGGTTGCTTAGCGACGGGACCCGATCTTTATAATTTTCCCTTATAACATGGTTATAAGGGAAAATAATAGCATTCTCAATAAAGAATGCTTAGTAAAATGTGGATGGAGGTGTTAAAAATAAAAAAACTTAACTCACCTTAGCCACTTGATCACGTAGGTGGCGATCTCTCTTCAAGCATTAGCTGTAGTGTAAAGGACCTGTGATGACGTCACATCACATAGTCCACGGACCATGTGATTGGACCATGTGATGTGATGTCATCACAGGTCCTTTACACTACAGCTAATGCTTGAAGAGAGATCGCCACCTATGCGATCAAGTGGCTAAGGTAAGTTAAGTTTTTATTTTTAACACCTCCATCCACATTTTACTAAGCATTCTTTATTGAGAATGCTATTATTTTCCCTTATAACATGGTTATAAGGGAAAATATTAGCATTCTCAATGGTTATAAGGGAAAATAAACATGGTTATAAGGGAAAATAAAATCTCCAGAATACTCATCCCGAAACCGGACTTCAGTGATGAAGTTCGGGTCTGGGTACCAAACATGGCGATTTTTCACACGCGCATGCAAAACGCATTACAAAAGTTTGCACACGCGCGGAAAAATCGCGTATATTCCCGCAACGCACCCGCATCCAATCCGGGCGTCAAACATGACGCCCGTGTGAACCCAGCCTTAAGGTGGCCTTGTCCAGAATATAATCTTTGTGAAAAGCCTATTACTTTCTCTCTGTGCTACCATGTGGTTTGTAGGTTGGGTTTCCGCATTCAGGATTTTTATACAATTTATAAAACCAGAATCTGGAACAGATAATAAATACTGGTCACATATAAAAGAGGACTGAGTGACTGTAACCTGCCAAAAGAGTCACGTAATTAGGCACATCCCCCGGCAGTCCGTGCACAAGAATTACATCTATGACCTAAACGTGTCGGAACGCACCCTTTTCGCAAAGTGGTTAGGGCAATTAAAAAAAAAAAAAAAATGCTACTTGCAACAAAAAGTACCATTTAAAAAGTAGCAAGTATGGTTTTAACGCCAAAAGAGTTGCACAAGGAGATAACCCACCCCCTTTCCCTCCGTATCTTCTATTTTGGAATCCACTTCTGGCTTTGGATTCAAGGACTGCATCAAACAACCTGAATATGGATAAGGTGTGTATTGTGACTGTGCTAACTATCAATGTCCAGGATCCAACTAGCATGCCCATCCACTGCTCCCTATACTATTGTAGGTATATGTACAGTTCTTTGTAATACACACTTGATATTAAGCTGCAGAATCAACATAATCCACTCCTGCATTATCTTTTGTGATCGCGACGGTGATCTTATTAGTAACCTGAACACGGAATCAAACCCTTAGGCCTTAGGGCTCATGCACACGAATGTTTTTGGCCGCAAAAGATGCGGACAGCACTCCGTGTGCTGTCCGCATCCGTTGCTCCGTTCCGTAGCCCCACAAAAAAAATATAACATGTCCTATTCCTGTCCATTTTGTAGAAAAGAATAGGCATCTCTTTAATGGGCAAATTGCGGAAGGCACACGGGCGGCTTACGTGTTTTGCGCACCGCAAAAAACGGAACGGTTGTGTGCATGAGGCCTTAGTCACATCTCAGTGATTGTGAGCCAAAACCAGGAGTTGGAGGCTGCACAGAGATAAGGTATATGGAAAAGATCTGTTTAGATCCGTACCTGGGTTTGGTTCACAATCACTGATTGAAATCACTGATTGAACACTGACTCTGTGAATAAGACATTAAGGTACAGTACGTTCACATGATGGACTTTTCATCGGATTTCTAACACATTTTAAGTTCTACATGCTGTGGATCTACATGTGGATTTAACCTCTTTTATACATGCGAAACCACAGCAAAAATTAGCATTTTTATTGCTTTTTGAACTGACCATGGAAAAATCACCATGTGTGTGTGGATTCCCATCACAATCAGTGGGAGGCAGATTGGACATTGTGAGAAGTAGATTTCCTTATGGGGCCGATTTCCATGGTGAAATTTCTGCTGCAGATTTTCACATGAATCTGCAGCAAAATCCACAACTAATCTGTGGCTGAATTCCTGTGAGTTAGGCCAATTTCAGATGAATGACTTGTTTCCTGGAAAAACGCTCCTTGTAAGGCCTCTTGCACACGACCGCATGCCCTCCGAGTGCGCTCCAGTGTGCACGATCAATGCCGCTTACGGACCGTATCTCTCGGAGGGCATACGGTCGTGTGCAAGAGGCCTAAGGCCTCTTTCACACGAGCGTGTCCGGATGCATTGCGGATGCATTCAGTGAAAACTGCGATTTCACAGGCAAAGCAATTCAGTTTTGCCTGCGATTGCGTTCAGTTGTTCAGTTTTTTCCGCGCGGGTGCAATGCGTTTTGATGCATTTCTCACGCGCGTGATAAAAAATGGAAGGTTTACAAACAACATTTAGCAACCATCAGTGAAAAACGCAACGCACCCGCACTTGCTTACGGATGCAATGCGTTTTTCACGCAGCCCCATTCACTTCTATGGGGCGCTGCGTGAAAAACGCAGAATATAGAACATGCTGTGATTTTCACGCAACGCACAAGTGATGTGTGAAAAAAAACCGCTCATGTACACAGACCCATTGAAATGAATGGGTCAGGATTCAGTGCGGGTGCTATGCGTTTACGTCACGCATTGCACCCGCGCGGAAAACTCGCCCGTGTGAAAGGGGCCTAAGAGAGTGATTCTCCGACCTTGACTCTGCTCTTGTAACAGGACCTCGCTGCATTATAATGATTTATAATGCTGTGTGTCCCTTCCCAACATCATCTGTAATACATTGTACTGACATAATCTCTTGACTGGTAGATACAGGAGAATGAATACATTGCAATACATAATGTTGTCAGTACAAATCATTACAGCGGAAGGCGAGAAGAGACACACAGCATTATGAATCATTATAATGGCCTGCAGTCCTGTGGCACTCCGAGTAAATTTGTCTCTGATTTGCAGAGGATTTCACAAAGCAGCATAGATTGATGTGCCGCGGACAAAGTCCACACAAACACAGTGTCTGGTCATATTTGGTAAAATGTCTTCTATTTTGCTGCTACTGTAATACCCTACAGAACTTACTGAATTTCATTGTCAAACAATATAAAAAACACAAGGAGATAAAAAGTACCAGAGCTGCATGTACATATCAAATCACAGATATTTTTCTTCCCAAACAAACCCTGTCTAATCACTTTTCAGACTGTCACTATGTTACCAGCAGTAACATAATCAGAATATAAGAGACTGTACCTACCAGAATACACTGCCTAATGTAATAGGCTGCAGAAGAAAATTTCTAGCATATCCCTATGTGTGAACTTACCCTGAGAGCCTTTGGGTCTTATCAATACAAGAAGTTAATGCAACACTGACCTCTTGTGGCCAAAGTTATTTAAAAACCTCTCTAATAGCATCCTCATGGTAGCACCTGTTAAAGGGCTATTGTCATCTTAGACATTTATGGTGTATTCAGTTTCACAGGGTATGTCTTAAATGTCTAATGAATACAGGTCCTATCTATTGGACTCTCACCTATTTCTGGGATAAGGGCTGCTGACTGCTTCTCACCTGATAAGGCTTGCTTGGCTGTTTCTGTAACTCTCATAGAAGTGAATGAAGAAAATTGTGCAGATGTGCAGCCACCTCTCCATTCATTCTCTGCCTGGATGTCAAGATGGATGTTGGGCTATCCCTGTTGCAATAGGTGTGAGTCCAAGAGGTGAGACCCATCTATGGCATATCTTGTGGTTACAAATATGTAAGATGGGAATACCCCCTTAATTAAAGGTGTTATTGATTAAAGGGTGCCTAAACCTTTGCCCAAAGCTGGAAGGTGCACCACTTTAAACAGTGATCTGCACCTTCATTAGGATCCAAATGCTGTAAGGCCCCTTTCACATGAGCGAGTATTCAGTGCGGATGCAATGCGTGATGTAAACACATTCCGCCCGCACAGAATCTGGACCCATTCATTTCAATGGGTCTGTGAACATGAGCGTTGGTTTTCACGCATCACTTCTCCGTTGTGTGAAAACCGCAGCATGTTCTATATTCTGCGTTTTTCACGCAATGCTGGCTCCATAAAAGTGAATGGGGCTGTGTGAAAATCGCATTGCATCCGCAAGCAAGTGCGGATGCGATGCGTTTTTCACAGATGGTTGCTAAGAGCTGTTGTTTGTACACCTTCAGTTTTTTATCACGCGCGTGAAAAAACGCATCAATGCGCATTTCACCCACACGATAAAAATTAAACAACTGAACGCAATCCCGGGCAAAACTGAATGAACTTGCTTGTGAAATTGCGCATTTTTCACTGAACACATCCGCAATGCATCCGGACCTAATCTGCTCACGCTCTTCTGCAAGGGTCCTCAAAGCGGAAGCCTATGCAAGCCAAAGGTGCAGATTGGTATGAGAAGTCCCACTGCACCTCCTGTGCTTTTTGTGAAAGTTTAGGCACCCTTTAAACATTATATTGTATTAGTGATCATATACTATCAATCCAACTGTAAATGGGCATGTTATTATATAAATTTATCTTATGTTACAGTGTCCTGTTTTCCCCATGGTGAGCCCTTACTTCATGGTTTCTTGTGTATGTCGCCTGCTCCATGCTCCCTCTCTCCCATCATGCACTACTGCTAAGATAAGGATACAAATCTGCCCATGTGTGACCACCAAAACCTAAATCTGCAGGTGGACGTAACCTGTAGAAACGGAATTTGTAAATAACTTTCGCACATGCGGCACTGGTAGGCAAATATCTTCTGATCAATGTAATTTCTATTATACAAAATATACAGACCTTAATATAAGTAATCTCTTTAAGACCAAGAGAAACTAGCCTGTTGGTGCAAAATCATCCTTACATTATATGGACATTTGCATAGCATTAGCATAAGAGTACTGCTGTGTTCTTCATATTAGATCCATCATTTCTCAGTTTTTAGACAGTTGAGCAGAATCTGTTGTTCTCTGTCATCTGTCACTCCAGGCTGGGGAGAAGCTGGTTGTGTGGGGTTCTTCAGTGGCAGGGGAGGACTGGCCATAGACCCTAAATGGAATTTAATGGTGGGCTGATGTCCAAAGGGCATCCCAAGCCCTCCTCATGGCTGCGAGCCAGGTACATAAATATCTAATGCTCTTAGCAATAATTAATGTAGGAGCATCAGGCACTTATGCACCTGGCCATACGGCCTCCTGAATTCAACTCTATTGCCGTCCTGTGGTGCAGGTGACCAGGTTTTGCAGAGGCAGTATTTTGTGGTGCACTGTGGTATTTTGTTCTGCTAGGGTGGTATTATATTTCTGCAATATGGTATTGCTGTCCCGCCTACAACATGAAGCCACTTTTAGGTTTTTCCCAGTCCACCCCTGTTCAGCGGGATTACCGACCACAAGTCCATAAATATTCCTGTTTATAAGATCACTAGTTTTTCTGATATAACTCCAGTTCTCGGATCTTCTGGAAACATTTCCATACATTTGTGGTAAAAATGGGCAATGGTTTTTATTACCCCACCAGTTAATACTGGGCAAAGTGATGGGTCCCAATTTATCATGCCTTCACTACAGAATTCTGTCTTGAAAAAGTCACAAAATAGGGATTTTGTGACTTTTTGCACTCGCTAGCATAAAAATTTTGCATTTTTACACCACTCACATTTCAGTTTTGAAATGTGGGTGGAATAGTAGGTGTGGTTAGCTATGTTAATGACAGATTTATCATTCAGACTTTTTTTTTTTTTAAACTTCATAATTAGTGTTAAGTGAATCGTTTTCAAGTTTGGCGTACAAGGTTCGGGTTATCTAAGAATTCCATTATGCTACCATTTCCGCTACCACGAACAATAACTTATGGTCTGTGGTAGCGGAATCCATAACGGAATTCTTAGATAACCCGAGCCTTGTATGCCGAGTAATACAAGTTCGCTCAACACCAGTCTTAATCTCGCTCCAGTATGAGGGCGGAGTAGTAAAACTAGAGTAGCTTTTCTAGACAAAAGTGTTATGTCTAAGGATAAGACATTTATCAAACAACATGTGACATTTGATAAACATGGCATCAAGTATGTCAATGCAAACTCAAGCAAAACTGGCTTCAAATATTTCCCTCATGATAAATATTCCCCCATAGACTGTGTGATATGCAGTGCAGGTCCTGCACTAAGCATAACGTGTATTGATTTTGTCTGCAAAGTTTTTTCAATGGGATTACTCCTGTTTCCACTATATAATATGACAATATATATAATTAAGGGAAATCTGACCTCTGGGACCCCAAAGATGCCAAAAGTTACAGATATCTGTTCAAATGAATGGGACTGTGATGTAGATTTACTAGTGACTATGCACTTAGAATCTGTCTACAAAGTGTAAAAAATGTGGCACAAGTAGGGTTTCTACACTATTTTTGCAACTTGCTTGACAAGGGGCTGGATTATTATACGTGACATTTTACACCAAAATTGTGCTACAATTCTGTTATAAAAATCTGTCTCAGTAAGCCAATCTATAGGTTTGTATAGAGTTTGAGAAAAATGTCTATCCCAGCTGCACCTTTATCATCCAGCCTGAGCCCGGTGATTAATCTGGTGCAGCCTGTCTGCCATCTCCAGGATTGTGTAAATCTGGGCCAGTGTGTTTTGTGTTTGAGTTTTTTGTTACGGTGGGTTTACACATGCTGAGGAGCAGCCGATTATTGGGAAGGTACGACATCTGCCTGGTCGTTCAGTGGGAGTGAAGTGCTGCATTTACATGCAGCAATCACTTCCCCAGTATGAGAACGAGGAATCGCTCGTCTTCATACAGCTGCATTGGTTCTGGGTAACAGAGTGCTGTTTATACAGCACGATCTGCTGCCCAGAAACAAAAATGTACTTGCAAACACTAACTGGGGACCAGAAAAAAGAACTAAAAGTAAAGAAAAACTCCACTACAAAAAAAAAATTTGCATGTTTGTACTGGATGTTACTTCTTATAGACTTGCAGCTAATATCTGGAGGTGGCAATTTTTAAGAAATTTTTATTTTATTTTATTGCTGCTTTTGAAGGGTTTTGAATTTTTGGTGGCAGAAACAGGCATTTTTTGTGGTTTGCTTTGTATTAATGTGTTTTCCTCATATTACTCTACAGATAGTCACACAAAAAGCCACGAAAAAACACTGTGTGGTAAAACACACTGTATGGGCAAAATGCCTCAAACCACTACACTGAGCAAGTCAATCTTTTTAGGTTAAAAAAAAACACCCTAAGGCCTCTTGCACATGGCCATTGTGGTTCTGTTCCATGCATTGCGGACCCCAATTTGCGGTCCCCAATGCATGGGCAACGTCTGTGCGGAGGCCAGGACGGATCCAGACCCATTCAACTTGAATGGGTCCATGATCCATCCCTTTTGCAAAAAGATAGAACAAGTTCTATTTTTTTGCGGAACAGAAGCACAGATCGGAACCCCACGGAAGCACTCCGTAGTGCTTTCGTTCCGTGCTTTTGTTACGCACCACATCTCCAGATTTGCCAACCCATTCAAGTGAATGGGTCCGCATCCGTGATGCCGAATGCACACGGCCGGTGCCCCGTGTATTGCAGAACTGCCGTGTGCTCCCGTGGCCATATTGCGGGCCACATAACGACCGTGTGAAATAAATATACATTCCTGCTCAGTTACCCATAGATGGCGCAGTTTGACTAAACATGTCATATTACAAGGTTTATACATGTAAAGGCAGAAATTCTCAGGGTTGATAATAAATACAAGATAAATGAATTCATGATATGTTACACCTTAAGGGAATTGTCTGCTGTGTTGGTAATTTGACACAGTACTGTCAGCAAATTAGAGCCGTCCAAAGTGTGACTCCTCTCCGGTGTTCCCCATAGTTACATTTACTGCTTCCTAACGGATATAATCACCTGATTCCTCCTCTGAACTTGTACTGTACATTGTTCAGGGACAAGTTGTACTGACATGACAGGCTATTAGCGGTTTTACATGATGCATATGCTATACATGTGCCCAAAATGTATGACGATTGTTTTGATATTACAGAATAGCAGTTATGAAGTTGTTCACATCTGCATCGAGCATTCAGTTTTTTTTTCATCACAGGAAGAGAAAGAAAAACCATTACATGATGGACCCCATTGACTTTGGGTTTTTCTTACGTGTTCATCATTATACTTCATACTGCGCTGTTTTGTCTGGCATTTTGACAGAATCTGCAATGTAGGTTCATAACAGAGACTTCAACACAGATGTGAATAAATCCTTACTAAGTGTCCTTTTAGCACAAGGGGCGCTGTTTCATTGTCTACAGATCGACAAGGCCGTTTCCTGTATTCCCATATGTTAGTAATGAGTGTGGCATTTATGCAGTCCTTGTTGCCACTACGCTCCTAGTTCCCACACTCATCTTCCCAGACCGGACACCATAATTATCACAGGAATACTATTCAAATACTTTCATGTTTTAAGACTTCCATTTGCAATAAAAATCACCTTTCTTTTGAGCATTATGCAGTAAAGTAGTAATGTGGTATGTGGGTGACTCCTTGTTGAAATGTTCTCTTAAAAGACCTACTGAGGACAGAGGCAGCCATTTCAGTTCAAAGTTTTTGCTAAATTAACACTACTGGGTTGTAGCTTACACATTCCTGTACTGCTACATATTGTATTGTAGTGTAAGGACTCTTTCACGCGAACGATACGGATTGTGTCAGGATGCGTTAAGTGAAACTCGCACCATTTTGCAAGTAAGTTCAGTCCGTTTTGTCCATGCGGATGCAATGCGTTTTTCACACACGTGACAAAAAACTGAAGGTTTACTAACATCTCCTAGCAACCATCAGTGAAAAATGCATTGCACCCGGACTGCATGCGCATGCAATGTGTTTTTCACTGAAGCCCCATTCACTTCTATGGGGCCAGGGCTGTGTGAAAAACGCTGAATATAGAACATACTGCGAATCTCACGCAATGCAGAACTGATGCGTGAAAAAAAACGCTCATGTACACAGACCCATTGCACCTGCGCGGAAAACTCGCTTGTGTGAAAGGGGCCTAAGGCCCCATGCACACGAATGTATGTAGTTTTTAAACCGCGTATATAAAAAATATAGATACCAGTAGTGTTCATCCCGCAATTTCCAGAGGCTCCATTGTCAAAATCTGTCTCATGGACGAGAACAGGACAAGTTCTAATTTTTGGTTGGATGGACATATGGATGTGGACAGCACACAGTGTCCTGGCCACATTATTTCCAGCCAACTGAAAAGAATGGGTCCACATCTAATCCACAAAAATTGCAGAACTAATGCATAAAAAAATATGGTAGTGTGCATAAGGCCTAATAAGACTGTTAATTAGGTTGTCCTGACATTTTACTACTATTGAATTCAGTAGTAGAAACACTCCCTACCAAATTCAAATCAGTTGAACGGTTCTAGGTTCTTAAAGGGGTTCTCCGGGAATTAAGAAAATGAAAAAACTTAAATATTACCTTATTATTAATATATTCCCAAATACCTTTCACTAGTTATAATGGCTCGTTTAGTCTCTTGAACAATCATTAGGAGAAATAAAATGACCGCCGTCCTATTAGTACACACAAAATCTGTCCTAATCACACAGCAGCATGAGATACTTCAGAACGCTGAGGTAAAGAGTTGCCTCATCCTCCTCTCTGCTCTGCTTGTCAGGAATTATGATAATGAACACAGTTTAAGATGATCTATGTCTGATAATTGATGAATGTCTGTAGGAACAAAGTTCATGAGGAGACGTGAAGTACAGAGGACGGACAGGACAGACTGTGGTAATTTGGGGCTGTGATAATGGAGACCCCCACCCTCCTCTTTGAACCCCATGTCTCCTCATGAACTCCATTCCTACAGAGATTCAGCTGAAGATCATATTAAACAGTATTCAGGACCATAACCCCTGAAAAGTAGGAGAGGAGGATGAGGCAACTCTTTACCTCAGTGCTTTAAAGTATCTTGTCCTGCTATGTGATTAGGACAGGTTTTGTGTGTACTAATAGGACGGTGGCCATTTTATTTCTCCTAATGATTGCTCAAGAGACTAAATGAGCCGTTATAACTAGTGAAAGGTATTTGGGAATATATTTAGAATAAAGTAATATATAAGTATTTTTATTTTCTTAATTCCCGGAGAACCCCTTTAACCTGCTCTGTACTGCCGCACGCAGGATCGCGTGATCTCGGCGGCCCAGTTACTCCTCGTTGACGCACGGGCGTGTCATCTCGCGAGATCACAGAAGATCAGGGCAGGCTCAGAAGAAGTTCGTCACCAGCCTGCCAGCCAATGATCGGCGCTGGCAGGCTGGTGTCTTTCAAAAAAACGAATCACAAGCCATATAATGCATTATATTATAAATGTAATGCATTAAATGGCTTCTGTGCTCTGTGCTGGGTCCTTTTCATCGGTGGGACCCAGCACAGAGCACATGTCACAGTGAGTACACCAATAACCACATATTTAGCCCCAGATCACCCCCCCATCACCCCAATTAACCCCTTGATCACCCCATATTAATCACCTGTCAATCACTAGTGAAAGGAAAAAAAGTGATCAGTGTAAACTGTCACTTTTTTTTCCACCAGTATTGACTGCTAGGTTTAGGTTAGTTTAGGCCCCTTTGGTAGGTAGTTAGCTTCCGTTAGCGCCCAGCCCACCGCACCACAGTCGCTGATTAGCGTAGCGCTAATCAGCATTTGTACTTTTATAGTATCTGTAAGTGATCAGAACTGATCACAGTCAGATCTATAATAGTATTAGTGTCACCTTAGTTCGCCCCCCCCCCCACACACACACCCAAAACGCAGTGTTTGCCCGATCAGGCCTGCCGCAGTGACAAAAATGTTATTTTATTTTTATCACTGCACAATCACTTCACAAGCGCTGCGGCGATAAAAAAAATCAGTTTTGATCTTTTTTATCAATCGCAGCGGCTTCCTGTACTTCGCTAGCCTCCCATTTGTAAGACAGGCATGCTTTTTTTCTTGGGTAGTCTCAGGGAATACCCTCTAAATTTAGTTTTCCAAATGTCAAATAAGGGGTATTCGTCTGAAGAGGCCTACAGGATTCTGACCCAGTCGGATGAGGAATGGGAACCCTCATCTGACGAATCTAGCGGGTCAGAATATGAACCTGTAGAAAGCAGTGGCAGTCTGACCCACAGTTCGGACGAGGAGGTTAAGGTCCCTGATACCACCAGGCGTACCCGGCACTGTGTCGCTAGACCACAGGTTGCGCAGGATCCGTTTCAAGGGCAGCAGAGTGGGGCTGGCGCTGTCGGATTACGTGGTGAGGCATACACCAGCAGCGCAGCCCATCCTGGACCTACTACCAGCACTGCCGTAGAACATGGTGAAGTGGCGAGCACCAGAAGGGCAGTTGAAGCTGGTACGGTGGCACGTGCAATAGTTCCTCCGTCGCAGCCACCACGCAGACAGGCCTGTAGAGCCCCTAGAATCCCTGAGGTGCTGGCAAACCCTGATTGGCAGCCCCCATCTTCAGCCGCACCAGTAGTTCCCCCTTTCACCGCCCAGTCAGGAGTTCGGGTGGAGACAGCTCAGATCGGATCGGCACTGGGGTTTTTTGAGCTGTTCTTCACTGCGGAGCTCTTTGACCTAGTCGTGGCAGAAACAAACCTTTATGCCACTCAATTTATAACCGCCAACCCGGGAAGCTTCTATGCCCAGCCTTGGAAGCTTCTATGCCCAGCCTTTCCGGTGGAAACCAGTCCAAGTTTCCAAATTTAAAACTTTTCTGGGCCTTCTCCTTAACATGGGCCTAACAAAAACGTATGAATTGCGGTCATATTGGTTCACGAACCCAATTCATCACATTCCCATGTACTCTGCTGCCATGTCCAGGACACGATTTGAGACCATCCCGCGTTTCCTGCACTTTAGTGACAACACCACCTCACCACCAGCTCCACAACATTTGGCCCCTCATAGACCACTTCAACACCAAATTTACAGATTTGTATACCCCTGCACAAAACATCTGCGTAGACGAGTCTCTGATACATTTTACCGGGCGCCTTGGCTTCAAACAATACATCCCAAGCAGGCGCGCCTGGTATGGGGTCAAATTGTATAAGCTCTGTGAAAGGGCCACAGGCTATACCCACAAATTTCGTGTCTATGAGGGTAAAGAACAGACCCTGGAGCTGGTCGGTTGCCCTGACTACCTGGGGAGCAGTGGGAAGACAGTCTGGGAATTGGTGTCACCCTTATTCGGCAAGGGGTACCATCTTTATGTGGACAATTTCTACACAAGTGTGCCCCTCTTCAGGCATTTGTTCCTAGAACAGATTGGCTGCTGTGGCACCGCGTGACCTAGTCGCCGGGGCTTCCCCCAACGGCTCGTTACCACCCGTCTTGCAAGGGGGGAGAGGGCTGCCTTGTGTAACGAAGAACTGCTCGCGGTGAAATGGAGAGACAAGAGTGACGTTAACATGCTCTCCTCCATTCACGCAGACATGATAGTCCAAATTGAACGGGCAACCAGTGTCATTGAAAAGCCCCTCTCGGTCCATGACTATAATTTGCTCATGGGAGGGGTGGACTTCAATGACCAGATGTTGGCCCCATATTTGCTTTCCCGAAAGACCAGACGCTGGTATAAGAAGGTGTCTGTATATCTAATTCAATTGGCTATGTACAATAGTTTTGTTCTCTACAGTAAGGCTGGGAGAACAGGATCCTTTCTCAAATTTCAGGAAGAGATCATCGAGAACCTCCTGTATCCAGGAGGTTCAGTGGCCCCAAACCCCAGTGTAGTGAGCCGTCTACACGAGCACTTCCCCAGTGTCGTTGCTGGTACCTCAACCCAACCGCCACCCTGAAAAAGATGTTGTGTCTGTAGCAGGAGTGAAATAAGGCGTGACACCCGCTATTTCTGTTCTGACTGTCCTGACCACCCTGCCCTATGCCTAGGGGAGTGTTTCCGGAAGTACCACACTCAGGTACACTTAGGGACGTAGGGACCACAGGACACAGGTAGTTTTTACAATCAGGATCTGGGGTCTCTCAGGATACTAGGTTTTGAAAAACGCACAATATAGAGCATGCTGCGATTTTCACGCAACGCAGAAGTGATGCATGAAAATCACCGCTCATGTGCACAGCCCCATAGAAATGAATGGGTCCGGATTCAGTGCGGGTGCAATGCGTCCTCCTCACGCATTGCACCCGCGCGGAAAACTCGCCCGTGTGAAAGGGGCCTTAGGATTTCACAGGGCATTTTTACGCATTTGGATTCCAGACTTCTTCTCACGCTTTAGGGGCCCCTAAAATGCCAGGACAGTATAAATACCCCACATGTGACTCCATTTTAGAAAGAAGACACCCCAAGGTATTCCGTGAGGGGCATGGTGAGTTCATGTAAAATTTTATTTTTTGTCAAGTTAGTGGAATATGAGACTTTGTAAGAAAAAAAAAAAACAATTTCCGCTAACTTGTGCCAAAAAAAAAAAACTTCTATGAACTCGCCATGCCCCTCACGGAATACCTTGGGGTGTCTTCTTTCTAAAATGGGGTCACTTGTGGGGTATTTATACTGTCCTGGCATTTAGGGCCTAGCGTGAAGAGTCTGGAGTCAAATGCAAATGCCCTGTGAAATCCTAAAGGTACTCCTTGGAATTAGGGCCCTTTTGCGCATCTTTGCTGCAAAAAAGTGTCACTCATGTGGTATCGCTGTACTCAGGAGAAGTAGGGCAATGTGTTTTGGGGTGTATTTTTACATATACCCATGCTGGATGAGAGAAATATGTCTGTAAATTGACTACTTTGTATAAAAAAATTGAAAAAGTTGCCATTTACAGAGATATTTTTCACACACAGTATGGGTATATGTAAAAATACACCCAAAAACACATTGCCCTACTTCTCCTGAGTACGGTAATACCACATGTGTGCCACTTTTTTGCAGCCAAGATGCGCAAAGGGGCCCTAATTCCATTGAGTACCTTTAGGATTTCACAGGGCATTTTTACGCATTTGGATTCCAGACTTCTTCTCACACTTTAGGGGCCCCTAAAATGCCAGGGCAGTATAAATACCCCACAAGTGACCCCATTTCGGAAAGTAGACACCCTAAGGTATTCGCTGATGGGCATAGTGAGTTCATGGAAGTTTTTATTTTTGTCACAAGTTAGCGGAGAATGAAATTTTTGAAAAAAAAAATAAAGATTTCCGCTAGGGTGTCTACTTTCCGAAATGGGGTCATTTGTGGGGTGTTTGTACTGTCTGGGCATTGTAGTGCCTCAGGAAACATGACAGGTGCTCAGAAAGTCAAAATGCGGAAATTCACTTTTTTGCACCATAGTTTGTAAATGCTAAACTTTGACCCAAACCAATAAATATACACTTCTTGCATTTTTTTTTTATCAAAGACATGTAGAATAATACATTTTGTGAAAAATTTATATAGAAAGTGAAAAATGTCATTTTTTGGCAAAAATGTCGTTAAATTTTTATTAACAGCAAAAAAAAGTAAAAATGTCAGCAACAATGAAATACCACCAAATGAAAACTCTATTAGTGAGAAGAAAAGGAGGTAAAATTCATTTGGGTGGTAAGTTGTATGACCGAGCAATAAACGGTGAAAGTAGTGTAGTGCAGAATTGTAAAAAGTGGCCTGGTCATTAAGGGTGTTTAAGCTAGGGGGGCTGATGTGGTTAAAGAGTACCAATCAGCAGGATCAGCCCTAATAAACCATGCATATTGGTTATGCATGATAGGGTTGATTCTGACTATTAAAATTATACTTGTCTTGTGAAAATCGGTTGCAGCATTCACAGCAAAAAATACTTGTATTCTTTATGCAAATGAGAACTTCTATACACTGAGGGTGTGGCCATTACTGGAAGGTACTCGAACACTGAAGGTCTAGCCCCTGCCTCTTGGTGCATTGAAGCTCTCATTTGCAATAAGGATTAAAAAATTTTTTTACTCTGGAATGCCACATTTGATTTTCACAAGACAGGTTTCATCAGCAGAACTCTACCAGGCAGTATGCATGGTTTAATAGGGTTGATACAGGTGACAGTTGCTCTTCAATAGGATTTTTCAGGACTAAAACACTGATTAATGCATAATTCATAGAAGTCTGAAGAAGTAGCTACGATGTTTATCCAGAAATAATGCTTATCTGTATATGTGGCCTTGTCTGCAACTGGCCTTTGTTCTGATTAACAGTGGCAGGGTTCCCAGGGGTCAGACCTCCTATCCTAAGAATAGGAAATCAACATTTTAGTCCCAGAAATCCGTATCAATGCTGGAATGCATAGTACTTTACCTAGGGGGACTGCAAGCTAGTTGAACTTTCTAAGCATCACTGATAGCCAGCACAAGCCTGACAGGAATTCGCCTTGGTTCTGACCCGTCACAGTAGCTGTTCAGCTATATAATGCAAGCTGTTTCAGGAATTTTGTTCTATTATTTTTCCAAACAAAGTCGTGCTGGGAATTTGAGTTTCAAGCAGATGATTTAAATAGAAACTACTGATTTGTCGCTAGCTCATGAAGTGTGGGAAGTTTACCATTGGTAAGTCACACGCTGCTTCCGCCCAACCTCTAAACCTCGACAGTATTGATCAGAAAGACTTCATGCAAAATATTTATCTTTATTTACAAAACATCCAAATTAACAAAGTGACAATGTCAAAATATAATTTTCCTATAATACAATATAAGAAACAAGTCTGTTTCAGTTCATGTAGATCACGTTTCATGTATGGCAGAAGCACAGGTGAGGACACGAAGTACCAGCCATTAATGCAAAATCAATCGGTAACATTGTTGGCTCTGGCAACTTTGAAAAACGGGCATTGGTTGAGCTGTGTGTTGCCTGGCAGTGAAGTACATGGAACTGTACATATGATGCCCCTGTAGCTCCAGCCTATGTTACTGCTATGTTGCTATAACGTGTGGTATCTGTTGAGTAATCAACAAACTGTGGACAGCTGACCCTGTAATGACAATGTAAAGCTATGTAATATGAATGAGTAGCTCCACTGTATAGTTCCTGTACACTGGGAGAAGGTTTACTCTCAAGTATATCTCTGCCATTTTAAGGCCACTTTCACACGTTTTCTATCTGTGATGACAAGATGGTCAGTGGTTCATCCGTGATAATGTTCTTTTTTTACCCTTCATGTGTGTCATCCTTATACTATGTATACTGTTAATCGGCAGTATGGATGGATGACCCCTATCTGATTTATTTTGTCCCAGAGAACCCGAGCCTTGAACTGGGAAATTTAACAAACAGAAACCTAATACAGGTGGTAGTTCCATATCCATACAAGCATGGGTTACCCAAGAGTCTAGTCGAAAGGTTGGATGAGGTTATTGGCTGATGGATACAATGATGATTAACCTTATAGAAAAACTGAAATATTTAAATTATTTAAACACTCCTTTTACGTATACTAACAATTACAAATTGATCTCAGGGATAAAATTTCTCAAGCTGTCAAATTCTAATGTGAATTAGGCCTAAAATGGCCCAGCTCTTTTGTGGTCTGGAGACACGGAAGCTGCAATGTCACCTTGTTCATAAAGATTAAAAAATGGGGGAGTTTTATCAAAACTGGTGTAAAGAAAAACTGGCTCAGTTGCTCATAGTAACCAATCAGATTCCACCTTTCATTTTCCAAAGGAGCTTTGAATTTTGATAAATCTTGTCCAATATCTTTACTTTGAGATTTAAATCATGACACTGAAAATGCTTGTAGTTGTTCCTTAGCATGAGGCTGCAAATGGTTACTGTCAGACTGTATCGTTTTTCTTTCTTGCTAAGACGCATACGACATTTTATATGCATCAAGTTCTTTGACAACTTTATGAAAATTTCATGCACTAGGTGGCAGTATTTCTGTTATTACACCATTTATCCAGTTTTTTGTCAATAAAGTTTATTGAAAGATGCAAGCTACGGCTCTTAGGATACAGTATACTCTCTGTGGTCATTCATATAGACGTCTATATAACTAGTCCTGGATGTGCTGTCAATGGAGAAGATATATGACAATCTAGTATCACCCAGGCACCATATTTCAGTAAAATTAATGTAAATGACATCAGACACTTGTGTCTGTTATTTCTTTAAAAAAATAAAATAAAGCACATTTATAAATAGATCATATTTTACATAACTAGGAAATTCCCAACTAGGAAATATTTACATCTTAAGTGAGTAGGTTACATTTTCAAGCCATTCAGTGTCTAGAGAGTCCTGTAATAGGGCCATATTCACACAGCTACAATATGGGTGCTTTCCAGCATCCATATTAGAACTGCAATCTGTGGCAGAACCAATATTAAGAGAGGTGTTGCCACGACTGATGTACAACCTACAAAATGTCTGCTAGAACAGTGAATAGGCAATTGCCACATCTAATCTGTATAAATCACAATATGACACACAATGCCAATTTTCAGTACCTAGAAATGGCAGACCATAGGCTATGTGCACACATGTTGTTGCTTCTGTTCCTGGACAGAGGAGGACACTAGGACAGAAATATTCCAGTAAAGGAAGTTAGTGACCTCCATGGGAGTAAATGTCTATCACATAGCAAACATATTGCAGGCTTGAAAAATTAGATGGGATTTGAGACATCGCATAAAGTTGGATCTGCCAATATCAAGTGTAAAAGTTTAATGGTACCACCATCTGCAGGGCATTAAAACACCATTCGTGGCAGATAAAGTACAATGCCAGCTCTTTAAGACGCACTTCATAATTTCAAAGTTTGATATGCTTTAAAGGAGCCAAATTCTGGTTATATGACCATAGCACAAGTCTAAAACCTAAATACAGATTGCTATTGAGATTCAAATATATTCCACGGGCAACCAAGGCAGCAATGAAAACGCAGTATTGCCTAGGGCTGAAAAAAGTCAAAGAAAAAACTAAGCCTTGTTTTAAAGGACCCGTTTCATTCCTGGCATGTAAGACAACTGGTGTTAGTACAAGACATAGATCTCCAAATCCAGCCTGGAAGGAGGGAACCTGCTTTGGTTTGAATCAAAGATTATCCAGATGTTAACACACAACCTCAGGCTGAATTTCCTTCAGGGCTGTAAATTGGTTCCTTACACCTTTGAGATCAGTTTCTATGGTTTCCCTGCATGGACAATGAACTGTATAGGATGCTAAAAGCACAATTTCTTCTGAAGCTTTAGGCGTCTCCAGTTCACTTTCATTCTGCTCAAAAGTTATGGCCTTCAAGGGTTCTGGCTCCTCGTATTGAGAAAGCCATGCATGTTTAAGACACTCATCAGCTCGAGCCCTCTTCCTGTTGAAAGAGAGAGGACATTTTACTTCAGAAATGATGGAGGAGTCACAAAATGTCATATTATCTTTACCCAGACCTGAGCTCACTACGACTACATGCACGAAGGCCAGTAAGGTTCTATGCATAGCAACATAATCACTTGCAAAATAGTAAGGAGGCATAATCCTCTGTCTCACACTCCAATAAACTGCCCATACACATCACATTTTTATTGTCAGACATTACTAGTCATATATTTTTGGGACAAAAGACAATAGGCCATGTTTTTTTTGCACTGGTTGTCTTTTTTCCTCATTGATAACAGACTATTGCCAGTGGTATTTGATGTCCATTCACCCTTCCTGATAGACTAAATGTACACGTATAAGGCACCTCATGGCTGATAGCTGTCAGCCTGACAACCACTCATCTGACAGCCATCATATCCATTTGGATGGACCCCCGCCTATCTGATATTGATGACCTATCCTGAGCTAAGGTCATTAATCTCATGCTACTGCACAACCTCTTTAACTACCCTTCATGGAGTGTTCAAAATATTTCAAGAACGAAAATCTAGCAGACAGTGATAGTTTTTAGATTTTAATAAAAAAATAAAAAAAACATTATGCCAACATGACCATAAAGTAAATCATCATATTTTGAAATGTATTTTACTACTTAGCCAAATTTTTTCTAGTCAATTCACCTCAATAAGGCTAAGTTCACATATGCATTGTAAACTCTGGCAGGAGAACAGACTGCCGGAGTTGTCCATATCTGATGTAGCCGGATAGGGCCACACACCGTCAGATCCCCACTGACTACAATGAGATCTGATGGCTTTGAGCCAGACAATAGTCATGCTTGCAGGTCTTTTTGTCTGATCAAACCCTGTTGGATCTGATTGTACACATTGGGGATCCAGTGGTGCATGCCCTATCCGGCTATGCTTGGATACAGTGAATTCCGGCAGTCTGTTCCTCTGCCTGTCCAGGCTGCCAGAGTTCACATCACATATGTCAATGTAGCCTTATCAGAAACACTTACCTGGGGTTTTTAATGAGAAGAGACTTGATGAATTGGATAGCCTCATCCGAGATTCCCTCAAACTCTTCCTGAGAGTACTGAATGGCTACTTGTGAAATATTCAGAAAAGTCTCCTGCTTTGTGTCTCCCAGGAACGGAGATATTCCAGTAAGCATGACATATGTAAGCACCCCAATACTCCTGTGACACAAAAAAAAACAGAACAAATCATTTAGCTGACCTATCCAGTTTTCTGATATATTATTATTATATAAGATGGGGTTAATAGTAATGACAGCGCACTAGTGATAACATGACAGGTGATGAAATGTACGTCGGGAGAGACGGTTATCTCCATTTCTGAACAACAGATTCATTTTCTCATCATGAAGACTGATTGTACTTACCACATATCTGTCGCTGTGCTGATTGGTTCATAATTCAACACCTCTGGAGCTAAAATCAAGGAGAAATCCTATTTTAGTGTTAGAAGCACACAAGAATGTCAATGGAAAAAAAAAACACATGATCCATCTAGTCTGCCCTTATATTATATCCTTATAGTTTTCTCTTTGGGAAAATATATGGTTATCCCAGGCACGATTCACTTGCTGTTGATTGCCAACATCTGCTGGAATTTTGTTCTAAGCATCTACTACTCTATCAGTAACATAATATGTATTTTCTGACAATGGTTGTTATCTTCCCCCAACTAATTTCTGATTCTGTGCACTTGTTCTTGCATTTACCGTATATTCTTATTAAAATCACTTCCCTTCTGTACCTTATTTGAAGCTTTAACACATTTACGGTTTTAATCCTGTGAACCCTTTCTCTGATTTCCTCCAGATTTTACAAATTAAGTTCTTTAAATCATGGTACATTTTACTGTTTTATTGCTTAAGACCTACCACTACTTTTAGAGCCCAGCTTTGGAACTGTTCTATTTTATCAATTTCTTTTTGTAGTGCTCTATACAGCAGAATCACAACCTATTTCTTTCTACTGGTCGGTATTCTTCAGAAAAAAAGTCTAACTTTACATTTACTATCTATCTATCTATCATGGGTTTAGTTTTTTATTTTTAAACACGGACTTAATCATGTACTCATAGCAAAATTTAACCTTAAAGGGGTTATATGGGAATTTATATTGATGACCTATCTTCAGGAAAGGTCATCAATATCAGATTGGTGGGGGTCCGACACCTGCAACCCCCACCGATCAGCTTTTAGAAGAGGCCAGCACTCTGTGAGTGTCGAGAGCCGTGGCCTCTTCTTAGGCCATATGACATTACCGTACATCATTCACATGGCCTAGTTGCAGCTCAGCCCAATTCAAGTCAAAGGGGTTGAGCTGCAATACCAGTGAAGTGCCAGTAAACAATGTACAGCCCTGTGCTTGGTAAGTTGCTAGGAGCTGGCTGTGCCCACCAGAGCTCCGGTGAATGTGGCGGCTCCCTGAAACAGCTGTGAGGATAGGTCATCATTATCAATTCCTGGATAACCCCTTTACATTTGAACAGCAAGTGAGTTCAGATCATTAAAAGCTTTTTTTTATTCTGACTCCAATTTGTGCCACATGCCTTCCCAAAATGCACAAGCATAATGCTCACAGTGATGTCACAGTACAGTCCTGATATATTCAGTGATATCACAGTACATAGGGGCACATTTATTAAGACCGGCGTTTTAAACGCTGGTCTTAATAAAGCCCTAAGCTGGCGGTGGTTCCGCCAAGTTATGAAGAGGCGCCGGTCTCTTTATAACTTCGGAGGATCCTCTGCCAGTTCTAAATGTAAAACAGCTTCCAAGCTGTCTTACATTCATTCCCCTTGCACATGACTGTATGCCCTCCCAGACATACGGTCCGTGAGCGGGCCATATGTCCCAGAGAGGCATACATCGTGCGCACAGGAGTGAACAGTATCATAGGTTACTATGATGCTGTGCGCATCGGGCCTCCCGCGGGACTATTGTCCCGCACTCATAAGATCATAGACCTTTTTCTACTCCTAAAACAGGTGTAGATTATTGTAAACCCCACCCATGCCACGTCCACAATTTTAGACTTGGTGTGAGCGGGGAAAAGTTGCAGATAATACGCCTAATTTAGGTGTATTTCAGATTGATAAATGACACCCATAATGCTCACAATGATTCCATTGTACAGGTTATAATTTACTCATGGATATCACAGCACAAACAGAATGCCCAGTACAAGCAGAATGCACAAAGTCATGTCACAGTACAAAGATAACCTTCTCCTGTCAGGTATTTATGACATATTCTTTGAATATGCCATAGTTGCTTAAGATGGAATTCCACTTTAACTTCCCCAAAAGTAGCCTGGATCTTGATACTTGTGTGCTGCTAGATAATGTGCAGTCAGTACTTGAATGCTCCGCATGGATGCTCATTACGGTGAATAATCTAACACGGCTGTCACTTACCTACATACTCTGGTGTCCCAAGTATCTCTCGCACCTCTTTAACGCTGTCCACTTGCCGGGACAAACCAAAGTCTACAATACGAATGTCTCCCAGTGGTTTACTGCTGGTAAGCAAGATATTCTGTGGCTGTAATAGAGGATATCAGGAAAACAGATTTACCAAGATGCTACAACAGTAATAGTGACATTTAATCCTACGCAAATAATTACAAGAGGAATCCTGTAAAAATGAACTCCTTATCTGTCATGGATACATGTGAGAAGATCATATTGGGGAAGTTGGTGATCTTGAACTACTAGCGATTTTCAGAATGAAAGGTCTTTATGCTGTAAATCTCACATTCATATCAAAGTGAATTTGCTTTAAACATTGTGTCAGATTTAGAGTATAGAGACATTCATTCTGAAAATCAGTAGTGGTGTGAGATAATAGACTTCCCCAATGTTATCTTCTCACATGTATCTATATCAGCCGATCACTGTGACCAAATTTACTGTTTAAAGAAGTTGTCCACATTTTGATTACATTTCTGAAATGTCATTCACTGACAAGTAATTGCATGCGAAAAACTGAAAGGGCCCATTGCTTACCCCAGCTCGACTGTACAAGCCCCCCGCTGCCCATGGGTGTGATATGCAAACAAACCACCCCATCCAAGATGGCAGTACCCAAAAGTGTTCAGGGCAGGTGTAAACACAGGAGATTCTGCTGCCTGTATCTGCCCTTGCATAGTCATCTGAATAGCGACTGCTGCCCTCTTGGACACGGCACCCATAGGCAGCTGACGACCTTTGAAGGCCATAATTCAACATCTTTATTCATATTTTTTAACACTGCCTTATCAAATTTTTGTAAATTTTATATCTGATTATGTCTTACCTTTAAGTCTAGATGGACGACATTATTTCCATGTAGGTACAACACCCCCTGCAGGATCTGACGTATGAGCCGCACAACATCTTTCTCTGTAAAGGCTTCGTCTTGGTCAGCCACACACTGATTGAAGATTTCACCACCAGCCGCACTAGGAATAGAATATTATATAAATATTTATCATTTACACAGATCAAGATATCATAGTGTTGTACAGAATGATAACCTGTCTGTCTATTCCTCCATTGTCATACTGTGGTTGAAATATTGCATTATTTTTGCTTTCACATACATATTAAATGATGAGAACTAAAAAATGCTCATTGTGAAAGTGCTCAATGCAAAAAAATACATAATGGGGTATTTCCACTTTAGTATGCCAAATGGACAGATGAGAATTACTGAATCTGACTCGGAGCCTGCATGTGTATTGAAACGTCTGCGGAGATGTCTTGTATTTACTTGAATGGAGCTGTGCTGCAATACCACGCATAGCTTATGGATAAGAATTACACTATTTCTAGAAGAAAGTAGCCATGTTTTTTTATTATCCTGTGACCCCTTTAGGGTGAGATAAGACATAGCAGATGCCACATGGCCAAACTGTGGCCAAATGCAGCAAAAAGCCCCAAGATGGTGGTTTGTCAAAAACGATGTGGCCATTAACAACAGACAGTTAACAGTCAATTCACTTGTAAACCACTCCAACATGGGGCTTTTGCTGAACCGCAACTCAGATCGCCCTCAGCTTTAGGCCTATTTTCTTTCCGTGTCTGTTGGATGGAAATAACATATTGGAACCTTTAACAAAAATGGGAACTACGCAGACCAGATGTACAATGACATCTTCATGGACATACGTTCAGTTCTCTTTATAGTACGGTATTTGCGGTGTGTTAGATCACATTTCTTTTGATTCAAGAGTTACTTAGGGCTCCTGAAATCACACAGCCTCTGGCTATGAAAACATTTTCCTCACCTTCCTGAATGACAGTGTAAACATGTGATTGTTCGGGGTGAGTACAGAATGATCCGTATCTATGCAATTCTGAACCAACACAAATATACAAGTCAGATCTTGTCACCCGATTTTGCAATGGGCTGTCATAGGTGGTGAGCAACTCTGAGTCTTCTGTATAGAGCTCGAGGTATAATATTCAGACAAATGCCACTTCTTATAATGTCAGGGTATGTTCTTATGCAGATCTCCTATTCAGATCTATGTGTCACCAAACAAACTCCGTGTAATCTGATCCTGTAGTAATAATGCCATCCATCCATCTGTCCGGCACTTCTTACTAACCTACTCACTGTATGATATTAAAAGGGTATTCTCATCTATTGCTAGTTTCACACTAGCGCCAGTCTGATCCGGCAGGGAACAGCCTGCTGAATGTCCCTGTATCTGCTGGCAGCGACAGAGATGCTGTCCGGCCCCATTATCCAAAAATGGGGACCGGCGGAGATCCGGCCGCGACCAGTCAAATACCACTGGGCAAAGTGTGAAACTAGCCTAAGCCATTCATGGGTGACATCAAAATACTTGTCTTATGTGGTAGCCAGGGTGGCCAGAGCTACAGAAACAAGCAGGCTGTGCTATGTTGTTTCTGTATCACTCATTTAACTATTGTCCTTCCCCATGAAATAAGAATTCTGTAGCATCTATTCTTATGACTTTATGTTAGGCCATTCCTTTATTATTCCTATTAGGGTACTTTCACACTTGCGTTGTTTGATTCTGGCAGGCAGTTTCCTTGCCTGAACTGCCTGCCTGATCAGGCAAACTGTATGCAAACGCATGCCATTTTTTCTGTCTGATCAGACATTTTTCAGACTGATCAGATCTGAAAAATGCCTGATTAGTAAGAAAAATCCATTGCAATACCGGATCCGTTTTTCCAGTGTCATCCGGCAAAATGGATCCGATATTTATTTTTTTCACATTTTTAAAGGTCTGCGCATGCTCAGACCGAAATGCCGGATCCGTCATTGTGGTATTTTTAATGCCTGATACAGCACTAATGCATTGCAATGGAAATTAATGTCGGATCTGGCATTCCTGTATGTGTTCCGGAATTTTGGACGGTGATAATACCGCAGCATGCTGCGGTATTTTCTCCGGCCAAAACGCCGTTCAGTGACTGAACTGAAAACATCCTAATGCATACTGAATGGATTTCTCTCCACTCAGAATGCATTAGGATATAATTGAAGCGTTTTTTTCCAGTATTGAGCCCCGAGGACGGAACTCAATGCCAGAAAAGTTTAACGCTAGTGTGAAAGTACCCTTAGAAGTTTATGATTGAGTTGCCAGCAGTCTGCAATAAAGGTCCATCCAGTTGTGGGTGTGTCCCTGCACAGTCTGACACAGTCTGACACTATCCAATCAGTGCTGCCAGTGTCAGAATGTGCAGGGACCCCCCCCCCCCCAAACTGGTAATACCCAATTGAACCTTTATTGTACACTGCTGGCCTATTCACTCATAAGCATCTATGAGGAATAACAGTATAGGTGTCAACGGCCCTGAACTTGTAGGGACTGTCCCTAATTTTCAGACATAGTCCTGTCAAATTTTGGGTGTCCCGAGCTAAGAATGGGTGGGACTTATGTAAGCCTCACCCATATATGGGCATTCCTATCTGAGTCTGGTCATTACCAGGGCGGGGCTTACAATGCCTGGAATTTACCATCCAGCAAGTATGTAATTGAGAAATAGCACAAACTAGAGCCATAAGAACAGATGATCCAGAATTGTTATATTATATATTCGATTTAAGTAGGTACTAAAACAGACATTTCAATAGAGGTGACATGTCCTCTATAAGGGACCCACGACCTGCCCTTAAACCAGTGGTGGATGTAACTTACCTCTTCTCCAAAAGGAAAAAAAAACAATTATACCAGACAAACCAGAGACTTCTGCAAAGAAAGAGACACCTATCTGGAGACAGCTCTTTTGAGGTGGTACAAAGCAGGGCTGGATGAGATGTCTAAGGCAGCACTGAGCTTCCTGGTTTCCACAGAAGAGATCATATGTGTTTGGAGAATTAATTGAAGCAATGCTCCATGGGGAAGCAAGTAACAAAGAGATCTAATTTACATACACAAACAAACTGAAAGGTGGCATGAAGCAGGATGTGCTCAACCCAAAGATGCAGTTGTGCATATATATACAGGGGAGCAGATCCTGCACTTGTGGCCCGTTGCAAAATGCATACTGTGGAGGATGTCCGCAGCGGACCACAAATACCACAATAGACATCCTACACAAAATGGCAATAGTGTGGATGTGATAAATAATATAACAATATAGCAATTAATTTACATACCTTTTCCCATGGACCATTGCCTGAGGTAAATCTCCACACACCTCTGAATGTTTTCATTGCTAAACAGTACCACAGTAAGAGCAGACCTAGGGCTCATTTAAATGGCCATATGAACGGGTCCGCAATTTTGCAGAACGGGTGTGGACCCATTCATTTTAATGGGGCCACAAAAGATGCGCACAGCACACCATGTTCCGCGGCCCCGCAAAAACATAGAGCAAGTCCTATTCTTGTCCGCAATTGAGGACAAGAATAGGCATTTCTATCACAGTGCCAGCCATGTGCGGTCCGCAAATTGTGGAACGCACACGGGCCGGTATCCTTGTTTTGCAGATCCACAATTTGCGGACCACAAAACACTACGGTCGTGTGAATGTGCCCTTAGAGAGAAGAAGTCCCACAGCAAAGAACAAAATCAGCTCCCTATTATGGTGCTGGTTTTTGCCACCCAGGTCAAACAGGCCTGGTGTATGTTTCTCCTTAGCATGCTTTTTAATATTTAGTATACCTTTTAATTCGCTATCTTGTTTGCTAATCAATTTTTTCTGTAGAAAAAAGTATGGGATGAATTTAGGGCCCCATAGAAGTCACATAATCTGTTTCTATGATATGTACGTGTAAACACATTCTCTACTCCATCTCTATATCAACTTCTAAATAACCTTCATTAAAACACGTGGCCATAAGCAAAGGAGGTCCCTGCTGCTTTTACTTGCTGATTCTATATATCTCGTCGATAGTATATAAAGGACTCGGAGGTTCTGTGTTCTGGCTACAACCAGTTCTTCCTGCAGTATAACTGCTGTAGTGATCATTACTCTGCAGTTACAGATCAACCAGAGTTTTCTATGCTCAGAGTTACAAATGTCAAACAAAAGGCTCTTCACGGAGCCAGATTATAGGTGCTAAGCAAGGCCAATATAGCCAAAGGAAACTACTTAACATGCCTGTGTCACCATGGAAAATTCAAATTACAGCTTGAGAAAAGGTGCTGCAAATATTAGCTTGCAACAACCTTCAAAGCCTCTGAGATGTCAGGTCCAGGTCTTTGTAGTCTGCTTTTTTTGTCTCATACTTTACTATCTTAAGAAGGAGCTCCGGGCCTGTGGCCTCCTCCCTCCACACCAGTGACAGATTCACATACCCTGTTGCTGTTGCCCGGTCCCGGTAGTTTGACGTCTGACATAATTATATCTTGTGCATATCTGTTACAAAAACACTCTGGAAATCTGTCGAGGTATTTGTAAATATGGGACTTTAGCCTGATTTCTCCATTTTTACCTACAAAACGGCCTTGATACAGAGAAGTTTCTCTTTTTGTGACAAAATGTCTCCTGTTACCTCTCTGTCCCAAAAACACATAAAAAATTCAATAATGTGTAAATGGATTTTCATATCGGGGCGGTGTCAGACTGGGGCACCTACTCTACAGCTATAGAGAACAAGTACATGGGTTTGAATCTGATCCGGGACAGCATCTGTATGTAGTTTGTAATCTTATCACTCTCACCGACACCTCCCTATATCTCTTCCCTCACCCCGTCTCCCCATGATTTGAATTCTGCAAATAAAGGTGTTTTTATAGGACCCGAGAATCAAGCAGATTATCAGGAATGACTTGTTCCTTACAATCTGGCCATGTAAATGTGCCGCCGATCACCCAATGAATGAGTGAAACCATCATGGCTTCTGGGCAGCAAATTTTGCTGTCTAAACAGCGATCTGCTGCTCAAAAACAATTAATCTGTATGGGGACGAGGGATCGCAATAGCAATCCCTCATCCTCATACTGTGAAGGAGATTGCTGCATGTAAATACAGCAGTCTCCTTCACTGAACAAGCAGCCGACTGATGGTAAGGAACGCTTCCTTCTAGACAATCGACCACTCAGTTGGCCTGTGTAAATCCAGCTTAATTTAAGACTGACATCCTCCATGATCCAAATCTCCTGTTCCTGTCTCCAAGACTTTTTTCAAGCTGCACCAGATCACTAGAATGCACTGTCCCAGACAATCAAGTTACTTTCTAAAGGGTGTATTAGATTGCCAGATTTTAGTCACAGCTTTAAGTATGTCCTAAAAACATCTCTTTTTAGGATGGCTATTATTACTTAATCAAACTTTTCTCCATTTAACCCCTATAACATGATTCCTCAGAACCCGATCCATCCATCTGTAGTCCCCACACTCCATGCAATAAATTTTTACAGGGGCACTATGAAAAGATAGGTATAGCATTTATCTTTTCCTTCATTCACACTGGACTATTGCCCTCATGATCAGGGTGGATTGGCAATGTACTTCACTGGGAAAAGTCCCGGTGGGCCGCCTGCCCTGCTGCACTATCATTACCATACACTACACTATGTATGATAATGACAGCCCTGGCCTGCAATGTATGCTAGTCTGTAATACACATCGCAGGCTGCTGGCCTTGCTGCGCTCTCATTATCATAAGAATAGCACTGCAGGGCCGGCCCGGAGTGTCATTAAGATATACAGTGTATGATAATGACAGTGCAGCACTGCAGGGCCGATAGTATTAGTAGCATAACTGTGCAAAACAGGTTACTAAGCTTCTGTGTTGCACTGAAAGAGTTAACAGGAGGGCTCTGATCTGGAAAGGAAAGGGTTACCCTGGTGCTGCTACGCTCTTAGGTTTTCTGAGAAGAGGAGGTGGTGGGGGACACTGCATTGTGTGTATGGGGGTCGGCGGCAGTGACTGCATAGTGTAGATTGTGTACATGTGACAGTGGGGGGGGGGGCAGTGACTGCATAGTGTATATTGTGTATATGTGACAGTGGGGGTGACTGCATAGTGTATATGTGACAATGGGGGGGGGCAGTGACTGCATATTTTAAATTGTGTATATGTGACAGTGGGGGTGACTGCATAGTGTATATTGTATATATGTGACAGTGGGGGTGACTACATAGTGTATATTGTGTATATGTGACAGTGGGGGTGACTACATAGTGTATATTGTGTATATGTGACAGTGGGGGTAACTACATAGTGTATATTGTGTATATGTGACAGTGGCAGTGACTGCAAAGTGTATATTGTGTATATGTGACAGTGGGGGTGACTGCATAGTGTATATGTGACAAAGGGGGGGGGGAGCAGTGACTGCATAGTTTAAATTGTGTATATGTGACAGTGGGGGTGACTGCATAGTGTATATTGTGTATATGTGACAGTGGGGGTGACTACATAGTGTATATTGTGTATATGTGACAGTGGCAGTGACTGCAAAGTGTATATTGTGTATATGTGACAGTGGTGGTGAGTACATAGTGTATATTGTGTATATGTGACAGTGGCGGTGAGTACATAGTGTATATTGTGTATAGGTGACAGTGGCGGTGACTACATAGTGTATATTGTGTATAAGTGACAGTGGCGGTGACTGCAAAGTGTATATTGTGTATATGTGACAGTGGTGGTGAGTACATAGTGTATATTGTGTATATGTGACAGTGGCGGTGACTGCATAGTGTATATTGTGTATAGGTGACAGTGGCAGTGACTGCATAGTGTATATTGTATATATGTGACAGTGGGGGTGACTACATAGCGTATATTGTATATATGTGACAGTGGGGGTGACTACATAGCGTATATTGTCTATATGTGACAGTGGCGGTGACTGCAAAGTGTATATTGTGCATATGTGACAGTGGTGGTGAGTACATAGTGTATATTGTGTATATGTGACAGTGGCGGTGACTGCATAGTGTATATTGTGTATATGTGACAGTGGCGGTGAGTACATAGTGTATATTGTGTATATGTGACAGTGGCGGTGACTGCATAGTGTATATTGTGTATATGTGACAGTGGCGGTGACTGCATAGTGTATATTGTGTATAGGTGACAGTGGCGGTGACTGCATAGTGTATATTGTGTATATGTGACAGTGGCGGTGACTACATTGTGTATATTGTGTATAGGTGACAGTGGCGGTGACTGCATAGTGTATATTGTGTATATGGGGAGGGGGCGGACAGACAATGACAAGAAAGTGAAATCACACTCCCTGTTTCGTTTTCCATTCTTCTGATCTGTCAGAAGAACAGAGAATAAAAAGCATCCGTTGTAGACATTTTAGTGTGAGTTCCGTTATTTTAGATGGTAGGAAAAGTCCTCCACACAGGACTTTTCCTCCTGTTAAAAAAAAAAAAAAAGGATCTCAGATGGGAATGGCTAAAGTGGATGCAAAATAAGCACAACAGATGCTCAAAATAAAGAATTTTTTTTTGTATTGGACCCACCAATGAGAATTATGACCATGCCTAACAGTTTGCTGACCCCACCCACTTGGTCTGACCCCGCCTTCTACTTGTTTGGCCCTGCCTACAACATAGGGCCATTTGCATATTATTTTCCAGGGCCACTTTGAATTCCCAATCCGCCCCTGCTCATGACTGCTTGAAAACAAGTGGATAATGATAAGTGGCCTGTTACAGGTAAAATCTGTATCCTGCTTCGCTGCGTACTGCAACATGCTTGCTTTGCAGTATTTGGTCACATGGTTTCACAAAACTGCTGCTACTAATGATAAAACTGCATGAATTAAATGTGCACCAGAAGCTGGCCTTAATAGGCTTTTTGTTAATCCTAATGCCAATTCATTGGTTTCAGAGTTATCTGCTATATCTCAGGGGCCTTTTTGCAGGATATAGCCTCGTTATCTCATTAGACACTGGACTCACGGCAGGTTCCTCTTGTGGGTCATCGGATCCTGAATTTGGCTCCGTGATAACATGTAGACATACTGCTGACTTCTGAAAATGGTTGCATGTCTTTTGATATAAAACATATTTGACTTTTGCAGTCATCCTAGCAAAATCCTCCAAAACAGCAAGAGCTGAATAGGTTAATCTCCTTTCTGGTTGCGATAAGATGACTTTATGAGAATTTATTGTCTCAGCACATTCCATGTCCAGGGGCCTGCAAGACCCATTTACTGTCTACACGAGCGGCTAATGAGATCTCAAGCACAAGGCCAACTGACAAAGAAATAATTAAAATCATTATTTCCTCTTGGTCGTCTCATCTCCAGCTGCTGGTTATACGTCATGGAAAAAATAATCAAATAATAAGCCAGGAATACAGCGTGAAGCTAATCTGCAGTAGAATGTACACAACACCTGGCCCTCCATTTACAACATTAAGTCTGTGCATGATACACTAAAAGTCAATTCTCTGGTTTGTAGGACGAATGTCATAATCCTATTAACTTCCCAGACCATTCAAAAGTTTAGTTTCCTGGCGGAGTCAGTTTCTGCACAAACAATTTTACAGCTGAATCTTTATCAAAGGGAATTCCCCTGTGAATTCGGCCAATTGTGCCATACACATGTAGCTTCGGACGACCATAACCAAACTTCTTGGCAGTTTCCTGTCAGCCAATTGTTCACGTTAATTTTTTCCAATGCTGGACGACTTTTATCTCCAGTACATGGGCACCATAGGTTGTTGAAAAAAAAATACAAAGCATTACTATAATATCAGTTTCTATGAAATTTGGGTAACAACTAATAAGTCTTCCATTACACCTCCCAAATGGGGTGTCAGTCACCTTCCCCTCAAAGTCCTAAGTGTGAAGTAAACAGTGAGCCAGGGATGCGTCATTGAAAAGCTAGTGGAAGTTGAATGACAACTCCAGTGGGTACTGTACTAGAGGACAGATTGGTTGTCACTAGGGATGAGCGAATCGACTTCGGATGAAACATCCGAAGTCGATTCGCATAAAATTTGTTACAATACTGTACAGAGCAGGAGCTCTACACAATATTAGAATGTATTGGCTCCGATGAGCTGAAGTTATTGCTTCGCGAAGTTTCGCGAGACTTCAGGTAATAACGTCATAGATAATTTTGTACTGTAAAAAACCTTTTACCGAACTCAGGTTCGCCAAACCCGAGTTCGGGAAATGGTTCTTTACAGTACAAATTAATTTATGAAGTTATTAAACGAAGTCTCGCAAGACTTCGCAAAGCAATAACTTCGGCTCATCAGAGCCAATACATTCTAATACTGTACAGAGCGCTCTCTCGCTACAGTATTGGAATGAAGTTTTTATTGAAACATCCAGAGTCGATTCGCTCATCCCTAGTTGTCACCCATATTTCTCAAAAACTAGTAAAACAAAGAACGTTTTCACCAGCTTGTCAAAAGAGAAAAATAATTTATGGGCCTTTTCTATTCTAGATAACCTTTCCAAATGCCTTAGTAAGGTGTGTAGAAGTGCAGAAAGCTGCTGTAAAGAGCGACTCTCCATCTAAACAATCTGGCTTGTCAGCCCATAGATTTCAATGGCCACTTCCCCCAATGGGGGACCCTTCAGCTGGATATCTATGTTTTAATTCTCTTCACAAAAGGTTACTCATAATTCAAACATACTGATGGCAGCAATTTTGTCAAGGCACAATTCAATTTGATCAAAGAGACACCAGTGAAATCCATATAACATGCACAAAGAAGTAGCGTTCCAAGTGAGTCACCTTAGGAAAGCATATTTCACTTGTCTCCTTGAAGGGTCTCTCCTTCTCTAAAGATAGCCATACACATTTTTCTAAAGTTGATAAAAATAGGCAATTTCAACCAAAACTAACATTTGTCAGTTGTAATTTAACAATGAACAATTTTTTTTAGCCAATCTATGACAGAATATTATTGTTTGAAAAAAAAGTCGTCCGTGTTCAATATTTTCGTCTGATAGTCGGATAAAAGATCTCTCGCTCAAATAGGCTGTTCAAGAACTAAAGATCTTTCTTTTGAAAGACCATTCCCAGAAAGATCTTTTGTCCATTGCCTGGTTTCATTGAATGTGTATGGGCAGTCAGAACTATAACAACCAATATGTACTAAAATGTGTATGTATACAATTTGTCACCAAAAGTTTTTTTGTTCAACTTCAAAATTGACTAGAAGGCTTGCCTGTTCTGATTTTCTATTCATTCTAATCAATAATAATCAGATTTTTAAAAACTGGTTACCCTACGGTATTTAGCAGAACTTTTGTTAATGTTCTTGGAGATAGATAACATACATATGTAATAAAAACGGTGTCAGGATAGGTGACATTTTCTGCAATAATTAAAACTTAACATTTAAAGGTGTGACCACAACATTTTCATAGATACTTTCATAAGCTCTATATAAGGTTATGTATCTCGGCTTTAACAGCTTTCTAGACGTTGCTGTCTGAGAGATGGGCAGGATGTGGGTACCTGGCTTCAGCTGACATGCACAAAGACATACATTTCTCAGAAAGATGCAACACAGTTTTAGCGCAATGTGGTAACAATTTCCTTTATCTGAGATTATAATACTACATTTTAGACACTTCACGTACATCGGTTCTTGGTAGGTCTATCTCTCAGGGAGAAAGTGTATTTAAAGTGGATGTCTCACTTCAGCAAATGACACTTATCATGTAGAGAATTTCCATTTAAGGCACTTACTAAAGTATTGTGATTGTCCATATTGCCTTCTTTGCTGGCTTGATTCATTTTTCCATCACATTATATACTTCTCATATCCAGGGTTATGAGCACTTTGAAATCCAGCAGCGGTGGCTGTGCTTGCCCACTATAGGAAAAAGTGCCAACCTATGTGCACTCCCATGGTCCTAGCCACCAGAGAGGGCGGCGCTTTTTCCTATAGTGTGCAAACAGGACCACTGCTGCCGGATTGCAGAGTGGTCGTAACCATGGAAACGAGAAGTGTCATGAAAAAATGAATCAAGCCAGCAAAGTAGGCAATATGGACAATCACAATACATCAGTAAGTGCATTGTTTTAGGTTTGTCTACATGATAAACTACATTTGCTAAGGTATTTATTATCACTGCAAGACATCCACAGACATCCACCAGACATCAGATCTAGATTAAGCCAATACTTACTACTCCATGACAAGGATAATTTCACTGTTTGTCTCAAAGACCTCATGGAGATCCACCACGTGGGGTGAGAACCGAGCCATTTCCAGAATGGCAATCTCATTGATGATGTCACTGCGGCAGTCTTCCCCCTTTCTCCGTTTTCTCAGAAACTTTGCTGCATACTCCTTGCCTGTCAATAATTCCACACATTTCTTGACCACTGCAAACTTCCCCCTAAGACAGAAGAAAAAACATGGCTTACAATTCATCTCTTTGCATCAAGATGTTTGCATCCAAAGACAATTCTAGATTTTTCCATGGAGTTCTTGGTAATGGAGGATCCAATATGTTGCATGACCCAAATTTAAAGGAGTTGTCTGGGTTCAGATCCGAACCCAGACATACCCATATGTTCACCCAGGCAGCCCCCCTGATGTTAGCATCGGAGCAGGGCAAGGGCTGGATCGCACAGGGCAAGGGCTTCCTCGCGGCAGTGTGTTTGGTGATGTCACCGGCTCTGATGGGCGGCTTTAGCGCTGGCCTAGTCGTTTTACAGGCTAGGGCAGCGCTAAAGCCCGCCCATCAGTGCCGGTGATGTCACCGGGCTCACTGCTGGGCGGAAGCCTCCACCTGGCAGCCCTAAAGAGAGCCCGGTTCATCAACGAAACTCCTGAAAATGCATCCAGTATGAACTTCTCCAATGCTCAATTCAGAGGGGCTGCCTGGGTGAAAATGGCGATGTCTGGGACAACCCCTTTAATGGAGAAAAATAACTGTAATTTAGAAAGATAATGCCTGTATGCAAATAGTGAGCTAGGATTGATTCCCAGAATTCACCCCTGTTTTTTTAGGGTAAATCAGGAATAGCAAAATCAAACAAAGCAGAATAAAATATAGTTACATTACTAAAAATAAAAGACATTCCAGCAGTACACAGTCAAGCTTATATTAGACTGGCAGATACTTGTGCAGATCATTGCTAACAAACATTCGTATCAACACTCTTTAGTGATGGTCTGGCAGTGTAATACTGCTGCCAATTACCTGATGAATGGTAATTGGAATCTTTTAGCAGGTTTAAAAATCATTGTTTGCTGGCGGAAGATCATGCTGTCTAAGCACTATCTGCTGCCGGCAAACAGTTATACAGTATGGGGACGAGCAATGGCATTAGCGATCGCTCCTCCCCATACTGAAGAGGAGATCACAGTATATAATAGCAGCAGTCTCCTCCACTGATGAGCAGGTGATTGCTAGGAAGGAACGTTTCCCTCCTGACAGTCGCCTGCATCATCTGCAGGTCTAGCTTCAGGATAAAGCTGTGATCACAGCAAAAATAAATTGCAGGAATACATCTGCTTGTGAAACATCACATGTGAAGTATAAATGTATAAAACACGTAAAGAGACAGGAATAGAAGAGAACAGACATCAGAGGAGAAAAGAACAAGAAAAAAGGGCGAACTGTCATCCAAGGTAAGAAGACCAAGAGCCACAGAACGAGTATTGTCATAATGGGTTACCTTGTTATGAAGATCAAATACAACATCCCCCCCATCTCAGGTATTTTTCATTATGTGCCACTGCACAAAGTAGCACTAAAATGAATACAATTCCTGAAGAAGTGATATGTCAAAATTTCTGAAATGTATCAAGTCAACATAAAGCAAAGAAAATGTTCTGATTTTTAAGCCTGTCAGATTTTCCTGTGACCAGTGTTTTTATAGCAAAATATGGGGTCTGATGAAGAAGGTAGACCCCCTTTAAAATGTATTACCCTGTTCCTATGTTATTATTTAATAAAGTGTAGTCCGTTCGTGTGCATTCCGTATTTTGTGGAACGGAACATCCTTTTCTGTAATGAGGACAATAATAGGACATGTTATATTATTTTGGGGAACGGCATATGGAAATGGAATGCACACGGAGTAACTTCAGTTTTTTTTTGCGGACTCATTGAAATAAATGGTTCTGCATACAGTCCAAAAAAACTGGAACGGACATGGAAAGAGAATACGTTCATTTGCATCAGCCCTAGGTATAAGTGTTTGATTACTGGACCCCCCGCAATTATGAAAAAAGAGGGTCCACAAGTACAGCTGAACTGCCCCATAAGAATGGAGCGGTTGTGCGTCTGTGCATCCTCCGCTCCATTCACTTCTATGGGACTCCTCAATGCTTATGACTTCTTACACCAGTATTTTATGCAACCTCACCTCAAAAGAAATTATAAAAGGAAAAAAAACTAAGTCAGGTTCTTGAACCTGGTACTTTCGAAGTTGATGGGTAACATTTTTTTTAAATGCAAGGACTGCTGACATATTTGTAGGAAGTCAATGTTTCACTTCCTAACGGTACAACCATATGATGAGGTTGTGAGCCGTTCGGGTTGCAGCTGGCTGTGGTCAAGAAACCTGTGGCCAATTAGGCCACCACTGCCTTCTAATTGAACCAATGAAGACTGCACTGACCCAGACAAAGTTGTTGGCAAAACACGAGTCGGGTGTGGTGGGTGAGCCTTGCTGCAGCACCGGTTATGGACCTTCAACTTTTGTATTGTTGACTCGTCGACACTTGCCTAATACATTTCTGACTGGTTATTTTTGCTCTATATGTTTGGATCCTGCATGCAGAATCACCCTCCTTGTCTTTTATTTGTATTTAAATGTAGCTTTACTATATATCTTTTAACATGACATTTCAAAAAAGATGGTAGTTTTATTGTGGTATTTTGGATCTACTACTTTTTTCTTTTTGATGATATGCCGCCAGAACTGTCTGGCAGTGTCTTTCTTCTCTCTCTCCATGGAGAATACATACCCACTCGGTCGAATCAAAGACGTATGTGTACGGGAAAGTTGAAAGAGATAGCTATTGGCCAAACAATTGCTTAGCCGACAGCTATTGGGTGTGTGTGGACAGATTAAAGACAGTGAAACTCCACGTGTATGAGTCTTCATAGCTATCCCTGCTAATGGTGAAGATGGCAAGACATGTCAAAGGTTCAAGAACCACTTGTAGGGTATACATCCCATATGGCTGCTATGGGACCCATGGAGAGAGGGGGAAGGGGGGAATGAGAACTTACTCAGAACTCCCTGTCAAAAAGAATAGCATTCTTAGAATACCAAGGGTGGGTATTGGCTTAAGGATCATGTAAAGTGAGTGCATGGAAAACAAAACGGAAGGCTCCCACATCCTGGTCGGTAAAATCCCGCTCTGTCAAATAAATTATAGTAAAAATGTATGTTATAATTATAACCATTGTTAAATATTTCCCAGAATGCTCAGTGATGAAAACTATTTTAGATGCTGTACTTAATAGCCGCTGGATCCGCCGAAGTAATAAAGAGGAGCCGGCCTCTACATAACTTTACCGAATCCACCGCCTGTCTAAATCTACGCCAGCCTCCTTGTTGGCCTAAAACAGGCGTAGAAAATGATAAATCAGACAGGCCTGCAGCCCCGTCCCTGCGCCCCTTTTTTAGACCTGGTGTGAGCGGGGAGAAGTCACAGGTTGCAGCGCAAATAAGCTTTGTGCTGCAATCTGTGCCAGAAATACGTTAAAATAGGCGAATTACTGTTAGTGAATGACCCCCTAGATGTTTTTCAAGCACATCTTGTGTGCACACTGTAAAAGCTCCCAATGTACATGCTAAACTTGTCCATAGGGCTAAATTAGCCAGACGGAGGCCGAGACTATTAGACTAGGCTAGACAATGGTGTCCTGAAAAAAAAAAAAAGATTATACAATTTTTACAATGGGTGATAGGGGTTACTGTATGACATCTAACAATGGCATCCATTTAACATACATATCCTGAAATATTTGAGGCCATAAATGTGATGTGAACAGAGCCTTATCCTGATTTACAACATTGGCTGAGCACAATACATGAATGCTGGAAGCCTTTATACAACTTTCTCATGATCAGAAAGGAAGTCACATTGTCTTCAGTGAAGCATGTACTACATCCCACGCATGCCACATACATCTGCTAATGCATCATTTTTGACTACTTTGCATTTCTCAGTAAGCAGGAAATTCAAGATTAAAGCTATAATAGAACTTTCAAAGTAATCATCACGAAACAGCATGAGCTCCAAGTAGACATCAAGACTTCCAAACCAGCCAAGACTTCCAAACCAGCCATCTTTGGGAACTGAGTTTTAGTTTTTTTTCAGGTCAGATTCTTAGATTTAAGGGATTGCATGAATACAAATAAAATGTAATCTGTACTGCAGAACAATGGGGGTTATTATGGACATCAAGACAGTTTGTCCTGTCCATGACTGTCAGCCAATATTACCACAAATACATACAACTATGAAATGGGAGGACAGAATTGTTTTACTTGAAAGGACAACTCCCAGACCTAACTTTTCTTAGGGGTTTTTCGAGGAGTTTTATACTGATGACCTATCCGACGATCAGCTGTTCAAGATGGCATTGACGCTAGCGCCACGGGCAATGTCCACAAATATAATTTACATAAAGCCAAAAAATTTTAATGTCATAACCAGCAATAGCAATAGCCAATCAGAAGTCTGTTGTAACATGGCATGTGGTCAGTGTCAGGAGCAGCATTAAAGAACATTTCAAGAGTCATTCGATAAAGAAGAATATCACTGCACCTAAGGAATGCATCAATAAAATCTACAGTGAAGGGTTAGAAAACCTGCGGTTACAGTATGAAATGCCAATGTCAATCCTGAAAGATCTTCTAAACACGAGAAGATGATATATAGATCATGGATCTCCAGGAACTTCTCCTGGGCACATGCTGGAAACCCTCTTACTACCCCAACCACAGGAAGCATACATGTACACTGTATAGAGCCCTCGTGGGGCAGGACAAGCGAGAGCATATAGATAGACAAGTCAGCATAAAAGATGAACGTTCCAACCAATTAAACCAACTAACTGAACAGTGACCCATCTATTATTATTATTTATTATTAAAGCATATTATTTCCTTATTTGATGTAATTTTGATTTTAGAAATCTTTATATTCAGATAATTTTTGTGCTATTGTGTAAAAATAAAAAGCTATCGAAGTATATAAATATGCAGGAGTCTGGTACCATGTAGTCAAAAAAGCAGGAGTGCAGTTGTAGGCAATATATTTACCCCATACTGTAAAGAAAGAGTTCACCTCCCGTTTTTTAAGCTGGGCCGCCTCTATCCAGTCCATCTTAATAATGAAGTATAGCTTCTCTGAGAAAAGACCAAATGAGGTGGGAAGAAATTCCTTCCAGACTTGAAATTTTGCTTTTTTTTTTTGCTGCGGCTGAAACCATGTGTAATAATTTCAGGTCCTTTTTGAGTATATTGTGTTGTGTTTTATCTATATAGCCCATGACTGCCCACAAATCCAAAGTGGTGTTAGGGTTTAGGTGTTGGGTTATATGTGCGAGCATTGCAATGTACAGTGATATAAGTTTGCCTCAAGTATACCACATTTAAAACAAGCGGGAGTGGGGAAAACACTCATTTTATTACCGCTTAATGTACAGTATATAGTATGGATTAATTTAAGGAGGATTTCCACATATCTAGCAGTAGGAAGGAAATAAAGGGATTGTTCTACTGATTGGCCTATCAGGTAGCATGTGTTGACTGGTGTTTCATAAGTAAGAGTTTTAAATTACAGCGCCATAATCTGCGACCTTCTACTCCAGGAGTGCCAATTAAAAAAAAACCTAAGCAGAAGAGCTTAGTGTGCAGTGCACTATAGGGAAGTTATATTGTACAAACTGTATGTTACAAAAACCAAATAATCAGTTTAAGTTAGAAGATTAAGTTGGAAGCCCACGGCGACCAACTCCTTGCTCCGCCATGACAGCTTCCATCCAGGGACGGTAAAAAATCGTTGCCGTACGGACAGTTTATCAGGCTGCACAAGATTAACAGTGAACTGGAAGGCTATCGACATCAGGCTTTGGAACTTAAACAACGATTGCTAGCAAGGGGGTATCCTGAGGAGGAGATTGATAGGGATATGGAGACGGTTGAGAAAAAAATTTCCCAAAGAGATTTATTGCGAGTAAACAGAGATCTCAATAAGCCTGTACTGGGTCACGGAGATAGGAGCACGGGCAGATTTGCTTTTTCATTTAAAGAGGACCTTTCATCACTTCTAAAGATATTAACTAAGGATGCTTACATGTAGAGCGGCGCCCAGGGATCTCCCTGAACTTACTATTATCCCTGGGCGCCGCTCCGTTCTCCCGGTATAGGCTCCGGTCTCTGTGCTCACAAAGTTATAGTAGGCGGGGACTTGGGGAACTTGGTTATAGTAGGCGGAGCCTGCCCTTCATCTCCTTCTCCCAGGCTGTAGCGCTGGCCAATCGCAGAGCAGAGCTCATATCCTGGGAGAGAAAAAACTCCCAGGCTGTGAGCTCTGCGTGGCGACTGGCCAGCGCTATAGCCTGGGAAAAGAAGATGAAGGGCAGGCTCCGCCTACTATAACCAAGTTCCCCAAGTCCCCGCCTACTATAACTTTGTGAGCACAGAGACCGGAGCCTATACCGGGAGAACAGAGCGGCGCCCAGGGATAATAGTAAGTGCAGGGAGATCCCTGGGCGCCGCTCTACATGTGAGCATCGTTAGTTAATATCTTTAGAAGTGATGAAAGGTCCTCTTTAAGTTCAGCCCGATGGCTGACCAGATCCGCTCTGCGATCTTTAAGAATTGGGAGATACTTAAAAGGGACAGTACCCTGAGTGAAGTAACTGAGCAGAGACCACTAATCTCCTTTAGAAGGAGCCACACATTGCGTGACAAATTGGTTAGGAGCAGATTAGCCCCCACACGGTCTAGTCAGTGGCTCACAATTGATCGCCCAGTGGGCAACTTCAGGTGTGGAAGTTGCCCCTTGTGCAAATATAATTCTTCCAAGAAGGCCATGGAATTTGCAGTGATACACCACAGAGTATGTAACTTAATCAATTGTAGGAATACATTTGTGGTCTATGTTTGAAACTGCAAATGTGGACGCTTCTACGTAGGTAAGACAATCAGATGCCTGTATGAACGCATCCGTGAACACATCAATTCTATAGCCTCGGGAAAAGGCTGTCCTAGGGTAATAGAACATGTTAGAATAGCACATGGTAGGGATGTCAGTTCCTTATCCTTCTCCGGTTTGGAGATGGTGCAGTCACCGACGCAGGGGGGTGACAGATACCGACTCCTTCTCCAACGGGAAGTGAGATGGATTATCCGTACCCAGGCAGCGGAAGGTTTAGGTCTAAATGACCGTATTGACTTGAGTATGTTCCTTTAAATATGCTGGTGCAGCGTTGCACAATGACATGTGTGCAGAATCAATCTGTATTGCATTATGGGCATTTATTGCCGCTAGGTTTGACTGTAGTATGTCATTCCCGAATGAGCAGCACCAAAAATTGTTTTATGTGCGATTTTGTTTGCGTATTTGAATGTACCTTATCTGTTTTTATGTCTTCGGGGAGTTTTGTGGAGGCGTCATTGATTGCCCAGGTGATACACTGACGGCCGTTGCTTGTTTTATCTGTATAAAGTCCTTGGCGTCCTGCCCGGCACTGCCTTATGCTATCTTTGAATAAAGTAATTTGAACCTACCACACTGGTGAGTGCCGCCCTGCTTCACTTTCTCACATTATTAGATTTAAGTTAGAAGATTGCTCCTCCTTATCCCCTTCCCCCCAGCGGTCACATGCACGCTCACCATCCTCCCACACCCCAAAGTTGTCACAGCTTGCTCGATATTGCCCCCAATACCTCCAGCACTCACATGCAGGCTCACCATCCTCTCACCCCCCAAAGTTGTCAGAAGCTTGCTCCCCATCATCCCCCAGCAGTCACATGCGGGTTCACTATTCCTCAAGTTCACCATCATCCTTCCATCTGCCTGTCCCCAGCACACCATTCTCTGCTGTCACCTATGCCACTACTACTCCCATCCCTCTGCTGTCACCTGTGCCACTACTACTCCCATCCCATCACTGTCACCTATGTCACTACAGGTGTTGAGCGAAGCGAGCTTCAGAGGCTTCACCCGAAGTCGCTTAATTCAAAACTTCAGGATAACACTGTACGGAGATTTGTCTCTGTACAGTATTAGAACGTATGGGCTCCGATGAGCCGAAGTAAGTTATTCACGAAGTTGCACGTGACTTTGTTGAATAACTTTGGTAATTGATTTTTAAAGTGGAAAACCACATTAAAACTTGAAACCGAACTCTGCTTTGGTTCCGAGGCACGAGTTCGGCCAAGTTCGGTTTCAAGTTTTAAAGTGGTTTTAGAGTCGTACATATTGCTGCAATGAATCTGTCTCATGTGAATATACCCTAAGTGAACAAATAGAGAGTGATTATCTATGACTAGGACAAATACTGGCTGTAAGGTACTATACCCAATGAAGCGTATAACTCAATTCTCCAGCAGCACTCTGTGATTCTCACACACTCAATTACCTCTGGACTAAGGTTCTTTCTGCAGGTCACAATTAATTTAGGCCTGCTTTCTAGGAGAATCAAATTTTTTTAGAAGACGTGTGAGATAATTGCTATGAATTTCAAATAGCTGTAATACAAAAGCCTGTATTATGGTTGAAATATCCAATCCTCTTGTGGTTCTGTGGACTGACCTACAAGGTGCCCTGGTTCACAAAGTGTCAGTAGTGGAGCAGAAAAAAAAAATGTAATTAAATTTTGTAATACAGTACTTGTGATATGCAGACAGGGCTGATCCTCCTGGTCTTCAAACTCAAAATCTATCTATATAGGGCACTCCCAACTATCACATGTCATTTATAGCACTGCTGTTTCCTTATGTTTAAAGGGCTTCTGTCACCCCCACTGACGAATTTTCACTAGCTGACATTAGCTACTTGCTAATGTCAGCTGAGTTCAAACATATGTCTTTTTTTCTGTTTGCAATCTTCTTAAAAACTTACTTTTGTCATATGTAAATTAGCTTCGCTACCAGCAAGTTGGGCGGGTACTTGCTGGTAGCCGCCGCATCTTCATGGCCTTGGAACGCCCCCTCTTCTTTTGATAGACAGGGCCAGCGCGCTCTCCTCCTCTCGCTGGCCCTGTCTGCAGCTGCAATCCCGCGCCTGCGCCTTCTCGGTCTTTAGTCGGCGCAGGCGCTCTGAGTGAAGGACGCTCGCTTAGGCGCTCCGTCCTCAGTGCGCCTGCGCCGATGACGTCAGCGCTACACCCGGAAGAAAAGACGCCGGCATCGCCTGCTCTTTACCACGGATGCCGGCGTCTTCTCTTCCGGGTGTAGCGCTGACGTCATCGGCGCAGGCGCACTGAGGACGGAGCGCCTAGCGAGCGTCCTTCACTCAGAGCGCCTGCGCCGACTAAAGACCGAGACGGCGCAGGCGCGGGATTGCAGCTGCAGACAGGGCCAGCTGCAGGAGGAGAGCGCTGGCCCTGTCTATCAAAAGAAGAGGGGCGTCCAAGGCCATGAAGATGGCGGCTACCAGCAGTACCGCCAACTTGCTGGTAGCGGCTAATTTACATATGACAAAAGTAAGTTTTTAAGAAGATAGACTTTGATAGACAGGGCCAGCGCTCTCCTCCTGCAGCTGGCCCTGTCTGCAGCTGCAATCCCGCGCCTGCGCCGTCTCGGTCTTTAGTCGGCGCAGGCGCTCTGAGTGAAGGACGCTCGCTAGGCGCTCCGTCCTCAGTGCGCCTGCGCCCGATGACGTCAGCGCTACACCCGGAAGAGAAGACGCCGGCATCCGTGGTAAAGAGCAGGCGATGCCGGCGTCTTTTCTTCCGGGTGTAGCGCTGACGTCATCGGCGCAGGCGCACTGAGGACGGAGCGCCTAAGCGAGCGCCTTCACTCAGAGCGCCTGCGCCAACTAAAGACCGAGAAGGCGCAGGCGCGGGATTGCAGCTGCAGACAGGGCCAGCGAGAGGAGGAGAGCGCGCTGGCCCTGTCTATCAAAAGAAGAGGGGGCGTTCCAAGGCCATGAAGATGCGGCGGCTACCAGCAAGTACCCGCCCAACTTGCTGGTAGCGAAGCTAATTTACATATGACAAAAGTAAGTTTTTAAGAAGATTGCAAACAGAAAAAAGACATATGTTTGAACTCAGCTGACATTAGCAAGTAGCTAATGTCAGCTAGTGAAAATTCGTCAGTGGGGGTGACAGAAGCCCTTTAAAAGGGGCTTGGGCTGCATTAGGTCCCAGGTCCCTTATAAGGACATATATTCCTAGGTACGGTAAAGGAAAATACTAGATTAGACTGGATGTAATGTTTTTAGCTACTCAATTCTTACCTGTAATCCTCCACTTCAAAGTGATTATCTTGGTTACCTGGCTGTTGGCTACAGAACAGGCGCTATACTTACAGATAACCTTGAGATGTCCAGGCACACTGCAGACTGACTTCACATCTGAAATCAACAGCTCTTATCTCTGAGTGGAGCCAGCGGGATTGCAGAGTATTTACTATAATAGCTAAAAAGGCACAGGTGCCATAGAGTGCAGGCTGCAGAGGTATAACACGGGGCCAGCAAATAACTTCATAAGCTCAGTGCTGACATTTGCTACTCATTGCATAACGTGAAGTTCTGATCCTGCTCCAGCTCCCTAAAGTCAATCTGTATACGGGTACCTGCACCTGCGAGTGGGTGAACACGCAGAAGAACCACACCAATTTCTCTTAGGATTTTTGTGTGTTTCTGCACTAAAACTTCAAGGTCTAATTGTGGTTTTTGGTGCGGATTCGATGCGGTTTTGACGCTGGTCTCACCCAAAATTGTCATGCTGCGGACTTGGAAATCTGCACAGTTGGTCAATTTCAGGGCAGAAAAAAATCTGCAAAGTGTACATGAGAAATGTCTATTCTTATAAACTTTGCTTGTACTGTACTACGCTGTAGTTTTTCCATGTGCAGGTACCCTAAGGCTGCTTGTGTGAAAAAGGCCTATATTTGGTTATTAACATTGATATCTAGATCTTACTATCCATGATACTGCAAGGTAGCTTCTTCCAAAGCATAATGTTATTATGAGAATTCAGAACAGTTTATTTTAGTCTTTTCTCTTGGTATATTTGTTGTGTGACAGATGCACGAAAATCACTTAAAGGGAACCTGTCACCTCAATAAACTGTCCCAAGCCGCCGGCAGCACCATAGAGTATCCAGCCTCGTGTTTCTAATCATCCTCTTGTTTCAGCTGTCCGATCCGGTAAAAGCGCCGAAAATGATCTTTTATTCCCGGCCGGCACGCACCTCGAGCCAGGCTTGAAGTCAAGGGGGCACGCCCCCTTTTCTGCCCCTTCGCTGTGACTGACAGCGTTTATGCCCGACAGCTGGCTGGCTTTACCGAACAGCCGGTTGTCAGTCACAGCGAAGGGGCAGAAAAGGGGGCGTGGTTACTGCGGCTTGAAGGAAGGAGGCCGCTGCCCCCTTAACTTCAAGCCTGACTCGAGGTGCGCGCCGGCCAGGAATAAAAAATCATTTTCGGCGCTTTTACCAGATCGGACAGCTGAAACAAAAGGATGATTAGAAACACGATACTGGATACTCTATGGTGCTGCCGGCGGCTTGGGACAGTTTATTGAGGTGACAGGTTCCCATTAAAAGTTGCATTTACATGTGACTTAATTGTATTCCTATGGTCTCTCAAGTGATAAAATCATACCTCCCAACTTTTTGGATGGTCAAAGAGGGACACTTATGGTTCATTGTGTGAAACATCCATTTTTCCTGCAGATTTGTACACTTCAATGGGTTTCTTTTACACTAGCGCACAATTTATCTGAATATAGGAATCTATAAAAATCCAAATCACATCAATTAATGAAATATTACGCAAGGCGAGCTCTAATATACAGGGAGGAACCAGACAAATACTTTCTGGATCAGTATTGTAAATGTAATAATGCAAATCTATACATCAGATCAAAAATAGGGGCATTTATGGAGCAAATAGGGACCTCCAGGGACACTTTGGAGGTCTGTAAAATGTCTGTGTGCTGGCAATCTGAAGAGCTGCTTAGAATGCATATGGTCATTCGCATGGTCATTCTATAGACCCATCAGCAGACAAATGTATATGTAACCACTGGCATGACTATAAGGCCCCATGCACACGACCGTTGTTTGTTTCCGCGTCCGTTCCGTTTTTTTTCACGGATAGGATGCTTCCCCATTCATTTCAATGGGTCCGTCAAAAAATGCGGATGGTCAACCGTTTTTGATCCGCATCCGTGATCCGTGCTTTCATTCTGTCAAAAAATAGTGCCTGTCCTATTTTTTTCACGTTTGTGGACAAGGATAGGCATTTTTACAATTGATCTGCCATAAAAATCGGATCCGTCAAAAAAAACGGTCCGTCATCTGTTTTTTTTGACGGACGCAAAATTTCAAGGAGGAGCGGACGCGGAGGCAGGCAACGGTCGTGTGCATGTAGCCTTAGGGGTACAGTGGCGCCAGTTACAACTAGCACCTGAAGGGGTTTATGGTTCATTTTTCACACAAGAAAAAAACAGTACTATAGGGTCCATTCACACGTCCGTTTTTTGAGGATCCTATTTTCCAAGAATTCTTTCCGTTTGTCATCCGTTTTTTGCGGATCCGCAAAAAAAAACGGATAGAAGAATACATTTTCCTATTCCAATGAAGTTTTATCCGCAATTTTCGGATTAGAATAGGACATGTTTTATTTTTTGACGGACACTATGTACTGAGAAAATTATGCGGACAGCACACTTTGTGCTGTCCGCATATTTTATAGACCCATTGAAAATCAATGGGTCCGAATTCTGTCCGCAACTATTCCGAAAAATCGGGATCGGATGCGGAACTAAACAACGGACGTGTGAATGGACCCTAAATAACGTTTGAGGGTCCATTCACACGTCCGGTTTTTGCGGATCCTATTTTCCAAGAATTCTTTCCGTTTGTCATCCGTTTTTTGAGGATCCGCAAAAAAAAACGGATAGAAGAATACATTTTCCTATTCCAATAAAGTTTTATCCGCAATTTTCGGATTAGAATAGGACATGTTTTATTTTTTGACGGACACTATGTACTGAGAAAATTATGCGGACAGCACACTTTGTGCTGTCCGCATATTTTATAGACCCATTGAAAATCAATGGGTCCGAATTCTGTCCGCAACTATTCCGAAAAATCGGGATCAGATGCGGAACTAAACAACGGACGTGTGAATGGACCCTGATACTTAGGGTGTCCAATATATATTTTTCGGGGGCCCAGGACCTTCAAATTATGCCAGTGTTATCACAACTGACAGAACAATTTTTATGTGGACCCGGGTACCCCTCAGGTCAACCCATATATGATACGGCTGGCATGAAAATTCAGGCTGTGCATAACAGGCTGTCGGAAGAACGCTTGTTTGGCTGACAGCTATCTCTCCTATCTCCCCCATACATGTGCACGTTTGGCTGAGCAGGTATGTGTTTTTAATGGGCAGAAAGGACAAAGCTGCTACCAGACACCCAGCTTATCTCCAGGGAGAAAAAAGGATCAGGCATTGAAATTCAATGGGCCCGACCCTTCTATTAATCCCTGACATCACCTGTCCAGGAAGAGTCAGGAGGCCTCCTAAAATGTTAAAATGTTAGACTGTCAGCCAGTGAGTTCAGTCGACAATGGCTTAACGTGTATTGGGTCCCTAACTGAGGGGTCTATAGTGATATACGCAGTTCACAAAACCATGAGAGGTCCTGGTATTGCAGCCATAATACAGACATATATTATGGCCATCAGAAAGGCATGACAATGATCTTATTGTGTAATGTCCTACCTGTGACCGTCCCAGCATAAACGTTATACTATGACAGATGTCTTCCACCAATTTTATTGCACACAGAAGGGAAAGAAAACTGTTTGCTTGAAAATGGGCAGTTAACTAAACAAATTAACCTCACGGGTTAACAGGGACAATGTGCAGACTAACAGATGGTCGTCAAATACTAAAAGGAATTGCATGGAATTCTAACACAGGCTAATGTTTTCCACCTGTGCCCTGTAGGTGCCCACTCCTAGACCTTCATCTTCAAGGTCAGATACACAAGAATGCAGGAGAGCTGATTAATTCCAACCTTTGTTGGACTTATCCCCGAGAGGTGCGCAGACCTAATACTGCAGCTGTAATCAAATTACATCTCTCCTGAGGCTATGTTAATACTATTTTATAATGAATTTAATTATGCAATTCTTCTGCAGCTTCCAGTATGTGATTCCCAAAAAAATGCACAATAGTAACACATGAATAGAAGTGTAGGATATTTCTTTTTTTTACATTTTGTTCCTTTTAGATTCCATGCCTGTTTTTGGAGAATAAAATACACTAAATACTGCACCAAACTACTCAGCATGACCTGGCCCAGGGGGTAAAGTAGTCTGCAACCTAAAAGGCTTGTGCGCCACAGTGATTTGAGGAGAGAGATGAGGAGGATAGCAGTCTGACGACTATTTACTTGTCCAACAATTTTAAGTCACCTTAAAGAGAATGTGTAATTAGAAAGTGACCTATGGTTTAAATCACTTTTTATGTTAAGCATGTATTTTTTTACATTTTTGTCGATATTGTGACATTCATACCATGTCCCTAACTATATTAGAGAAACATAAATCATAAAATCCTGCCGTTTTCGTACCACTGGGCCTAAATTATGTATACTTCCTGTCTTTGGGAGCAGCTACGTGATGATATGGACATGTCTTTATCTTTATTGGACAAGCCCATTGAGGTATTTTCAGTCACATTCTCACGTCAGTTAACTCTTTTTTCCTCTCTCTTCGATTTCATCTAATTAAGAAACCAGACTTTCTTCTTTTTGTCTCCGCTGAGGGCCCAGGCTGTGTTAGCATTGGTCTGGCATCTTATCGTCAGGCTTACTCGAGGTTAGGAGGTCATAATTTAGGTGATATTAGTAAATGTTTGCTCTCTCTAATGCATCAGAGAAGATAAGGAGCATTTTAATGTGTCACTTGTCTATTGACCATACAAAAGACTTTGCCCTCACATTCACTAAATGGATTAGCAGGGCGAAGATCTTATTTAACGTCTGCTTATGGGGATAAACATAGACTCAATTTCTTTCTCTTTTCTCTTTGGCTTCAAAGAAACCTGACACAAGTCTGGTTATGAGACAAGGACACATCTCGATAATGTTGAGTAATTGAACTAATTCCATGAGGTCCGACATGTTTGTCTATTGGTGCTATGAAGAAAAGTCTATTTCTGTATACATTTCAAGACCTTTACTTTTATTGTGGCAATCATGTCTAAGCAAATATAAGAAAATATAAATTATATTTTCAGTAAGCTTAATCCAAGGTTGTCAGACATCTGATACTCTGTGTATGGGCTTATCCCAACAATACATATAAAAAGGCCCATGGCTAAAACTTGTTTCCATTGGGTAAGCATTCCTTGTTCTTCATTAAGATTTAAGTTGATTAAATACTTTATTCTTCACTCAGTTTAATCATACTTCAACACCACCCCATCCCCACTCTATCAGGAGTTGACAAAGTGGATCTGCTAAACATAGCCTAAAAGGAAAACCTAAAAGAGTTGGCCCATCTGAGATACTGATGGCAGATTGCTAGGGTATGCCATCAATGCCAAATAATTATGCATCTTAGGTCTGGGACCCATACTATCACATAAATGCAGAGTGGCCACACATGCATGGCCACCCTCCGTTCGTCGCTATAGGAAACACAAAAAAAGCGAGTGCCAGATCAACTATTTAAGTCTGTCCAATAGCCGTGAATTGAGTGGTGGTAGTGCTTCCATGGTGCGTTCTCCATTCACTACTATGGGACCATGAAACACAGCTGAGTGTACCCAATCAGCAGGCTCGGACTGGCCCACCGGGGAGCCGGTGAAATCCTCGGTGTGCCCTTTGCATGCATGCCTATATTGATAATCGCTGTAATAAGTAGCGAGGCACTCATTACAGGGCCAGCAATGGGCTTGAGGGTGCAGCAAGTGGCCAGATAATCTCTGAGATCATCTCACTGCTCCTCATCTTGTATGGCTGCTGCAGTGCTGCGGGGCCCACCCTCTTCAACTGTGGGCCCCGCCTCTTGATCTGTGCTCTTACTAAGTGCGTGTATCAACAAAATGATGACGCTGCACGCAGAGCAGGAGCAGCACGGCCACCCGCCCATTTTCTGAGTCAGTGCAGAGCGCAGCGGCGGAATTTCAGTTTATTTGACAAGCAGGCAGGGACAGGCAGAGCTACAGAAGAGAAGAATGAGGATCTGTTTTAAATAAACCAAGCTGTGCCCAGACCAGTCTCCTCCCAAACAAATAGGTATTTACTGCTAAAAAAAGTCTACATTTTTACTGTCCTCCCCTCTGGAAATTACAACTCTCAGCATGCCCTGGGAGTTGCAGACCTTCAGGACCTGTAGGATATTGTAGTTTTCCTTACAGCAAAAAAGCTGTACTCTTAGGGCCTGTACGCCTTACATACGTAGGATTTTGATGCTGTCAAAATCCGCTGCGTATACCACAAACTGACATGGTTTCTGCTATAGTTGTTCACTTTAGATGCCACGGATCCGCTTGCAGCTTAGCTCTATTGAATAGAACCAAGACGCAAGCGGACACCCGCTCTAGCCGTGTGAATGGCCCCTTATGTTCCAAGCAGGCACACATCAATTGCTGTTGACAAACTAGAGGTTTCTACGGTATAAAGATAAATTCAGAGGGTTCTCCGGGCATAATGAAAAATACAAGTGTTCCCTGGACCTGTGGAAGAAATTTGGTTTCATTAATATTTACCTGTCCCTTGCTCCACTAATGCTGTTGTCCCTGCCGCACTCGCACCGGTCGTGAGCTCTTGTCCCGAATAGATGTTTGCGCTTCTTTTCCTGTTCAGCTACATAGTAATAAATGCAGCTGAACAGGAAAAGAAGCGCACACATCTATTCGGGACAAGAGTGGAAGAGCTGGTGGCCAATGCTATTGCAGTGGGGACAATGGTATTAGTGGAGCAAGGGACAGGTAAGTATTAATGAAACCAAATTTCTTCCACAGGTCCACGGAACACTTGTATTTTTTATGATGCTCGGAGAACCCTTTTAGAGTTTGCCTAAAATCACACAGCCATTAACTATTAGGCCTCTTTCACACTTGCGTTGTGAAGATCCGGCGTGCACTTCCGTCGCCGGAATGCCCGCCGGATCCGGCACAACGCAAGTGAACTGAAAGCATTTGAAGACTGATCAGTCTTCAAAATGCTTTCAGTGTTACTATGGCAGCCAGGACGGTTGCCATAGTAGCAGTGGGGAGCGGGGGAGCGGCATACTTACATTCCGTGCGGCTCCCGGGGCGCTCCTGAATGACGTCAGAGCGCCTCGCGCATGGATCACGTGATCCATGCGATCACGTGATCTATGCACTGGGGCGCCTGACGTCATCCTGGAGCGTCCCGGAGCCGCACGAATGTGGCATGCCGCTCCCCGCTCCCTACTTACTATGGCAACCAGGACTTTAGCGTCCTGGCTGCCATAGTAACCATTGACAAAAGCTAAACGTCGGATCCGGCGATGCGCCGAAACGACATTTAGCTTAAGGCCGGATCCGGATTAATGCACTTCAATGGGCATTAATTCCGGATCCGGCGTTACGGCATGTCTTCCGGATTTTTGGACGGAGACAAATCCGCAGCATGCTGCGCTTTTGTCAACGTCCAAAAAACGTTGACATACTGAACGGAAGACATCCTGATGCATCCTGAACGGATTTTTCTCCATTCAGGATGCATGGGGATAATCCTGATCAGTAGCTTTCCGTCCTAGAGACCCGAGGACGGATCTCTAGGACGGAAAGCTAAAACGCTAGTGTGAAAGAGGCCTTAGTAAGTAGTAAACCTTTAGGCCTCTTTCACACAAGCGATACAGATTGGCTCCGGATGTGTTCAGGATGCGTTCAGTGAAACTTGCACCATTTTGCAAGCAAGCAACTGTGTTTTTCACATAAGCCCCATTTACTTCTATAGGGCCAGGGCTGTGTGAAAAAAATCAGAATATAGAACACGCTGCGATTCTCACACAACGCAGAAATGATGCACGAAAAACAATGCTCATGTGCACAGACCCATTGAAATGAAAGGGTCAGGACCAGCACGCAAAACTTGCTTGTGTGAAAGGGGCAAGGACTTCAGCCATGCAGCAGACGCATCCTTACGGCTGGGATAAGAGATAATTACCAACCCTACAGTTTAACCCCTAAGCTGCCACCGTCAATACCAACCATGGCACCTCAGGGTAATATTGATAAAATAGCATTTACAGTCCATGCACGTCCACAGGCACAAGTAAAACATTAAGATTTAAAAAAATTCCATTCCAAAAATGTAATAAAAAATCAAACTGTATGTTATATGTATTATAGTGTTATAGTGCTAATGAGAGCTGCACACTGTACATTATACTGCACAGTGTATGCAATAAAAAGCAAAAAAAAAAAAGCATTAGATTTACTTTCTTTCCCATTCCCTTGTGAACAAAATGAACATGTTCAACTCACACAACAATGGAAAACTTTATTTTTTTTTTGTTTTTTTTACAACTGCAATTTTCACTACCATTGTAGACTATGGGGCCATTCGCTTGGCCATTTTTTTAGAGGTCATCAATAAATAGGACGTCTTATTTTTTGTCCATTTTGACTGCCAGATGGATCCATCAATAGGCCAATTGCCGTTTAGACAGAAGTGCGCAGGTATATGGGTGGCACCCAAGGCAGGGAGTTAAAAATAAATAAATAGCCCCCTGTGTATGAAATGGCCCAATTCTGCTCCCATCTACTGTATAAACCCATCATAATGACAACAAATAAAAAAACTCACCTCACCACATGCATAAACAGGAACACTTTAGGCAGCAGGACCTGGAACTCTCAGCGATATGACATCACAAGATCACTCTTTTAGGTTGGCTGAGGGACTGGGTGGTTAGTCTAGGACAAGGAATTTCCATGTGTAACTGCTGTCCAAACTACTGACTGTAAATCGCAGACTAAAGGGAGATTATCAAGATTGGTGCTTTCTACACTTGATATCTCCTGCATTGCTGTAGGATGTGCCCAGTGGCGTAACTAGAAATGACTGGGCCCCACAGCAAATTTTTGAATGGGGCCCCCTCCCCCAGTAATTTTTTCACAACCCCTTCCTTTCATGTGGCTAGTAAAGATCGCTCTCTCAGACCAGGCCCGGCAGCTGTTCCATCAGTTTTCTACACTGTCTATACTGCCACTGTATATAATTTCATTGTGTAATAATGTTGAGGGGCCCGGACAAAATCTTTTAGTACTTCTCCTCCTCTTGGATGGGCCCCTTCTGGGTCAGGGCCCCTAAGCAGCCGCTTCCCCTGCTTCCCCTATAGTTACGCCCCTGGATGTTCCTAATTTTATTAAGAGGTGCAGGCCTCGTCATAAATTAGGTGCATCCACCTGCAGTCTGTGCACCTAAACAGAAATCTACAACAGCTCACAGCTGCCGTACATTTCTGCAAGGGCCGACTGGGAACTTAAAGTGGCCCTGGAAAAAAACTTAAAAGTGGCTCCAATGTTGTAGATGGGTCCAAACTGACAGAAGGTGGGGCAACACAAGTAAATGGGGTCAAGACAAGTTGTCAAGGTCAGTAATACCATAGTGCAGCATAGAATACTATCTCACAGAACAGAATACCTCCCCATAGGCTGTCTCTCTGTGGTGGCCATCAATATTCCATGTTCTGTTCTCCTGCTCCAATTGTCTTTAGTATGTAGCAGGGAGCTTAGGAAGTGCGGTATGGCCCACAACACCAAGCCAACCCTACCTTCAGTATGCGGTCTGGACTTTCTATGATAATGACCCCTATAGTTCCCCCAGTAGTATGTACTTGGACAGCGGCAGTGAGGAGAAATTCGGTGGCCCTATGGGCATCAGCCCACTGGAAAAAATAGTAAGTGCAGTGAGATCCCTGGCGCCGCTGTCCATATCATGATACTTAGTTCATTTTTTTCACATGAAAGGTCCTCCTTAAGTAATCACCTAATTCAGTTGCTTAATGAGAAACACTTTAATATTGCACAGTGCACAATACAGTTCTGCATGCTGAATTGTGTGCTAAAGAGCACACGCTCATGCATGGGAAACATATACAAGTAATATTTCTGTTTATGATAGTGGTAGAGTGGGCCCCCAAAATAAATTCCACTGGTGGGCCCTACGCACCCCAGTCCGACACTGCCGATCAGTGTGATCTCTTTCACTTCGGGGGCCCTGTTATGGACACACGAGCGGGTCCCAGAGGTGGAACTTGCACCTAACATTAATGGCATATCTTGGTGATATACTATCAATGTCTGGGATGGGCCAACCCCTTTAGGGTGTCTGGCAGTCATTAACACAACAGATGGTTGTAATGTGGCTGTATTTTAATCTTCCTTACAGCCATGTTATTAAGAATCTATAGAAATATAAGTTTGGTTTAGTAGAAGTGCAGGAGGTTCAGATATTCTGGCCATAATACTACAATTTTAAACCACCCTTATATTGTCAGTTCATCATACCAAAATGAGAAGATACATCAAAAATCAAACTAATGTGTAGGGATGAGCGAACTGACTTCGGATAAAACATCCGAAGTAGATTTGCATAAAACTTTGTTTCAACACTGTACGGAGCCAGCGCTCCATACAGTATTAGAATGTATTGGCCAAAGTTGTTACATCGTGAACTCTTGCGGGACTTCGGGTAATAACTTCATAAATTGATTTCTACTGTAAAAAAACATTTCCCGAACTCGGGTTCAGTTCCAAGTGGTTCGAAGTTTTATGCAAATCGACTTCGGGTAATAACTTCATAAATTGATTTCTACTGTAAAAAAACATTTTCCGAACTCCGAAGTCGATTTGCTCATCCCTACTAATGTGTATAGGCAATTGAACAAGACGTATCTCTTAAAGGGAACTTGTCACCTCCTCATTGAGGGCAGCATAAAGTAGTGACAGACATGCTGAAATCAGCAGTTACTTATCTGCTAAAGTAAAGCTGCTGCTGAGATGGTTGCAGCACATGCCAGAGAAGAGCCCCCACGCTGCCTCAGAAGAGTCCGGCTTATCATGGTGCTCTTGCTACCCCTGCCCACCCGCCCCCATTGCTGATTGACAGTTTTTTCCTTAGTTTTCTCTATAGGGCCAGGCAGTGTTCACATCATCTTGCCTGGCCCTGTCACTCAACATAATGAGGGCACGGCCAGAGGAGGGTGAACAGAGCCTCTAGGAGTAGGGGCAACACCCGAATGCTCCTAGAGGCTGGTTTGCATAAAAGTTCATTGTTCACAAAAAAAGAGACATGTAGAAAGAAGCGATAAAGACAGTAAGCTTCAGCTGACATTAGCGTATGTCTAAACTCAGTCAGTTTCCTCTCCATATTGTGGTGGAGATCCTATCCGACAATCGCCTGCTAAATGGTCCCGTCTAAAGGGACCTTAAATTATTATAGCTCTTGGAAAACCTAATCTTCTGCCATGTCACATGAATCTTCCAGACAATGGTAAATTGTTACCTGTGGAGCATGGAAGAATAAACCAGACGTCGTGAGCCAATTAAGAGAGTGATCTAAAAAGTGTGACTCCATGGAAACCAATCTAATTCAATTTTATATTACCATTGTATTTAGATGCAAAGTTTGTGCAATCAGCAGTTAACGTCATGGCCCTAATGTCTTGTCTACGAGAAAGGGCATAGTTCTGTTATACAGCTCTTTGCATCCATTTAGGAATTCCGCAATGTTGAGGAGAGAAGCAAATTTCAGACAAAGAAAAGTCTTTAGACAAGAGGCCCATTGTTAGAAGTGGAAGGTGGTCAGCCAGGGAGACAGTGAAGGCATAAGCCACAAATAGGGTGGGATTCTTGGAATTCCATACCAGCAGAGGTGGTGAGTCCAGCAAAATACCTTAATCGGAGTCAAGAATCTTTTATAACAGGCATGAAAATGTTAGGTTCTGCCCACAAAAACTATTTTCCATGTTTATTGCATACCAATTGAAATGAGCATTCTCATGCTGCTCCTCTGTTCTGGAACACACTGGACTATGGCACATACCCACCTCTGTTTGTACCTGTAACTGGAGTTACATAAATGTCGTAATTCAGTCAAGTGTGGCTTCAGGTTCTTCCCAGTTTGACAGATTTATTAGAGAATGAGGTTAGCTCAGCTTCTGACACTCTCATGGTAGTTGTTTTCTAACCACAAGAAACATGTCAGGATTTACAGACAAATTCCCCACTTCAGCGCAGATGATAATGATTAACTGTACCCATAACCCTTGACAGCCTTGAAATAGATCCAAACTAGAGAAAGTTTTGATAAGGTACAGTGCAGGGACAAGTACAAAAAAATAATAATCCACCAACATACATTAAAAATATCTCCAGAGACTGATTAAGTGTCCCTCCAAATCTTCATTGGGTGGAGAAAATTAGCCAACAGGCTGGAATTCTGCATGCTGTATGTCTAGCAGGAGCTTCTTGCCTCTTTGGCCAGCATCTATAAAAGGTCCTTGGCCAGCATTATGGTGGCTATAGACACACAGATAATTTTGGTGCTTGACCTGCCCACTAAAGTTGGCCATACACATTAGTCAAAAGTTGATCAAAACAGACTAAAGTGATCATTTATCATGTAAAAACGACCCATCGTTTTACCTGACTGATGACACACCATGATTGTCTGAAAAGACATGACAACTTTTGGCCTCCTGCACCACCTCACACCACTTTAGAAAGTGGAGTGGGATTTAAGCCAAGTGCATTCATGTCCTAAGACATTCAATCTTTGCTATATTTGTGTGTTGTAGATTTCCATAAGTTGTAATCAGTTCTGACTGTTTCTGTTGTTCTTCTCTGTTAGAGTGGAACAATAAAAATAATGGAAGTGCCAGATCCGGCACCTGATTGAAACAAACAGAGCTGAACAGACTCTTTTATCTACAATGGAGTCCATTGTGTCCGTTTGCAATCCTGTATTTTTACTGGACAAAAAAAGTCATGCATGCAGGAAGTTTTTCTCTTGCCTTTTTGACGGAATCTGCTATGGAGGCCCTGAATGGAGCTTCCAGCGCCTTAAAGGAGCATTGTCATGGCCATATTTCCATTTCATATTTCACCCATATATAGTTTAGTTCAAAGTTGTGACGGGATCCCAGGTGAAAGGTTAATATAGCGAGATAAGACTGTGTGCGCCAGAGGGTCAGGCATTGATAAAAGTGACTGCAAGATGCAAAATATATATTACTGCTATATAAATAATGAGTAATGTGAAGTACTAACAGTACAGTCCATATCGCTGCATCATCAGCTTATTTCATTAGGAAGGATTGCAGAGCAGAACATACATTATTAACTGCTGGAATGTATACATATCTGCAAATACTTTGTACTTCATGGCAGGGGCGTATCTATAGGGGGTGCAGAGGTAGCAGTCGCTACCGGGCCCAGGAGTCTGAAGGGGCCTAAAGACACTTGTGCTGCATACGAAGACACACAAAGCACTGAGTAAAGGGGGCCCAAGCTGAACTCTTGCACCAGGGCCCTTGAGCCTTTAGCTACGCCCCTGCTTCATGGTCTAAGGTATATTTATGAGATGCTGAAGAGGGAGGATGTCCTGTTATAAATATAGCTTCTACGCTTTAATGCCTGCAGAGTTCTATGTGCACACTTTAGAGCACATTGAAGCTCATACAAGCACAGGGCATCAAGGGTGCAAAGAAGAACTGTATTACTATTATCCTGAGAGAATGCCAGAGTGGTAGCTAAGCTTTCTTTACCTGGTGGAAAGATTCATTTTGCTCACCTAGGCCTGTATCTAAATACACTGGCCAAGGCAGAGTGGTTTGTTAGCACCCCCTCCCTGATACCCAGCGCCCGGGGGCACATGCCAGACCAGTTCCCCCACCTAAACTCTAGGTGCTATAATTTTGTATTTAAAGAGAACCTGTTACCCCTATTTCCTTTTAACAAACACAGGGTGATTGAAGCTGAAATCTTCCTTACTGATAGTTCAAATTACATTTGCAACAACAAGGAAGAGAAGAATCCAAATCTGTCATCAGCAACGTCTTAGCCAATTGTTAAAGTGGACCAGTCGCCACTCCTGTCACGTCTGTATTCCACATAAAATAACTATTATGTAACACCATTTCTTGATTCCGCATTGTGCTGCTCCTCTTTAATTCCTCCTATTTATAAATAAACTGAAGGCTGGACGTTACTCTACCCCTTGTCAAAGGGGTGTGACTCTACACAGTCTGATACGATTTGATAGTGTCTATGTGCATGGACACACCCCCTTCTGGTAACTAAGAAACAGTGGTCATCATAAATTTCTAGGGCGAATAACAGAGGAATTTTAGGTATAGCAGCGTTCTAAGAAAAGATGCTCCAAAATTGCTATTTACATAGTAACATAGTTTGTAAGTCTGAAAAAAAGACATCCATCCATCCAGTTCAGCCTGTTATCCTGCACATTGATCCAGTAGAAGGCAAAAAAAATCCTGTGAGGTAGAAGCAAATTTCCTCATTTTAGGGGGAAAAAATTCCTACCAATTTAGAAATTCTGAACAAATTGCTAGCAGTTTACAATGAAGGTCCAGATGGTCATTACTGGGAAGGGGGGGGGGGTCTGCACAGTCTGGGACACACCTCCAACTGGTACGACCCATCTGGACCTTTACTGCAGAAGATCCATGCTTCAGAATTGTCATTACATGGAGAATGCAAGTAGTTGCTAAGGTAGACATTTCAGGAGAGGTGACAGGTCCTCTGCAAAGCCCAGACTAAGCAGTGAATTCAGTTTTTTTTTATTTTATGATAAGCACAGGGAAGAGTAACACAACTTTTTCTCTTCAGCTGGTCTTTTTATCCAACAGAATTAATTGTAGTCTTGCAGCATTCAACAATCACCGCACTGTGTCAGGCTGATGTCAACTTAAGTTTGCACCACTGGTGTTTCAGTTGCATTAAGTCACATAGGTTTCAAAGGTTTTTATGGGCATCAAAAGCTTCAGTGTAGCCTATGCCCTAGTTAGTACAACAATAATAATAATAGGGACAATTTACTAATCAAAATGTGCCAGAATTTGTGTGCAATTATTGCCAAAATACTGGCATAAACACTTTTTATTCCATTTATTATTTTAGAAATTTTTTTTTTAATTGACTGACAGGGAACATGACTTAGAGGGAAAGAAGGCGTGGAATATCAGAGGGGCATGGCTTAAAATGTGCACTAAAATTGTGCCAAACCTTTTGCATCAAAAAAGTAAGCCATCTAATTGGTGGCATAAACTTAGATTAAACAATATAAAGATGCCCCAGATTTAGTATCCAGCATCAGCTACTTGATAAATATGCCACATTCTAACACTCAGTTCACACTTTCACGTAAAACGCCGCGTTCGAACGTGCAAAAAAACGCACAACAGTACAGGAACCATGCATTCCAATGGGGGTGGTTCACACTTGCGCGTTTTTATGCGCGTTCGAATGCGCCTAAAAACGTCCGACGCATAAGCAAGTATGTTCGCGTTAATTCGGGCGTTTTTCGAGCGTTTGGTGCCAATATACTTCAATGGGAAACGCAATACACGTTTTGTTCGGGCGTTTGTGCAGCGTAAAACGCGCCTATGGACGCGCGTTTTTCAAAGTTTGCAACATGCTGGATCAGCCACCATGGAATTTCACACCTCTAAAGCACTCAGATTGGCCAAACTATATCATCGGCCATTGGCCAACTATGCAGTCAATCACATAAACGCGCGTCAAACGCGCCTACACTATTTACCAAAACGCTAGAAAAAAACGCGCGTTAACGCCAGTCTTGAACGCTCAGAAAACGCTAGGCTTCAAAACGCTCAGGTCTGAACCCAGTGTAAGACTGACTAGCCTAATGGTCTTTTTAGATTGAACAATTACAGCCCTGGGTGAGTAGAGATCGACAATATAGTAGACGATCAGCACTCGTTTTAAGGGCCTTTTCATGGGGCTAATGGAAAGTGAACAGGGTGCAAACCATTGTTATTAAGGTCGTTCCATCCCCATAAAGCATGCATACTGTCAGCAGCTAGTGATGAGCGGCAGGGGCAATATTTGAATTCACGATATTTCGCAAATATTTGGTAGAATATTAGTCATATATTCGCAAATTCGCTGTTGATTTCTTGATTGCAAAAATCGGCAATGTAATATGCGCGTAATGCGCGCGCAATACAGGCGTGAGTAAATATAGCTACATTTTTCAAGCTGCTAGAAGTTTCCTGAGACTGAAGAAAATGGTTGGCACGGCAGAACATTACAATAGCTTTATATGCAGATAGAGTGCTCTGATATATTCGCGATTGCGCAAATCGGCAAATTATGATGCGCATATTTTTGCACAATACATGCAACTTCACATTTTAGCAGGTCTGACTACATATAAGTGATTGGTGCACTAAGTATTGTTGTGAACTTTTGACATCACAGCATGTATGTATGGACAGCAGAACCTAGCACAGTACCTAACACCCTGCACAGCTACACTATATCACGATCTAACCTACACTGACTATCTCTCACTAACGATCTGTATTATATATATAAGCTAGCTAACTATCTAATGTAATGTGACACAGGAAAAGATAGAGCACAGCAATGACACTGCTGTCTCTCTTAGAACTGTAATAAACTGCAGAAAATGGCTGCTGGGGAGGTTCTTATATACTAAAGGGGTAGGCAAATTTCCTATTGGTTGCTAGGGATGTTGCTAAGCGCAGACAAAGACATTGCAGCCCTCTCATTGGCCCACAAGCAAAAAGGGAGGTTACGGATGAAAAAAAATGTAGAATATTGGAAAATACGAATATATATCACCATATTCTAAATATTTGAGAATTCTCAAAGTCGCGATATTTGCAATTAAAATTCGCAATTTGAATATACGCGCCCAACACTATCGGCAGCACATCCTCGGACCCAGGGCAATATGATACCTACAATATTTACGTTTGTCGAGTGATTGGGGCACATTTATCGGGAATTAGTGTTTGTATAAAGTTTAAACTGTAAAACTGAGTTTATTGATAGTTTTTTTTACTACCATAGAAAATAGTTTCTTTGTAGCCACTTGTAAGCAAACCAGGAGAGGGCTGTCTGCTGATTCTCCCCATGCCTATCATTCAGTCTTTGATGTTGTGCTACATGACACACTGTGTGTATACAGATGTTCCAATCTCATGATAAGAAAGATACTTTTCTGGGTCATGAAAGGTTTAGCCCACATATCTGTAACCCCCACCATGCTCTTGTCCTGATAATGACAGTCTGATGGGTTACAGCACTGCATCTTTTTTTCTCTTTCTTCTTTGTTTTTTTTCTATCTTTTTTTTAGCTCAGTTTATAGTAACGTAAGAGAGGAAATAAGTGAATTGTGAATGTGCATGTGTTATTAGCAAAATGACTCACTGACCTCCGAGACATTGCCGGTAGTCCTATACAAGGATAGCCTTGTACCAAAAACAGTACAGCCCTTTACATGCTGGTAACTTGGAGAATGACATACATAAAATAAAAAAAAATAAAAAAGAATACGTGTTAAGTTAATCACCCAGAATCCCCATTCACCATCCATAATGTCAGTCAATGACTGCACATAGTGGAGGCATCGGATATCTACAAAATACTCATAATACTGATTACTTTGTTAAAGAGCTTTTCTGGGAAGATATAGACTTAGCAAGCGCTGATGTAATGCACTATATTGAGATACTGGCTGCTGGAAGGGACAGGAGCGACCTAGATCTTTTCCATAGAAATAGGACATTCCATAAAATGTTGATTATATTGACAATTACTGTTAAACAGGGGTCAGTTATATCAATTGTATGTAAATATTCAGAGTAAATTATTTTCTGGTGCTTACAGCTCAAATGCAATCTTTGGCATAATTTTCAATGCATCAAAGGTGGTTTCCTACCATACTGATAAAAGGTGTTCCTTATAGGATATGTCTTCGACATCTGATCAGTCAGCGTTCAATTCATGACCCTCTGATGCCTAGACAATAAGAGGTTACGGCTGCTTAGTTTTTTTTACTTACAACTGCAATACAAACCCATTCAAGTGGATGGGGCTGAACTATCTATTCTTCTGAAAAACCCCATATACATGCTCACCCTTTTCAGCTGGTATTCTTCATGGGGAGAGGGGACAAAGTCTTTGGCGGACACCTTTGGCAGCAGTTTATCTCCCTTTAGAAAATGGATTGGTTGCAGCCTTGAACTGGCTATTCTAGTAGACTCTAAAATAGTGGGTTTACATGGCCTGATGGAGCAGACAATTATCGGGAAGGGACTGCTTCTTCCCAATAACTGACTGCTCATCAGTGGAGAAGAGAGTGGCATTTAAAGGCAGTGACCATCTCCACTGTATGAGGACCAATGATGGCCGTAGCCATCGCTCATCCTCATACACATTCATTGTTTCACAGAAGCAGATCGCTTGCCCAGAAACAATGATTGAGGTGTCCGTATGAAAGGTTAATTCACCCGATGAACAAGCGTTTTGCTATTTCATCAGGTAAGCTGCAGCAGCTTTACACGGGCCGATTATTTTTTTAAAAACAGCGGGAAAAGTTAACCAGCTATAAGTTAGAATAAAAAATAGAGCATGGTAGCCGAAATTCCACAATATTTTTTACATAGTTTTAAAGTCATTAAAATAATGTTTAAGCAAGGGAGAAAGATTGCTGGCCATGTCCTTTTAGCCTGCGAATTCTTCTACTTTTCCATGTAAAAACAATTTTAAATACTGTTAGTTACAGAGCTTGGTAAAAAAAAAATAAAATGCATTTTTGCGATATAGGAAAAACAAAACAGAGAAGTGACAAGTATGAAAGATATTAAAGGGGAAATCCAGTTTTTGCAATAATGCAGACTGTCAGTCTATCTAATGAATATTTTTATTTGCATTCTGCTGTGGAGGCCCGCAGTGTCAGCAGATGGAATTGGGGGGCTTGATATGTGTTTATTTGTTGCTGGATGTCTCTTTATTTTTTTATTTTTCTGTATCCCACTGAAAGGAACAGAAGGGTTCTTCTTCATTAAGTATATAGCATGTCATTGGAAAAAAACATCTGGTGATTGCTTATCTCCTTGGAGAACAAAGGACTGGGCAAAAAGTACAGTTTGCCAGACTCTTCTCTTCTCATAATCATCTGTTAGGGAAAAGTCAGGATCTCCAATACACATTAGAATGTTGTCTGGTCCTGTCGAAAGCAGTGCATTCAGCGGACAATACACTAATGCAGGGATGCTCAACCTGCGGCCCTCCATGTGTTGCCAAACTACAACTCCCAGCATGCCTTAATAGCTTGCAGTTTTGTAACAGCTGGAGGGCTGTTCCTGCACTAATGTGTATGGGGGGCCTTTAGTCTCCAGCACCAAATATCTAGTCGTATTAGCTGCCAGATTCCTGGGATCTGTCCAGTTCCGATTTGGAACATACATCCTGATCAGAATCAAAGTCAAGCATGAACCACTGCATCAGCGCATGACTAGAAATAGTGATATATGTGAAACCAAGGCAGCAGCATACAGACAGTTTTTTCAACAAATCCATAGAGAGTTCAAAAATATGTTAAACATGGAAAAGTGGCCCCAGGCTGAGAGAGTCTGTCAGTGCAATTCTGTCAGGATAAGATTCTACATCTCCACAGGGAGTTGTAGTGCAGACATGCTGAACAGAGTAAAGAACAGAAATGTGAAATGTTCAGTGAGATGGGTCATTGTACAGGATGTCAAGACAACGGGCAGCAAAAATGTATGTAAGAAGAAACTGAAGGTTATTTATGGACAATAAGACACATGCCCAGTGGAACTTAGGATGACGGAAGAACTCATGGAGCATCCACTTCATGGAATTTTGTAGGTTATAACTATTTGCATGGCAATCGGTTTCATCCGGGAACCTTAAAAACTGTTTTAGTGGCTCCATTTGAGGCTACTTTCACTCTAGCGTTTTGGGCGGATCCGTCATGGATCTGCAAAGACGGATCCGTTACAATAATACAACCGCATGCATCCGTCATGAACGGATCCATTTGTATTATCTGTCACATAGCCAAGATGGATCCGTCATGAACTCCATTGAAAGTCAATGGGAGACGGATCCGTTTTCTATTGTGCCAGATTGTTTGGCTCAGTTTCGTCAAGCGGACAGCAAAACGGTGCAGGCAACGTTTTGGTATTCACCTCCAGAGCGGAATGGAGACTGATCGGAGGTAAACTGATGCATTCTGAGCGGATCCTTTTCCATCCAGAATGCATTAGGGCAAAACTGATCAGTTTTGGACCGCTTTTTGAGAGATCTCACAAACGGAAAGCCAAAACGCTAGTGTGAAAGTAGCCTGAGACTGTCACTAGTGTGTGAGCATAGTAAAACATCCACTTAAGACAGATATAACTTTGTGGGTGATGCTTATGCGATAAAGATAAAAAAAAAACTTGTATTCATCAGTATGGGTTCCGCATTTGGAAAGTGTCCATCCAATGCTCCGCTTGTCTGTCTGAAGCTACACCTGAATTTACTGACTGCGTGTCATGGATGGACAAAAACTAATGATAGAGTAACCTAAAACCTGCATTGTCACAGCAGAAATTGCATTTGTTTTGGTGTGTAAGGATAGAAAGATAAATGTTATTGCTACTAACACAGTTGACCAGGGCCAAAACAAGAAAGGAGAATCATGTGGCTACTAGTAAATAAGAGGACAGGTCGTATAATCATTGTCTTCTGACCTGGCCGGCTGCTTGGAATTCCAATGCATCAGCTCACAGCTCTTGAATAATTCCCCTGTAAATGTATAGCTAGGGCTGGTACTATCAGAACCCCTGACCAGCCTCAGATTTCATGCTTACATTCCCAGACAGACAGTCACATTTGCTTATTGTATGGTGATAAATTCAATGTGTCTCCAGCAAAACCGCAGGGACCATGAAAGTGGAAGTTCCCTTCTGACTTTCTGTATAGTATACTTTGCACTGAAGGAAAGTCATATCTTGTTTAGAATGATCAGAACCATCACCACATTCAAGCCATTGCTTCCTACAGCCCATGTATTTATTTCTTGTAAATTACCGTATTTTTCGTCCTATAAGACGCACTACCCCTCCCTCCAATGTCAGTGAGTCTTATGGGGCAAATATTAATGAGTGCTCCCAGCAATTTGCGGAACGGAACGCGGCCCATTGTAGAGATGCCTATTCTTGTCCACAAAACGGACAAGAATAGGACATGCTCTATTTTTTTTGCGGGGGCACGGAACAGAGCAACGGATACGGACAGCACACAGAGTGCTGTCTGCATCTTTTGCGGCCCCACTGAAGTGAATGGGTCCGCAACAACGGCCGTGTCCATGAGGCCTAACATTGGGGTCTGAGCTGAGATCTGATTAACATTGGAGGTCTGATTGGGGCTCTGAGCTGAGGTCTGATTAACATTGGGGGTTTGATTGGGACTCTGAGCTGGGGTCTGATGAAAAATAGTTTTTTTCTTATTTTTCCTCTAAAATATAGGTATGTCTAATGTTAAGGTGTGTCTTATAGGGTGAAAAATACCGTATATAACATGAACATATTCCATGGCGTTGTATAGAGGTTAAATTCGTATGGACCTATGTCCCAAAAATGTTGCTTATTTAAAGCACTTTAGAGTTCACCTAAAATTTTTATTTTCCTGTGGGGATACAGGAGGAGTTGGAGGAAACCCATAAGTAGAGCATGCAAACTACATGTATGTGGTTCCCTGATCAAATCTGAACCCTACAACTTTCTGACTACAAATTATGGCAAACATTATGGGATAACAACTCACTTTCCAGATGAGTGATGGCTTATCAAAATCCCCACTCATAGGCCATGTTCACATATTCAGGATTATGTCAGGATTTAGGCTAGGGCTACACAATTAGTCACGCGACACAAAGTGAACAACTACACTGCGACATGTGTCACACAACATTTATCGTAATGATAGTCTATGGTGTCACACTGCGACATACTGCGACGTGACAGTTGCACAAAAATCCAACTTGGATGACGCCTTTTTCTACTTATCCAACAACAGGGGCATGGTTTGTGACAATAGAGCATGACCTACCAGAAAGAGGACAACAATGGTCCTAAATAAGCGCTGCAGAATATGCTGGTGCTATATAAAGATAAAAAGATAATCTGTCTAAAAAGTGTCGCCAATTGGCGCAACTAGGGTTTCTACATTTTTTTCTGACTCGTTTGAAAAAGGGCAGGGTTCAGTGGAAAGAGATGCGGTTTTGCAGGAAAGGAACATGGCCTAATTTGCTACTGCAACCACAATTCTAGCATAAAATATTTTGTCGAAGTAAACCAGCCAATATTTGGTAGTTAGACAAAAGCGCCTAGTCCTGCACTAGATTTACCTTCCAGCCAGAATCACTGTGATCAATCTGGTGCATTGTGACAGCTATAGGTTTGGTTAATCTGCCCTAATGTGCCCCGAATATGCACTTACTTTTGCGTAAAATTCTAGCATAAAGTAGAAACTTAGACTATAGGTGCACTAGATTCATCATCCAGCATCAGCCACAGCGATAAACCTCACACATTTTTAGCTGTCAATGAAATGATACCCAATAGTTGGGCAGATCATCAACAACGAACATTCCTACCACAAATCACCTGACGAACGCTCGATCTCTTACAGTGGAGGTGATCGATGTATGTAAATAAAGCTCTTCACCTCCACTGATGAACAGGCAATTGTCGGGAAGGAATGCCTCCTTCAAGACAATTGTATGTTCATTGACACGGTGTAAATGCGCCAAGTTTACTCTGTCCAATAATCTTCCCATATGTTCTGTGCCTGAAGCCTTATTATTTGTGTTTTCAGTTGGTATGCTCTGAACATATTAACATTACAGAACAAAAAGTTCCTTGTCCTGCTCTAAAGGTATGGTCAGACGGCGCAACCAAGCTCTGCCCACCCGCCGCAGCAATTGACCACATGAACTTGTGGTGGAACTGAATAGCCAATGGCTGCTGCAGTTGGGCATGGCTTGACTGGTTACCTTAACCCTGGGTTCACACCTGAGCGTTTCTGAGACGCGCGTTTTACGCGCGTTTTAGTCGCGCGTATTACAGCGCGTTTTTGCAAATAGGAAACGCGCGCCATACACGCGTTCGTGACTCTGGAGACCAATTGAAAAAGGCATATCTACACTTTAACGCGTGTTAAACGCGCGTTTTACGCGCGTTCCCATTGAAGTCTATGGGTGCAAACGCTCGACAAAACGCCCCAAAAAAGCTCAAGAACTTCTTTGAGCGTAGGGTGAGCGTAGGGCGTTTTACAGCGCGTTCAAACGCGCTGTAAAACGCTCAGGTGAGAACCATGCCCATAGGGAAACATGAGTTTTCTCCTGTTGAGCATTTTACAGCGCGTCCAAACGTGCTGTAAAACGCGCAAGTGTGAACTGAGGGTAACTCAACACCTTGCCCTCAAGATTTATGTCTTGAGATCCTTCAACCTTCTATAAACCTCATCTAACTTGCTACTCAAGGAATAATGCTACAGAAAACTACTTAACAAAAAGTAGCTTTACACAGCCCGAGCCATGAAGTACATAGCGAACATGGACTTGTAGTTCCTCAAAAAAGCCAGATACAGAACATCCTGTGACCAGATCATCCCTAATGTGCATTAAAATCTATTTCCAGACATAAACAATGAATGCTTCATCCACCATGATAAAATTTCAGTGCGTGTGTCAACCCTGAGACACCATATCCAAAGTAAACTCAGGAAGTGATCACAAGTTTCCTTCAGGTCACTGGAATCCTTTCACATTTATGAACTTTCAGGTTCAGCCATGATGTATGTCAATGGAAGTGGAAATTGGACTTATCCACTAGGTGTTGGAAATAATATCAGCAAATCATAAAATTTGTCAAACTCCTCTTGGCATCCCTTATGGTTTGGTTAACATTCCACGGATTTGCCATACTACTAAAAAAGTGATATAATGTATACAAAGGATTATGACTCCTTGTTAATATGGTCACTTAAGACGTCTTGTGTGGTCCTGGGTGGAGAGAGGCCAATTGACAGTCCCTAGTTCCATAATTGAAACCAAAGTTTGAAGCTGTAGGGTTGGTGTTACTCATAACGTTCCTGTCTGTGTTAGGAATAGCACTGTGGTGCGAATGGGCCATGATTTGAGTAATTAACTCATTGCATCTTATCTCTTCATTTACACAGTCCTTGAAGTTGCCAGGTTGTGCACCACTGATCAATGGCTCAAATGTTTTCATAGCAGCTTTATGGGTTATGTGGAATTCAGAGAGCACTGTCTTAAGAAAGGTACTGTAATCAACAACTGTCTACTTTACTGTCTCAAACAAGTATATCATGCTACAAAAAATCTGTCACCAGTGTTATGCTACCATATCCGTTAACCCATTCTCATGATAGATTATTAATATCAGATGAGTGGGGGTCTGACTCCCGGCAATCCACAGATCAGCTGTTAGAAGAGGCACTCTGGTGAGTGCCACAGCCTTCTCACAGTTTACCAAGCACAGTGCCATCCATTTTATACTGGCTGTGCTTGGTATTGCAGCTCAGCCCCATTCACTTAAATAGGACTGTGCTGCGCCTCAGCCATGTGACTGATGAACCTGACATCACTGTCCTAGGTAGAGGCCGCTGCACAATAGAGTCTCTTTAAGAAGCTAACTGCCGGGGATTGTCATGAGTCCGCCCCCTCACAATCAGATATTGATGGCCTATCTCGAGGAAAGGTCAACAAAATTATACACCCAGAAAACTGCTTTATGGACCCTAAGATCACTATAGAGCCCCTCCAGCATGAGAAGAGTGCTGGAGTCTGGTGCATATACTCAAAAAACTCAGCACCCCTAACAGTCATGGGTTCCAAACTCTGCGCACCCCCTGTTGCTTGCAATGGGAAGAGAGTTGTCAATCGGCAGCGCGGGAAAGAGAACCAAGAGCTCAGGACTCCTGAGTTCATGCAAATCATTGAGTGGACTCATGTGTCCAGCTTGCACTGGAACTCCTCAATACTAAACAAATGCGTCAATTCAAGTATGTGACCCACAGTTTTACTCAAGGTCTTTGTCCCCAGCTTATGGTAGCATCAGATGGGGTAGCATAAAACTGGTGACAAATTCCCTGATGGCATGTTGATTATATATATATATATATCTTAATAGTTCAGATTTAGGTAGCGTAAGGATCAGTCCTTGTTGCTCTGGGTTTAGATGTCAAGTTGTATTCTGGTTTTCCTATAAAACTTCATATAGAGTAATAATAGTAAAATGCGTATATACAATGATTAGCCATAACATTAACACCACTAAGTTAATCTGAATAACATTCTCTGTGACCATAGGACCTGTCAAGGTATGGCGTTTATTAGACAGCAAATAACAGTCAGCTCTTGAAGAAAACAGAAAAGAATTGGCAAAAGTAAGTATTTGAGCAACCCTGGTAAAAGCCAAATTGTGTGTCTAGATGGATCTAACAAGGGACAGCTGTTGAACCTGTGATGGGTTTTGGGTGCTCAAGGCTGATTAATGCACGTGTGAAGCATGTCTGGTCCAGTCCCAAAAAATACTTATGGCCTTACACAACAAGGTGTTGTCTCATAGAGACGACTTTTCCAACAATCCTATTAGGGTATATCAAGAGGATCTTCTGCTCGGACTCCCACTGTCTTACAGACCAAGTACCCGACAAGGATGATGCACAATGCCACAAACAAAATGGTTCACGAGTGTATTTAAAGACATGGCAAAAAGTTTAAAGTGTTGACTTGGCCTCCATATCCCCAGATCTTAATCTAATCGACCATCTGGGGGATGTGCTAGAAAAAAAATCTGACCTATGGAGATTTTGAAACTTCTTAGTGCAGGACAGGACACCTTCAGATGTCTTGTGGAATCTGTGCAGGAAGGTCTTAGGTAGTCCATGAATTGGGTATCCTCCACATGATAACTTTCTCCTACTTGGTTGATGGGACAAGCTAATAGTTGTACAGCTCTTAAAGAAGTATTTCCATACTCCATGCCATCAATGTCAGATAGGAACAGGTCCCAGAGGTGGGACCCTCACCTATCTCCAAAACAGGTCCCCCAAAGTGAAGAAGAGTACATCATGCAAGTGTGCCCACCCTCCATTCATCACAATGGGAGTTAAGAAAATGACCGAGTGCTGACTTGGTTATTTCCAGCAGTCCCATAGTGATTAATGGAGAGCTGACATGTCATGTGCAATGCGCCCTCCATTCGCCACTATGGGATTTTCAAAAATGGCCCTGCACGCTCGCTCAGCTATTTTTGGAACTCCTACAGCGATGAATAGAAAGCATGCCGCACATTTTGCGTTATGCTCAGACACTAATGGCATATCCTACCAATATGCCATCAATGTGCAAGATAGCAAATACCCCTTTAAATTCCCTTATGGACCTCTCAAATGAGAATCTGGCTTAGTTTCATTACTGACTCCAATAGATTTCTTAATTTAAAAAGGTTAGCCTGGACAGGGCCTGAGGGGGTGGTGTTTGACACAGTGAGTCAAAGAATACTGAAGAAGGATTCCCTTAAACCCTGCACTAAGTATCACTTTTGCCTGGAATGTTCCCTTAAAACAATCAGCAAAGTGTAAAATAATATAAATACCCCGCAGCAGCACTACCCTGAAAAATACTAATAACATAAAAGGATTGGATGTGTTAGGTAATGAGCAAGTTTGCCTACACATGTCTTAACTATCTGTTCTAGGTTGCAATATACAAGCCATCTGTACATAGGCATCCCAGAATATACATCTGTTTTATCTACAATTGTATGGGAAGAATGTATGGGAAGAGAGCAGCGCTATTATCTTAACCCATTTGAACAAAGGGTATATAATTGGGCAGAGTGCTTAAGTCAACACCTTATAATGATTACTAATGATGTGTCGGGAACAAATTCTCACCAGGTATTTGATACCTTTCAAACAAGTCTCCATGCAGCAGAGTCACCAGTAATAAACGGAGCCACAACTCATTGGGGGTCATTTATTAGAGCTCTACACCAGTTTTCTGGCATAGGAAATTCGCAGATTGTGTTGCAGTTTGCATCAAAATTTGTTCATTTTCAGCTTTTTTAACACCCTTGCCGCCTTTTAATAGGAGGCAGGCCACGGGCGGGAACTTCGCAGTCCACCTAATTTTACAACACAGGCACTTTTAATCAATCGGGTGGATCTTCCTCCAGTGACTGGTTCATGAAACACTCATCTTGTCTAATCAATTTGTAGTTTTGCCAATAGTTTTTTGTGCAAATACTATCTGTACTGCGATACCTCCTAAACCTATCTTCTGCCATATCTTCCCCCAATTCCCAAGCAATGGGAAATCAAACCTCTTCAATGATGCCAAGAGTTTTTTTTTACATGGTGGAAATCTCTGAGCACCTCCAAAATCACTGATCACAATAGTCTGCCGCAAATTGCGGATCCGCAAAACATGGATACTGGCCGTGTTCTTTCTGCGTTTTGCAGAACGGCCAGCCCCTAATAGAAAAGTCCTATCCTTGTCTGTAATGTGGACAATATTAGGGCATGTTCCATTTTTTTTTGCTGAACGGCCATGTGGCCCCATTCAAGTCCCGCCAAAAAAAAAAAAACAGAACGGACATGGAAAAAAATACGTTCATGTGTATATGTCCTTAAAATGAGTGCACAGGTCCGAGTGCTCTGTAGAGCAGGAGCGGACACAACACAAGTGCAAACTGTGCAGTAGCATAGGGGCCTAGTAAGTAAGGGGACCCAAGGCCACTCTAAAAGCATCTTCCTACTGTTTATTAGACTGCACATAATGAGTTAATGTGGATTATGGCTGTAACAATATAGATTGTCATAGAGACATAATGGGATGCCATATAACGGGCTATTGTATATCAAGTGGCATATGTATGGTTCTTCACATAGATCTTCTGCTCTCTATATGCGCCCCTGCTACAGTGCCACAAACTTTTGTTTTGGGTATCAATGAAGGTCCTAAGGCATGAACTACCACCACCATTCTTTTTAACGTCCAATAAGTCTTCCTTAAATGGGTAATCCGACTAACGATTTTTTTGGCATAGCCATAAAATATGCAGCAAGAGTCTGATTTTTGGGAACCTCACCAACTCATGAACCGTTACCCATTGGGAAAATGAAAGTTCTGCTTGAACTTGGCCATTGCAGCAGTATGAGCGTGGAAAAAGAAGGGAAAGACAACTGTGGATGTGCCCAGCTCTCAAGTCAAGGATAAAGCTGCCAGGCACCCTCAAATCAGACAGATTTGTCATATATCTCTGACATACTTGCCCCGCTTTACAATTCTATGCAACCCAGTAACATCAAGTTGGTTTTGACTAGTGAGACTGGTGTCAATATCACTAAAGTATATCAATGGCAAACAAACGGTCAGTGATTCCAAATAAATCAACTCAAAGCTCCGTGGACATTGAATGGACTTGAGTGGATCTGTCATGACTTCTCCGCATTCAATAACCAATGATATAAAACACCCAGTACAAGCTGGAACAGATATTATGTGGGAGAAGACATCTGCAGATAACACTGATAGGGGGGCCCCTGAGCTTTGTAAAATGTATAAAGCTATATTAATGACACCAACAGCAGCAGTTTTTGAGCAGGATCAAAAGGTGCTCTGCAGAGCAAAGTCCTCTTCATTTAGGAGAATCAGTGGAGGTAACAATACAAACCCCTTCTGTGATGCTAAAGAATACATTTAGGTGGAATCCTCCTTTAAAGAACAGTTGTCCAGAACAATACAGATGCACTGTAACAAGTAAATGATGATAAATGCCACCAATTGAAATATAGTGACCACTGATACAAAAAGCACTAAGCGAACCCACCACGATCACTTCTGGAATGAGTGATCATTCCTCCAACAGCCACCAGCCAGACACAGATGTGATTTCAATAAGGGGGGGGATACAATTCTGCACCCCCCCCCCCCCCAATACACACTTATTACTGATGGGGGGGCACAGATGCTAGAATTGAGGCATACCCCTACAAAAGCAACTAAAATCCAGCTTTGGAATAAAAAGTAAAGTAAGTAAGTTGGTACATGCTGGGAGTGGTAGTTAAATATCTTTTAAAAACCACCACTTACTGCAGACACCTGCAAACTGAAACATAATAGAAATATGGATTTCTATATGTCGAATCCTCCGACAGATAAAATGCACTGCCAACTGTGCTCTTACCTGCCCAGCTCCTTGCCCACAACTCTGTAGTGGTCAGTGAAGGTGTCAGCCCTCAAGACAGTCTTCGTTTGAGTGACCAGGCTGCTTTTATCCATCATTCCAAGAGCAAAAGTCCCAAAACAGTCAGAAGTGTCGCAGGACAAGTCGCTATCTACACACACGTTCCACTATATGAGAAGGTTGAGGGCGTACAGGCTGCGTCCAGGGTCCTCACAGTACCCTGCCGGGAGGGAATGTCGGGGCCATGATGCGGGAGCCCTGCACGTCGTCTCGTAGGCTTTCTGAGAGAAATTGCTTGTGCCGAGCTCACACTCAGGACCTTCCTCCTCCACAGCTGCTCGAGCTCTATATAGAACGTGTCGTGTGCGGGACACATCTGCCAAAGGTCTGGGCAGCCAATCACAAGGAACAGCGAGGCACAGCGCCCCCAGTGGCGGCTTTTGGAAATTGCATTCGTATTTCAGATATTCCAGTCATGAGGTAAAGTAGTAATATTATCCCTATCATTCAAAAAAAAAAAAAAAAAAACTTCTGATACATATGAAAGACTCCAGTCAACAATTGCCTGAACTGACCTCATCCATCAAGTCCTTGACAGGGTGGTTGTATCCCCATTAGTTTAAAAAATATTGTGTATGATCCTCTTTTTATTTGCACAAAGAATAAATTGTAACGAACAAGGTTACACGCCAACTTGTGTCGCGAGACCTAAAGATGCTGAAAACTGTGATTGTGCTGTGAAAACACAGTCAAGTCGCAGGTGAGTGGCGAGTGGTGTGAGACTTATTGAGTGAATGTCGTAAACGACCTGTGACATAAAATCCAATACGTCTGGATTTTATGGAACTGTCGCACCGCAGCATGTTGCGTGTTTCATTGCAACATCCTCACATGAAATATTATGTGACTTTCTTGTTGCGAGAAACATGTCGCCAAACCCTAAGGCCTCTTGCACACAAACGTTTTTTTTGTGGGTGTACGGGCCGTTTTTATGAGTTCCGTATACGGTCCGTGTACGGACCCATTCATTTCAATGGGTCCGCAAAAAAAACGAAACGCATACGGAAATGCATCCGTATGTCTTCCGTATCCGTTCCGTTTTTGCGGAACCATCTATTGAAAATTTTAAGCCCAGCCCAATTTTTTCTATGTTATTACTGTATACTGTATATGCCATACGGAAAAACGGAACGGAAACGGAAACACAACGGAAACACAATGGATAACAAAAACGGAACAACGGATCCGTAAAAAACGGACCGCAAAACCATACGGTCGTGTGCAATAAGTCTAAATGAGATGCAGTCTCTTCCTAGAAACGGCGATACAGTTCAATGCTGCCATGAAGCACGGGAGTGGTATTCCCGCAGCTCCTTCTGCTAGGCTTCAGGCCTAGTGCCTGTAGCATCTCAGAGGCCAACACAGGCGGCATAATGATGGGAAGGGAAACTATTTGTTTCTGCACTAAAGTAATGGGGAACACAATGGGCACAGTATTAGCGGTGGAAAGATGGGGTGTACAGAAGGTGAGGAGGATGATGGAAACTAAGATGTCTGTGTGTGAAACTCTGCAGAGACAAGACATGGTTGAAAGAAATCATCATGGCCTCTGGATCATCAATCAGAACAGACTCATCAGAAATCATCAATCCTCTGGATCCAGTTCTAATGGAGAAGATGAGAAAAGAGAATGTCTACATCAGAGGAGACATCATTGGATAAAATAGGTATGTGGTGCTGTATTCTCCTGTATGTTTGGTACTGTGAAATGGTATTTCAATAGTAACAGTCATCCATCATGGGTCCTAATGTGGTGTCTGTCTTTTTGACAAATAAAAAGGAACTGCTGACAGAGGTTTAAGGTAGTCAGAAGCACAAGGGGGGGGGGGGGGGTCAGTCAGCACGTCCCTGTATGCAGGTGCACGTAGCTATGGCAATTATACATACAAACAAAAAAATGCAATAGCACTCTGCAACCAGAACTCTGCCCAAGATAGAAGCTATAAGAGGACATTAGTGTACGTTTTGATCAAAAGGTAATAAGCCACTCCCCACGCCAAGGCTGTCCCGTGAGTGGTCCTAACGCTAAATCTGACCTGTTATGGGCCGTGACAGCCACATAAAATCCTCCTAACGCTGAATCTTACCTGTTATGGGCCATGACAGCCACATAAAATCCAGGGAGTGTGGGCCCAGCATGCATGCTGGGATAAACCATACTTATTAACCCTTTCTGGTGCTGTAACAGCCTCCATTAGATCCAGGGATGCAGGTACCAACATGCATGCTGAGCCCACTGTGCACTCCTCCTGGAGCCAGATGGCTACTAGCAGGCACTGTGAATGCACATTCAGCTTTATACTCACTCTGATTAAAACCAGCATCTAGGGCAGACAAACTAGTCAGGTGTGCACGACTGAAAAGGAGGTTGCCACACCTCCAACACATACTAAACAGAAACACAAGGGGGGTCAGTCAGCACGTCCCTGTATGCAGGTGCACGTAGCTATGGCAATTATACATACAAACAAAAAAATACAATAGCACTCTGCAACCAGAACTCTGCCCAAGATAGAAGCTATAAGAGGACATTAGTGTACGTTTTGATCAAAAGGTAATAAGCCACTCCCCACGCCAAGGCTGTCCCGTAAGTGGTCCTAACGCTAAATCTGACCTGTTATGCGCCATGACAGCCTCATAAAATCCTCCTAACACTGAATCTTACCTGTTATGGGCCATGGGCTTAAGCTAGTGTTACATTAGCAAGTGCAGATCATCGTGCAGACAAATGCTCATTGATCGGTAATTGGAATCTTTAAGCATGCTTAAAAATCATTGTTTGCCGGTGGCAGACGATGCCATCTAATCAAGGTCTGCTACAGCAAATAGTGATTTAGTATGGGGACAAGCGATGGCTAATGCTCATCCCCATACTGTGGAGGAGATCACTGCATGTAATAGTAGGGGTCACCGCCGCTGACGCGCAGGCAATTGCCAGGAAGGAACACTTCTTTCCCGACAATCGTCTTCCTGATCTGTTAACGTAATACCAGTTTCAGAACAGAGCCACTTGAATGGGAGCTAAGCTGCAGTACCCCTTCATGACCACTACACAATATATGGCGCTGTCTGCCTCCAGCTCCATGCACACTATAATTTACTGCACAATAGCAGCCTGAAACAGATTGGGCTCTCACTCATATGATATTAATAACCTATCCTGAGAATAGGTCATCAATACCTGTTTCTTACAGAAGCCATTTAATTGTTACATAGGATCTAAAAAACCCACCTATAGAACAACACAACATTGCTAGACAATCTTATAATTAAAAGTGTCATAAATAAAAAACAAATAGCCAGACCAATGCAAAAATGTGTGTGCATGGAAATGTACACATAAATATTTCTTCATAGAAAAAAAAATGACCACAGCCCATCGCAATACTGCGCAATGCCCGCAGGTATGTAAATAAATATCACGCCATAGTCACAAGCCTATTGTACAGTATAAATGTCACCAGCCATTGTGGAACATATTGAACAGTGAGTGAACAGTCTAGAGATGAATAACGCGGCAAGTGATAAATCTGTAGTCATCAACCTGACCTGAGGAAAAACATGATGGGGGAGATTTATTACATTAAATATGCAAGAATTCTGGCTAAACTTGGCATACATACTTTGTTCTACACCTATTAAGGCTACATGCACACGACCGTTGGTGTTTTGTGGTCCGCAAAGCGCGGATCCGCAAAACACGGAAGCTGCTCCGTGTTCCGTTCTGCAATTTGCAGAACGGAACGCGGCCCATTATAGAAATGCCTATTCTTGTCCGCAAAACGGACAAGAATAGGACATGCTCTATTTTTTTTGTGGGGGCACGGAACGGAGCAACGGATGCGGACAGCACACGGAGTGCTGTCCGCATCTTTTGCGGCCTCATTGAAGTGAATAGGTCCGTGCCCGAGCCGCAAATTATGCGGCTCGGACGCGGACCCCAACAACGGCCGTGTGCATGTAGCCTTAGTGTATTTAATACTTTATTGCGCCTGACTTGACAAGAGTGCATGTCTTAGCGGGAAATGGAGCATGGTGTATAATACACCAATATGCACCAAAGTTACATCAAACTTTAACCCTCAGTTCACACTTGCGCGTTTTACAGTTTTACAGCGCGTTCGAACGCGCTGTAAAACGCATAACTGATGCAAACCAATGCTTCCCTATGGGACTGGTTCACATTTTCGCCTTTTACAGCGCGTTCGAACGCGCTGAAAAACGCCCGATGCATAAACAAGTACTTGAGCTTTTTTTGGGGCGTTTGTCACGCGTTTTGGCCCATAGACTTCAATGGGAACGCGTAACGCCTGTATTTTGCGCGTTTTTGACACTGAAAACGCGCGTTCGAACGCGCGTTTATGAATTTGCAACATGCTGGAAAGGCCAAACCCCAGCTCTGATTGGCCAAACTTCATATAGACAGGGATATTTGATCATTAGACAACACTGCAATCAATCACACAAACGCGCGGAAAACGCGCGTTTACTATTGCCAAAAACGCGCACAAAAACGCGCGGAAAACGCATTACATCCCATGTTCACAGATGTACTCTTGACCAGCAAGTATTTTCATGCTCACATAAACTATCTGATCAGCTGGCAAATGTTGCACTGCATACAAATTAATGTTTGTGATAATTGGCAAGTTATGGCTGACAGCTTTTAAAGGTTTATTGGTACCTTGAGGGGGTGGCCACATGGTCCGATTTCCTAATGCAGTTTTGGCAGCTAAAATCAGGAGTGGATCATAAAAGATGAGAAAGTATAAACGACAGGTACAACTTCTTTTTTTTTTTTTTTTTTATTTACTCCTGGCTTTTGCTTCCAAAACTGCATCAGGAAACCTGACCAGGTGTCCGTAACCTTAGACAATATTGGTAAATCTGTCCCAGTCTATGCCTCATTATCTATGTGGTTCTAATTGTTTATGCAGTGTTGACATAGTCCAAAGTGCTGTATATACAAGGGGTGTTCAAGAAGTTATCTACTTCAGCATGTTCTGTCAGTGTTAGGCCTAATTCACACGCCCGTAGTGTGTTTTGCGGAAACACGGATCCGCATAACACGGATGGCTGCAATGTGCTTTCCGCATTTTGCGGACTGCACATTGCTGGCACTATATAGAGAATGCTTTTTCTTGTCCGCAATTGCGGACAAGAATAGGACATGTTCTATTTTTTTGCAGAAACGGAAACGTGGATGCGGAAATGCGGATGCGGACATCACATAGTATGCTGTCCACATCCATTCCTGCCCCTTTGAAATGAATGGGTCTGCAACCCTTCCGCAAAATAGCGGAGGGGATGCGGATCCATTTTGCGGACGTGTAAATTAGGCCTTAGGCTACTTTCACACTCGCGTTTTGTTCGGACCCGTCATGGACGGATCCATTCAGATATACAGCCGTCTGCATCCGTTCAGAACGGATCCGTTTGTATTATCTTTAACATAGCCAAGATGGATCCGTCTTGAACACCATTGAAAGTCAATGGAGGACGGATCAGTTTTCTATTGTGTCAGTGAAAACAAGCGGTCCACAAAATGGATCAGTATGCATTCTAATGCATTCTGAATGGAAAAGGATCAGTTCAGAATGTATCAGTTTGCATCAGTTCAGTCTCCATTTCGATTTGGAGACGGACACCAAAACGCTGCTTGCAGCATTTTGGTGTCCGTCTGTTGCAACTGAGCCAAATGGATCCGTCCTGGCACACAATGTAAGTCACTGGGGATGGATCCATTTGGCTCAGTTGCAACAGACGGACACCAAAACGCTGCAAGCAACGTTTTGGTGTCCGTCTCCAAAGCGGAATGGAGACTGAAGTGATGCAAACTGATGCATTCTGAGCATATCCTTTTCCATTCAGAATGCATTAGAATGCAAACTGATCCGTTTGGAACGGTTGTGAGAGCCCTGAACGGATCTCACAAACGGAAATCCAAAACGCGAGTGTGAAAGTAGACTTAGAGAGCTGAGTTTGTCTGTGCAGGTTGAAACGTTTCTGGACATGCAACACACACAGTAAGGCCCCTTTCACACGGGCGAGTTTTCCGCGCGGGTGCAATGCGTGAGGAGGACGCATTGCACCCGCACTGAATCCGGACCCATTCATTTCTATGGGGCTGTGCACATGAGAGGTGATTTTCACGCATCACTTCTGCGTTGCGTGAAAATCGCAGCATGTTCTATATTCTGCGTTTTTCACGCAACGCATGCCCCATAGAAGTAAATGGGGCTGCGGGAAAATCGCAAGCATCCGCAACCAAGTGCGGATGCGTTGCGATTTTCCCGCATTGTTGCTTAGCAACGGGACCCAATCTCTATTATTTCCCTTATAACATGGTTATAAGGGAAATAATAGCATTCTTAATAAAGAATGCATTGTTAAATGAAGAGGAAGGGTTAAAATAATAAAGTTAACTTACCTTTGCCACTTGATCGCGTAGTCGCGATCTGTCCTCTCTTTCCTGCAGCATCTAAGATCTAAGGACCTGTGATGACGTCACATCACATGGCCCAATCACATGGTCCATCACTATGGTGATGGAGCATGTGATTGGGCCATGTGATGCTGTGACATCATCACAGGTCCTTTTCCTACCAGCAAGCTAACGGAGAGGAGGCCGGGCTTCGCGATCAAATGGACCAGGTAAGTTATTATTAGTTTATTATTTTTAACCCATTCAGCACCGGGTTCAACATTAGGAAGATGGCCAAGGGTATTATTTCACATTATAACTATGTTATAATGTGAAATAATACCAGCGGGACAATTTCTGACCCAAACATGCACTTCTGTTAAGAAGTGCAGGTTCGGGTCTGGGTACCAAAAGTGCCGATTTTTCTCCCGCGCGTGCAAAACGCATGGCAGCGCTTTGCACTCGCAGGGAAAAATCGCGACGATTCCCGCAGCGCACCCGCACTGTTTGACGGAGTGCACCCGCAACGCCCGTCTGAAAGAGGCCTAACAGTTCAGTCTGATGAAGGCACTGGAAGTGACAGGATGGCAAGTGCAGTGCAGTCTACAAAGAAAGTAAGGGATTGGAGCTTTATTGAGTGATTAAATTCCTTACAAAGAAAGAAAGAAGCCTAAAGAAATTCATGAAATAATGATTGCTGTATATGGTGATGATGCACTTTGCTACTACTAAATAAAATTTTCGGCCAAGCAGTTTAAATGGGGTAGGAATCAATTGAAGATGACCCCTATTCAGGGTGACCTGTTGAAGCATCTTCAGAGGAAATGTGCCATAAAGTGGAGGCCATAATTTTGAAAGATCATCATATCAAAATCAGTGTTATAGCTCATGTTTTAGGCATTTAAGTTGCCACAATTTCCAGTATCATTCATGATGTTTTGATGATGTCAAAGATCAGTTCCCAGTGGGTGCCACGAATGTTGACACCTGAGCAACAAAATTGTTTCCAGCAATTAAGCCAAGACACTTTAGACATGCTTAGAGAAAATCTGGGAGAATTCTATTCTCAAATTGTTATGGGTGATAAAACAAGGGTCCACTACCATGATTTTGAGAATAAACAAGAGTCCATGCAATGGAAGCACAAGGGGTCACCAACTCCAAAGAAATTTTGTGTGCAGCAGTCAGATGGAAAGATCATGGCACCAGTTTTTTGGGATACATAAGGCATTTTATCACTAGAATTCATGCCACACAAGACAACAATTACTGGAGACACCTATGCTTGAAAATGAAGGTATTACGTGAGGCAATCAAAGAGAAATGACATGGGAAGTCGTCGTCAGGTGTGTTGCTGCTTCATGACAATGTGCCAGCTAACAAGTCTCGCAAATTACAACCTTCTATCAGAGAATGTGGCTTCATGGAGCTCAAGCATGAAAGCTAGAGTGCAGACCTGGCTCCCAATGATTACTTTCTCTCTTGGAACCAGAAGAAATTTCTGTGTGGGCAACAATTTCCTGATAATAATGCAGTCAAAGAGGTGGTAACAGGGTTCATGCAGCAGCGAGAAGTCTCCTATTCTGAGGGCATCCGATCACTGGAGGTGAAGAGGAATAAGTGTGTTATAGTCAAGGGGGATTACATCAAAAAGTAGTAAGTTAAATTTTCTCAGAAAATGTTGTTTTTATATCCAGGTAGATTACTTATACCCTTTGTAGATTACTCACTAGCTAATAGTTTTATAGAGCTGTAAAAGTCTACACTAACCCTGGGTTCAGACCTGAGCGTTCTTAAAACGCGCGTTTTTGCCAATAGGAAACGTGCGTCGTACGCGCGTTCTTGTGATTGACTACTGTGGTGTCAATCACAAAACGTGCGACAAATGCCCCCAAAAAAAGCTCAAGTACTTGTTTATGCGTATGGCGTTTTACAGCGCGTTCGTACGCGCTGTAAAACACTCAGGTGAGAACCATGCCCATAGGAAAGCATTGGTTTGCATGTGTTGATCGTTTTACAGCGCGTTCGAACGCGCTGTAAAACGCGCAAGTGTGAACTTAGGGTAAAGGTGGCCATACACATTAGATAGAATTTGGTTGATGGATGAAAAGCAGTTGAAAAAACAAATATCGATGGTTTTGCAGACATGCCATACACATTTTAGTCTATATTTGCCGTTACAGTTGTTCAAAATGGCCATACATACTCATTGAAACCAGCCAAAGGATGAAAGATCTTTCTAAAAAAAATTCTATCAAAGAAAGATCTTTAGTTCCCATACTATCTTTCTTTGAATGAAAGATCTTTCATCTGACTATTGGATGAAAATATTAAATGCGACCAACTTCTTTTCAGATGATAATGGTCTTTGGCCGGTCAGTAGGTTAAATTTCACCTGAAGAACGTTCGTTTTGGTTGAAATTATTAGTTTTGATCAACTTTAATCTGTGTATGGGCATCTTTCAGATGGCCATACTCATTAGATAGAAGTAGGTTAATTGCAAATGATCACGTTGCATACGTAGTCATACACCTTTTAGTCCATAATAGTCTTTCAAACCAGCCATACATGTTCAATAACACCGGACAAAAGCCGAATAATCTTATCTGGGAACATCTTTGAACTAAAGATTTTCTGTCTATTGGACGAAAATTTAAAACACGGTTGAATTCTTTTCAAACACTAGTAATATGTCATTTGTTGGCTGAAACTATGGTTTGCTGTTAATCTTCACGAGACAAACAATCGTTTAGGTTGAAATTGTCCATTTTGATCAACTTTAGGCTAATGTGTTTAGGTACCTTAAGTTTTTATGTCTCCGAGTTCACATGGAGGTAATTGTAGGTTTTTCTTTCAAGCTCTGACTGGCCCTCAGGGGAGGGAGTGAATCCCCCGGTGGGCCCTGAGCCAAGGTAGGCCCCTAGTCCCCCACTACTTGCACAACTGACACAGTACACTGAATGTACTACATACAGTATCTCAGCCAGCCCAGCTAGCCCACGGACATATGTAAAACTGGGTACTTTATTTAACAAACTACTCAGTATACTATTATAGATGTATCTGGTGGCTGAGATGAATTCTAGGCACATAAGGAGGCCACCCAGTATCCTTCTTCACCAGGGACACACTTTCTTGAGGCCACTACAGGGGCCCCCATCATCATTCATCTTGTAGCATTTGCTGCAGCCTGCCTGAGTGTGTGTTCCTGGTTCAAATAGCTAAGAGAGCCATAGTCCAAGGCAGGAGCCAATCAGACGGAAACTGACTGGGTCACCAGGAAATTAACAGTCTGAGGCACCATCTATGCAGCCGCAGTATTTACTTTTTATCTCCTTTTTGATATAGGGTGGATGTAAAGAGGTATCCCCTGTTCAGAATATCCCTTTATTAGCATCCATACATAGTGTACATCCATCGCATATAGCAACTCATGCTCTGGTGGACTCGACAAACCAAGTTGCTTAGATGCAGGGTGTACAGAGGTAGCAGCTCAAATACCCATCTGCCACATAAGAAACAATCAATAGTATTAATGGCAGGTAGGGAGCATGCTACAGAGTTTTAATTGGGACCCACCAACTTCAAATTACTCCTTTAGGACCAACCATTTTACAGGGCCCATTATTGTTCTTTTACACGACCATACTCATAAGGCAGCCATACAAAGGTTTGCGGATTTTTCCTCTCTTCCTACTGACAACATATACATGTTTGGCCCCACCGAACATGTATATGTATGAGAGACAGCTGTCCCCAAATGGTCGCTCATTTGACAACTACTGAATGTGTATAGCCGGTTTTAGTAAAAACATTGTTCACTCTCTTTCTGACTCTACAAAGGTTCACATCACCCATGTTCTGGAAGAAAGGTTGGCCCCCTCTTTCCATGGACTCCATAGCAGCCGCTTTGTGTATCGTTATGACACCCCTATGTAGGATCTGTATATTGCACAGTTATTGTATGTAAAATGAGTTGACCCCTCTAAGTGAATCAGCTCATGTATTAACTAGCCCTGGAGCAATGGTACAAATTTCTTTCATATATTTTTTTTGATATGCTGTTGGTCCCTTGGACTCTGGTTTATAATACTAATTTTATGATATCAGGAATGGCTCCTGCCATAGTTATACTATTTTCATGATTATCATGATGGCTCAGTGACCGCAACATTACAGTCCCAATAATAGTGTAATGGATTTCTTTACTGAGTTAATTGATTCCAGTCTGTGCTTCAGTGAATATTTGTTCCCTGAAAAAAATGTGTAAGACAACATGTTCATTTAATGGGGTGTGAGACATAAGTGGCTGCTTGGTGTCCGCATGCCTTCCCATTGTGTACAGAAAAGGGCCCAGGCTGTGTCTATTCAGCACACTAGTTTGTGTACAGCCCTCATGGATTCTCCAGATTCCTTTGTGTTTTCCATGGAAATAACACAAAGATAACAATCAGAAAACAAAAGGAATGCTGCAGTCAGAGTGGTTACTTACAAGAAATCCCAGAAATAATGGAGCCATTTAGCAGACATTACTTCTGTGCTACTGGTTGCTGTGATTGACAGGTACCAATGGGGTTACATACATGGCATTACTGTTAATTACTGTTGCTGTATATACTTTATAGGTGATCATTATACGCTCTATCTACTTACCTCCTGAACAATTAGGTATGAATGATTGATTGCAGTTAGTCCCAATATTTTTTTCTCTCATACCAGACTTACAAGCATGCAAGAAGCTGAGATATGGCTGTAGTTTGGTGGATTCATTATACACCAGTCAGATACCCTCCCGTCCTCAGTGGAAAGCTGCTTCTTTGCCTTAGTGTCTAAAAACTGTTGACTTGGGGTGGAAAACAATAAGGAGTTCAAAGGTAGCACCCCAGGTCATGATGCCTGAGAGGATATTTTAAATGGCACATGGAAAATGGTAGGCCTTACTACATATTTTACCCTAAGTTCACACCTGAGCGTTTTACAGCGCGTTCAAACGCGCTGTAAAACACTCAACACATGAAAACCAATGCTTTCCTATGGCCCTGGTTCTCACTTGAGCAGTTTACAGCACGTTTGAACGCGCTGTAAAACGCCCGACGCATAAACAAGTACTTGAGCTTTTTTTGGGGCGTTTGTCGCGCGTTTTGTGATTGACACCACAGTAGTCAATCACAAGAACGCGCGTACGAACGCGCGTTTCCTATTTGCAAAAACGCACTGAAATACGCGCGACAAAAACGCGCGTTTTTAGAACGCTCAGGTCTGAACCCAGGGTTATACTGGGGTTCAGGAGCTTAAAATTATGCTGACTTTATATAGAAACATGCTCATTCATGTATTAGTATATATCTCCCATTATTAGGTTTAGGAGGACTATCTTATCTCCTTATAATCATATCAGGATCATGTATGGTATAACTAATATGATAAGTCTTCTGCTTTGAAGAGGACCTGACAACTAACTGATTTTCCTAGTCTACGACGTAAAGTCATAGTTTTATTAAGACACGGAGGCGAATATTGCTTTCTCTTCCTTTACTGATCACCAACAGCAGCAAGGAGAAACATAAACAAAAAATGCAAATGGTCACCATAGTAACCCCTACATCCCACCCCCACAGCCCCAATATAAGGCTGCATCCGAGGTGGCACTTCCTCTTTCTCTGCGAACCAGTCCATAATAACCAACGAACGAACAATTCCGGACCACCCAGAGAATGGCCTGCACCAAGGAATCCCACGACGTCCAAACAGGAACGATCATACGACAGGATCCCCCTCGAGGGAAGGTCTGGAAGAACCGTCATCCAACACTCTCAACAAACCCAACGGGGCAACTGCAGGAGCTGGAAGAAAAACACCGTCCAGAACAGGAACATTCCAGGGCTGGAAGACTCATCCTGAAAGAAATAAGAGAGGCAAACTCCAATGAGCAAGAGTATGGCAAAGCCAAAACACATGTCCAGCGGACACCAGTGGCCCAGACCGGTTTAGGCATACAACAACGAAGTATGACAACATTATAGCGCATAAAGAACACTACATATATATACAGCCAATAATACTAGCATAACACAATTCATTAGAGATAACAGACCAAAATCCCACCCATCCTACAAGAGCCAAGGGGAGGGAAGGGTGGGCAATATTCGCCTCCGTGTCTTAATAAAACTATGACTTTACGTCGTAGACTAGGAAAATCAGTTAGTTTTACATCAGACACGGAGGCTTCATATTGCTAGTTCAAAGCTGGTTAACCAAAGGATCAAACAAATGAGGAGGAGGACGGAAATAATACTCACGAAAGGTGGAGGCACTGGACCAATCCGCCAATCGCAGGATGTCCTCCAGGCGGGCGCCCGATACCGCCAAAGAGGTCGACGCCGCACCGCGCGCCGAATGAGCCGTAAACACCGAAGTGTCCACACCAGCTAAAGCCATAACCCATTTCAGCCAACGGGCCAACGTGGGGCTAGAAACAGGACCGAAAGGGTGCCGAATGGAGAGAAACAATTGCGGCACGTCCGGAGAACGGTAAGAGCGAGTTCTGGCCTCGTATTCCTTTAAACAAGCTACCGGGCACAAGGCCGGGAAGCTGGAAAACTGGGAATGCAAACGACCCGGATGTTGGTCTTCGTACGCCGCGAAATGTTGAAGGACACACCCTCCGGGGTAAAGGACCTAGCGTCGTGGTCCAGAGCCCGCACATCAGACACTCTCTTGCAAGAAATTAAGCAAAAGAGAGTGACCAATTTGGCGGAAAGCTGACGTAAGGAAAGGTCGGCATTGGCAGGCCAAGACGACAAAAGGTAAGCACCAGGGAAACATCCCAAGTGGAAGAGAATCTCGGCCGAGGAGGCCGAGACAGCCGAGAACCTCGGAGGAGGCGCGAAACAGAAGGATGTTGTCCTGCCGGGACGCCGTCAAAACCTTGATGGGAAGAGGAAATCGCCGAACGAAACAGGTTGATCGTTCTGTAAGCCTTCCCTCTTCGAGAGAGAGGTGAGGAACTGAAGCAACTGAGCTACAGGAGCTGAAACGGGATCCAGGTCCCGTTCCAGGCACCAGCCAGCCCAAGTTCGCCAGGCCGCCCGATAAGATTTTCGGGTGCCGGGAGCCCAAGCGTCGTCCAGGAGGCGCCTAGTTGCCTCCGAAACCCCGTCGACCGCTCCTGGAGTCCGGAGATCCGGCAGGCCAGCAACCGCAGGGATCCGTCCAGCAGCAGAGGATGTGGCGTCCCCTGAGGGCAGCGTAGGAGAGAGGTCGGGTTCGGCAGAAGGACGGGAATGTCCACCAAGAGCTCCATCAGCGACGGGTACCACACCTGGGAGTCCCAGAACGGAACTATCGCCACTAGCTCCGCCCGATGGCGACGAACCTGGAGAAGCATCCGCGGGATCATCATGAACGGGGAAAAGCATAGAGAAGGCCGGTGGACCAGTCCTGCAGAAACGCGTCCACCGCCAACGCTTCCGGATCCGGGCGCCAACTGTAAAATTGAGGGAGGTGAGCGTTGAGCCGGGAGGCGAACAGGTCCACGGAAAAGGGTCCCCATCTGCTCGACACCTCCGAGAAAATCGACGGGTCCAACTGCCAGTCGCTGCCGTCCGTCAGATGGCGCGAACTCCAATCCGCCCGCACGTTGTGAAGACCTGGTAGGTATTCGGCCTGAACCATGATGTCCCTGGAGAGACAATACGCCCAAAAGTCTTTCGCCAAACCCGCCAGGGTGGCCGACTGGGTACCGCCCAAACGGTTGATATAGCGGACCGCAGAAATATTGTCCATCCGGAGACGGATACATGCGTTGGCCATCCCGTTGGTAAAACTCCTGACGGCCAAGGAGCCGGCCAACAACTCCAGGGCATTGATGTGCAAGTGCGCCTCGACGTCCGACCAAGGTCCTCCGGTGGAGACCCCGTCGCAATGAGCCCCCAGCCGTGGAGGCTCGCATCCGATTCGATGGTAAATTCCGGCTGGAAACCAAAGATTGCCCTGCCGTTCCAAGCTTCCAGATTGGCGATCCACCAACGAATCTCCTCTCTGGCCTCCGAATCCAACTCCACCATGTCCGCAAATGAGGCCCCAGAGCGGAGGTGCGCAATCTTCAAGCGCTGCAGGGCCCGGTAATGCAACGGCGCCGGAAAACTGCCTGTATGGATGACGCTAGAAGGCCAATGATGCGGGCCAGGTGACGCAGGGACAGGTGGGCACTGGTCAATGCTCGTCGCAGTTCCTTGCGAATGGATCGTAATTTGTCCCCTGGAAGGCTGAGGGATTCCGAGATCGAGTCCACTGTGAAGCCCAGGAAGTCCAACCTCCGGGAGGGAGTGAGACAGGACTTCTCCAAGTTGAGCAGGAAACCGAGCGACTCTAGGAGATCCGCCGTCCATCGGAGGTGTTCCAGCAACGTCGACCTGGACTGATGCATCAGGAGGATGTCGTCCAGGTATATTATGAGGCGGACTCCGCGACTCCTCAACCAGGCCATGGCCGGACGTAGGAGCTTGGTGAAACACCAAGGAGCCGACGACAAGCCGAATGGAAGGCATGTGAATCTCCAGACCTCGCCTTTCCAGAGGAAGCGAAGGAGATCCCTGGAGTGGGGAGCAACGGAGACCGTCAGGTACGCGTCCTTTAGATCCAGCTTCACGAGCCAATCCCTCGGAGAGAGAAGGTCCCGAAGCAGATGGATTCCCTCCATCTTGAAGTGACGGTACCGCACGATGCTGTTTAGGGCCCGGAGATTGATAACGGGACGCATCTGACCCCCTTTTTCTGGACCAAGAAGATGTTGCTTATTACTCCCCTGAGTGGCCGGGAGCCCTCTCTATGGCCCTCTTGAGGAAGAGGGAAGAGAGCTCCTCGTCCACCAGGGCGGAGTCCGACCCCCTCCGAAGAGTGGACGGTGGGGGCTGCACTGAGCGAGGGCGTCCGTGAGTTCTATGGAAAAACCCTGACTGTCGCCAGAACCCATGGGTCTGGCGTAATTAGTTCCCAAGCGTGGAAAATAAATGCCGAAGCCTGCCCCTACACAAAGGACCGAAGAATCCCCGACCGGGGTCAGACTTACCGGAGGACTTGCGGGAGCCGTGTTTCCTCGGAAGGAGCGAGGCGCCACTGTCCACCTCTGGACGGAAAGAAAGTTAGGGGCGCCCGCTGGTCTTGAAACGTGGACCGCTGGGAGTAGGAGCCTCTGGAAACACCCCTGGCTCGGGTGCTGGAGCGGCCGGACAGACGGCCCCTGTTGCTGCCGGCCCTGTGAGAGACCCGGCCCTGGAAGACCTTGCGCATAGTAGATTGCGCCTTGTCCAGAGCGGAAAATGTGCCGACAAAGCGGCTAAGATCCTTTATAAAGGAATCTCCAAATAGCAAGGCCTTCCGCCTCTTTGCCCGTCTCGGTTTGGGCGAGGTTAACCAATTTGGGATCTATCTTAAGGAGGATGGCCTTGCGCCTCTCCACTGACAGGGCCGCATTGGTGCCCCGGCGATGCAAATCGCCCGTTGGGCCCAGCCTGTGAGATCCTCCGGGTCAATGTGAGACCCCTCCTGTCTGGCGGACTCCGCCAATTCCATAATTTTCGCCAGTGGACCAAAAATGTCCAGGAGCTTGTCCTGGCAGCCTCTAAGGGCTGAGTCCAAACCCTTTCGGGGCTCCACCCGGACCTGGATAAAAATTGCGTCATTTTAGGGTCCACAACGGGGTGTCGCAGACCTTGTGGGGTACAATGGGCCTGGGGCACTCCGCCCGCAGCTTACTGCGTGCCTCCTTGGACAGAGGACGGCGGACCCAATGCTCCAGGTAATTGCTAATCTGAGTGTCGGGAGCCACTCCGCCGATCTAGGGTGGTGGAGGGCCTCGGGATCAAACATGGGAGCCCGGCGGAATCCAATAGGGAAGAAGGGATATTGTCGGCAGAGGCCGAGGAGGAATCCTTAGCTAAAGGAGCCGCAGGGGTAGCGGCGATAGGGTCGGACAGAGGGTGTCATCTTCCTCCGAAAAATCACTAGCCTCCGCCGGGTCCTCTGGGCCCGAACCAAGATCCGAATCAGAGTCGGAGTCAGCTTGCGCTCTAGCGCATTTCCACACCCGCGACTTATCAGCCTGGCGGGGACAAGCTCTTTTACGCGACCTCAGCGCGTCGTCTTTGGTGGCCTCAAACACACCCGTCATGGTTTCCTGTCCAACAGGAGGTTCAGCAGCATCGGAATGCTGGGTCCCTACAGAGGGAGCAAGTCTGGCCCCAGCAAGGGGGTGTGCAGACAGGGCCTGGGAGATGGTCTGGGATAAGACTGTGGACATGGAGCCCATTGCCTCTAAAATGGCGTTGGACACAGAGCGCTGAAGGACCAGCGCCTGGGTGTCCAACTCAGTGTGTCTGGCATCCCCAGGGAGGGGGGAGGGGGCGGACTGGGCAGAAGGATCCATGTCAGGAATAACAGTATTTAGACAGAGTAACTGTCTGACAAGGGAGAACAGCGAGCACAGTACCTGTAAGGGAAAAAACTGCAAGGTCACAAGGGGTTAATCACCCCAGAAGCGCAAAATAGCAGGCAGAGCGGCGCGGGCTACAGGGGACCGGCAGCAGGGCACGCAGGAGAACCGGAGAATGCGAGATCTCGCGAGAACGGGATCTAAGATGGCCGCCGGGATCTCGCGAGATCTCGCTGCGGCCAGCAGAAAGCGCGCGAACGCTGGAGGAAGCCGCCGGGAGCCGAGGAGGGGAGGTAAGCGCGCGCAAAGAGGGGAAGGAGGGGGCGTGGCCCAATGCCGCAAGACCGCGGCAAGAGCAGACCAGAGCGCGATCCCACAAGTGGAAGCCCACAGAAAACCCCAATACCCAAAGGGAGAGGAGACAGTCCCAAGCTGAGGGGAAGGAAGATGGGGAGAGAGAGGGGAGAGAACAAGATCCCCCACAGGGAAGAGCCCCTGGGGAAGGAAGCACAGAAGTGCAGAGGTGAAAAGGGGTAGAAAACCGGCAAAGCAGAAGCAATGAGGCAATAAAAACCCCAGGGGGAGCAGAAAATAGCACAGTATATAAATATAAACCCAGAGGGAGAAAATCTATAAAACACGCTATAACAGAGACCAAAGAAAAAATATGTGTCACTTATCTGGTGAGCAGCAAGAAAGAGGAAGTGCCACCTCGGATGCAGCCTTATATTGGGGCTGTGGGGGTGGGATGTAGGGGTTACTATGGTGACCATTTGCATTTTTTGTTTATGTTTCTCCTTGCTGCTGTTGGTGATCAGTAAAGGAAGAGAAAGCAATATGAAGCCTCCGTGTCTGATGTAAAACTTTCCTGACATGTCTGTTTCAGAAAACTCATGTATTCTTCATTAAAAAAAGGATAGCCCAAGTAAAGGAAAGCCTAGCTTCATCTTTACATGTCCCCCCTACAGCTACACCACTAATAAAGACAATAAGAATTAATTGTATAAAGGAGCAGATCTGGTATATCCAATTTATGGTATATCCAATTTACTCTAATGTGTATGACCCCCCCATGTTGCAACCGTGGGTGCAGAGGGATTCTTACTTGGCCCAGCATTTAGCATGGCCAAACCGCCATTATGTCATCGATTACAGTAAATGACATAATACATTGGCATACAGAAGTATTCCAGTATCTTATATGAGTCACCAGAAGAAACAAAAATAGAAAAAAGGAGAAAAGTATTTGGAAAAATAAAAATAAATTGAAGTAAAAAGTAAATAAAAAATCACCATTTTTTATTTTCATACACAATTATTGTAAAGTGTCAAGAAGATGTACGTACGCAAATATGGCTGAATGGAAGACTACCACTCAGTTCACAAAAAACAAGCCGTCACATGGATCCATCAATAGAAAATAAAAATGCAGCAAAAAAATTCAGGAAGAGTTTTGTGCAACAGTAGAAAAAAATAGTACTGACCAACAGAATAAAAGTTTTATGTCACTAATACTGCATAGTGAATGTAATAAAAACTATACAACATATTAGATTTACTCTAAAAGGATGCCATTAACAATTACAACTAGTCCCGAAAAAAAGCTCTCATAGAGCTATGCTAACAGAAAAACAAAATAGTTATGGCTTTTGAAATGAGATGTAAAAAAGTGTCCTTAAAAGGGTTTTCCAGTAGTTTGCCATCAATGACCTATCCTCTGAATAGGTCATCAGTATCTGATCAGTGGGGGTTCAACACCCAGAACCCCCGCCGATTAGCTGTTTGAGAAGGTGGCAGCGATCAAGGTAGCGCCATGGCATTCTTTCAGCTTTTCCTAGGTCAGTAATGTCATGTTCATCATTCATGTGGCCTAGGAGCAGCTCAGCCCCATTCAAGTCAAATGGGCTGAGTGCAATACCAAGCATAGCTGCTATACAATGTATGTCGCTGTGTTTGGTAAGCTGCGAGAAGGCAGTGGCGCTCACAGGAGTGCCTCTGCCTTCTCAAAACAGCTGAGCGGCAGGGGTCCCGGGTGTTGGACCCCACAATAATATAAAATAAATCCTGGAAAACCCTTTTAAGTGCCAAATTAAAGGGATTCTCCACAATTTTTCATATTAAGCTGTCAACAGGTTCACTGAGGTCTCCTTTAATATCTGTTAGAAATATACCTGTGAAAAGAGTCAAGAAGTGAAGAGCAACTTGTGTGAAAACCCAGGAGTGGCACGCAAGAGGAGAGAGTATCGGGGCACAGCCTGCGCATGATACTGAGTAAGTATTAGTACACTTACGGTGTACTTACGGTTCAGGAGAACTGCGCATACAGCTTGCACATGCGCAGTAGGTTGAATGGAGCTGGATCTGGCAGAGGGATAGCAGATCGTGCGGTCGCTCAATTGACATCTTGTTGCACCGCACGAGATTACAGTGCAGGGTCTGTTTGACGTCAGTGGGGCTGGGAGGGAACTTCAGGATGAGGGGAGGTACAGGACTCAGTCAGACTGGGCGCAGCTAGCCTCCATTAACCATTAATACAGCCCCTTGGGCTCTTTTCACAGGTAATTAGCATAAATACAACATAGTTTTTTAAGGCAAACAACAGCATTCATATGTCAGACACAGGTATATTCCTAACATACTCAAGGAGACCTCAGTGAACCTGTTAGCAGCTTAATAAGAAAAATCATGCTGACAGAATCCCTTTAAGCCATGTCCTTATTTGGTTAATTTGATGCCTCTTACATACTGGAAACCTGATTGGGACAGGGGGCCCATACTAAGTTTTTTTATGGGGCTCTCTGAAATCTGTATATGCTCCTGGGTGCAATCTAGTCATACTTAAACATCAACACTCAGACTCCTTGAATATTTAATATAGGATCCCATAACTCTTGACATCAGTAGAAACAGTAGTATAATAATTAGGTGTTTATTTGATTGATTTTTATTTTATTTTTGATGGCACTTTAGCGTGGCTGTGATAAAAACTGTATATGCAGTGTCTGACTGCTATGGCAGCGGTTCCACTGAAAATGGGTTTACATGCAATTTTTATGTGCATGTTGCAACAGGATCATAATGTGATTAACTATGTCATTCTTCAGTTTCCTGTAAAAAGCAGGTGTCAGTTAATAGGCTGCAATCAGCACTCGCTAGGATGAGTTAAGGGACCGTAGATGTCTAGACATTGAGGAGTGTGGATGCAGAAAACTAGCTCTTGAGAGAAAACCAGCCAGTGATTAAAAAGATGGAGAAAAAAACAAATATATCTTTGAAAAGCATACCAGTATTGAGTGAAAGTGTGAGTGGAAGCCCTGTGAAGATAAATTGCTCAGTAAAAAGCTTATAGACTTCATAGCAGACAATGCCCATAAGTAAAAGACTTCCTGTCCCGGACAGACCTAAAAGGCAGAATCCGGATATGCCCACTATACTACATCCTTCTGAGGAAACCTGTAGTAACATAAACTGTGAATACAGCAGGGGACCCTGCCTTGCAACTCACAGTCCATAACCCTGGAACCCTGAAACGTATTAGGTAGTAGAACCCCCGGGACTAGGCTGTGCCCCAAAGGGAAGAAAGGTGTGCCCTTCCTATCACTGCATGGTTCTGTAATAGCTCCTCTTTACAGCACAGTTCAGTACTACATGGCCTGTCTGTCAGAATGAGCTGCTCCCTTGGATGTCAGGTGATGTTGGCTCCATTTTATTTATCTGGCACACTGTGTACTATACAGGACCCCGAAGAAGCTCATGTTCTTATCATAGAAAGCTTTCAGCATCTATTACTGACTGCTATATGTAAGGCCTTCTTTATCTGCCCTAAGTATCAGCTTATTTAATTTAAATCTTCATTTTCTCTTATTTAGGGAAGGTATTTGGAGGCTTTGGAACCAATTACTAGTTTTTGATAGTTATAGACTCAAGTTACAATGGTTTCAACATTCAATGGTTGTCACAGAACTAATTAACCCCTGCAGTACCGAGCCACTTTCACCTTAAATCCCAGGCCGATTTTTGCAAATCTGACATGTCACTATATGTGGTAATAACTTTGGAACACTTTTACTTATCCAAGCCATTCTGAGATTGTTTCCTCGTGACACATTGTACTTCGTGACAGTTATAAATTTGAGTCAATTTATTTCACCTTCATGAAAAAATCCCCAATTTACCAAAAATTATGAAAAATTAGCAATTTTTAAAATTTAAATTTCTCTGCTTTTAAAACAGAAAGTGATATCTAAAATATTCATTACTTAACATTCCCCATATGTCTACTTTATGTTGGCATCATTTTGTATATGTAATTTTATTTTTTTAGGACGTTAGACGGCTTAGAAGTTTAGAAGCAATTTTTCAAATTTTCAACAATATTTCCAAAAACATTTTTTTTTAGCACCAATTCAGTTATAAAGTAATTTTGAGGGGCTTAGGTAATGGAAACCACCCACAAATGACCCCATTTTAGAAACTACACTCCTGAAATTATTCAAAAATGATGTTACAAACTTTGAGGTGTTCCACAAGAATTAAAGGAAAATGGAGGTGAAATTTCAAAATTTCACTTTTTTGGTCGATTTTTTATGTTAATCAATTTTTTCATGCAATACAGCAAGGGTTAACAGCAAAATAAACCTCAATATGTATTACTCTGATTTTGCAGGTTGCAGAAATACCCAATATGTGGCGGTAAACTGCTCTATGGGCACGTGGCAGTAATCAGAAGGAAAGGAGCGCCATATGGATTTTGCAGGCAGATTTCGCTAGAATGGTTTTTAGGCACAATTTTGTATTTGAAGAGACCCTAACGTACCCCTACAGTGGAAACTCTCAAAATTTGACCTCATTTTGGAAACTACACCCCTTAAAGAATATATTAAGGGGGTACTGAGCACTTTGACCCCCTAAGGGTTTTACGGAATTTGGAAACATTTGGCTATAAAAATTAAAAGTTTCGTTTCTTCCAATAAAATGCTGCTTTAGACCCAAATTTTTCATCTTCACAAGGGGCAACAGGAGAAAAAGCACCCCATAAATTGTTGCCCATTTTCTCCTGAATATGGCAACACCCCATATGTGTGGATAAGTTTATGGGTGCCACTGGTTTTTATTTTTTAAGTGATTATCTTATGTGGGGGCTAATTATTTGGGGGGGTGAGGTGATGGTTTGATTGGTACCATTTTGGGGTACATAAGACTTTTTGATCGCGTGGTATTAAACTTTTTGTGAGGCAAGGCGAAAAAAAATAGCTGCTTCGGCATTATTTTTTTTTTTTTTACAGCATTCACCTGAGGAGGCATATAATGTGATATTTTTTTATAGAGCAGGTTATTACGGACACAGCAATACCTAATATTTCTATCATTTTTATTTTTGTTAAGTTTTACACAGTGAAATCATTTTTGAACAGAATAAAATCTTGTATTTGTGTTGCCATTTTCCGAGATTTTTTTATTTTTTGGGCAATTGTCTTTGGAAGGGGTTCATTTTTTGCGGGATGAGATGAAATTGCTGTTTTGGCACAGCTTTTATTTTACTTTTTTTTACGGCAACCTGTGAAAAATATAATTTTTTTTTTTTTTAAATCATGTTTTAGTGTCTCCATAGTCTGAGAGCCATAGTTTATTTTTATTTTTCGGGTGATTGTCTTAGGTAGGGTATCATTTTTGCGGAATAAGATGACGGTTTGATTGGCACTATTTTGGGGTGCAGTTGACTTTTTGATCACTTGGTATTATACTTTTTGTGATGTAAGGTGACAAAAAAATGGCTTTTCGGCACAGTTTTTATAAATATTTTTTTTTACAGTGTTCACCTGAGGGGTTAGATTATGTGATATTTTTATAGAGCAGGTCATTAGAGGCGTGGCAATACCTAATACGTATACCTATATTTATTTATTTAAGTATTACACAACATAATTTTTGAAACAAAAAAAGAATCATGTTTCTCCATAGTCTGAGAGCCATATGTTTTTAAATTTTTTGGATGATTGTCTTAGGTAGGGTATCATTTTTGTGGGATGAAATAATGGTTTGATTGGCACTATTTTGGGTGCATATGACTTTTTGATCGCTTGCTATTATACTTTTTGTGATGTAAGGTGACAAATGACTTTTTTGACACAATTTTTTTTTTTACGGTATTCAACTGAGGGGTTAGGTCATGTGACATTTTTATAGAGTAGGTTGTTACGGACGCGGCAGGATCTAATATGTCTACTTTTAATTTTTTTTTACATTTAACACAATAAAAGCATTTTTGAAACAAAAAAAAATCATGTTTTAGTGTCTTAGATAGGGTCTCATTTTTTGCGGGATGAGGTGATGGTTAGATTGGTACTATTTTCAGGGGCTTGGTGTTGCACTTTTAGTAATGTAAGGTGACAAAAAAAGTTTTTTGTTTTGCACAGCTTTTTTTTTTTTTTTTAACGGTGTTCACCTAAGGGGTTAGGTCATGTAATATTTTTATAGAGTCAGTCGATACGGATGCGGCGATACATAATCTGTCTACTTTTCTTTTTTTTCCCTATTTTTTACAATTTTTTGTTACTTTTTTTGGGAAAAGGAAGCTTTTTTTTACTTGAAACCTTTTTTTTTTTTTTAAACTTTATATTTTTTTTCACTTCATTTTTTGTCCTACTCTGGGACTTCAACTTTTGGGGGGCTGATCCCCTTTACAATGCATCACAATTCTGTATTGTGATGCATTGGCTGTAAGCGTATTACACTGTGTAATGCTGCGTTCAACGCATAGGAGATATTTTTTAATATTGTAAGGTCTCTTTCATACGAGCGTGTCCGGATTAGGTCCGGATGCGTTGGGGATGCGTTCAGTGAAAACGGTGCAATTTTGCAGGCAAAGCCATTCAGTTTTGCCTGCTATTGCGCTCAGTTGTTCATTTTTGTCCGCGCGGGTGCAATGCGTTTTGATGTGTTTTTCATGCGCGTGATAAAAAACTGAAGGTTTACAAACAACATCTCCTAGTAACCATCAGTGAAAAATGCATCGCACGCGCACTTGCTTGTGGATGCAATGCGTTTTTCACGCAGCCCCATTCACTTCTATGGGGCCAGGGCTGTGAGAAAAACGCAGAATATTGCACATGCTGCGTTTTTAACGCAACGCAGAACTGATGCGTAAAAAAAAAACACTTATGTACACAGACCCATTAAAATGAATGGCGGATCACAGTGCCCTGTCATAGAGTCCGGGTGCCGGGTGTGTCATGCGGCACCCGCCACCTACATTTGTATTTAGGGATAAATTATTTTCATTGGTGGCATAGTGACCACTGTCCCTCCCCTCCTCCTCAGTACTATGTTCTCATTGGTGGCAGCGTCAGCCGCGTCACAGTGTGGAGGGAGGGAGGGACTGGCTCCTTCTCTACTGTGCTGCTGAGGAGAACCTGACTTGCGCTGGGAGACGCACTTACCATGCTCTCTAACTGATACTAGGCTGTGCAGTAGTGCAGCTTACTATCGGAAAATAGTAAAACCCGGTATCATATCGATCCAGGTACAAAAGTATTGACTGGGTATCGATAATTCGATACCCGATGCAACCCTATTCCTAACATACATTAATAATAATGAAATTAACTTAATATTCACTTCTCAATTTTCCGATACATTGAATTAACTTTCTGGACCTGACACTCACTGTGCAGGATTTTTGTGTGAACAGTTCCCTATTAAGAAAAGAGATTGCTAGCAATTCTGTCTTACATGCTTCCTCCTGTGATCCGAGGCATGTTATTGATAATATTCCTTATGAAGAATTACTGTGAATATGCCGCAGTTGTTCAGATGACACGTCATTTACGCAAGAGTCATCTTTGTTGCGCAATAGTCTGTGGCAGGCACGGACTGGCCCACAGGGTTACAGGTGAATCCCCTAATCGGCCCCTGAGCAAGGTGGGCCCCTAGTTTCCTCCCACTGCACAAGTGGCACATTAGACTTACTGCACTACATACATATATTCAATGTACAGCACCTCGACCAGCCTATGTTCATATATAAAACTTGATAGATTATTACAGAAACTCCCCAGTTTATTATTATAGACACGATCAGAGCTGAGATGACTGCTAGGTTTTGGAAAGCTAGCCATTATACTTTTTTCCCCAGGACCCATTCTCAAAGTTTCTGCAGGGACCCTGTATCCAATCATCTGATAGCATCAAATAAATTTTACTAGTGGGCCCTAGACACCCCAGTCCGACACTGGACTGCGGAAATAATGCAACCCGGAAAGCACTCTTAATAGAGCCCGCTCCAGATTGGATAAAATAGACATGAACTCTGTATAGGATGACAAAGAATCTGCTACCATTATTTATACAAAACCAGTTACTTTTGTGACAACTTTTAGTAACTAGTATAGCAAGATTAAAAACATTGTCACTAGATACCTACCCATTCTGGAACAGGATGTGAAGGCTTAGTGATGTGCTGGCAGGGGGTGTGAGATTTGTGTCAAAATGACTTTCACCAAGTCTGTTTCTTGACACAAACCCCACAATACAACTATGGCTAAAATCTGTAGGGTCATACAAATGCGGCCATAAGATCTGCAAAGTATGCCCCTTTGTGAACAGATCCCAACAATTCACTTCACAAGTGTTCAATATGTGCTCATATATTAATTGCAATACAACTCATGTTACCTATACAGCATATTGTAATGTGTGTCATAAACACTAAGTAGGGCACACATCCAGTGCCCTGAAAGAGTGCATATGCCATCATTTATAGGATGTGACCTTCGATAGAGAGAACATTTCTACCCTGTCCAGACATTTCAAGGAGGTACACTTTGGCATTCATTTCAAGATATTGAAAGGGTCTGGAAGCCCATAGAGGGGGATTATAGCAAGTTATTGTTCGGTAGGGAACAATAACTTTTTTTTATTACATACTAGGGTTCCTGAAGGTTTAAATCTGAGGCTTGATCTGATCTGTTGCTATTAAAATGAGTAGACTGATCCTGCGGTACTGTACTGTTTTTTTTAACAGACTTTATTAAATGATGATTTTTTAACAGAGACACTATCAATAACACTTCACCTTTTCCAATTTCAATGCTGTTTTGTTAAAATCAAATTATATTGAAAAATATAGAAATATGGAAAAACAGGAAAAAGAGAACTACTATGTATTCAGCATGAGGTTGCAGGTAATCATAGCACATTAAGATCCAGTTATGAGATATTACCATCCTATCAGTACAACAACTGAGTCTCAAAGAGTAGAGAGCTCTCAAAAGACATTATACACACACCACATACAGGAGGAGGGACAGACGGATGTTGTAGCAGTGAGGTGAAAAACTATATTGCATTCAAATGGTTTTCAACAAAGGGTTGTACTACTTAAACAAGAGAATCTCTAGTTCAGGACGATTAGCCATTTTATAGCCAGATGTGGCGAGAACTCTTAGAAAGTGGTCCAGGGAAGCCAGAGGGAGAGGAAGACTGGATATTTGACCATCCTGGTGTCGATCCTTTCTTCTATCGATATAATTTTGTGTACTTTTTCAGCTCAGTGAGCATGAAAAGGAGGGTCATCTGACTTCTAGAATCTAGGAATAACCATTCTCATAGCAATAACAAAGTATTGGAACGTGTTCTTTTTGATTCTAGAAACTGGGCCCGGGAACACTGAGAGCAGTGCAACCTTCATTGTAATTTGAGTATTCTTCCCATAAGATTTAAAAACCCAGTAATAATGTGACTGATTTGTGGTCTGCTTTTATAATCTGGGTGTCAGACCCCAACAATCGGATATTTTTGACCTTTTCTGAGAATAGGCCATCAGTACTAAAATCCCGGCTAACCCCTTTAACAATAGACCACTCCTTTATGGGTTTTCATAGTGAGACAACTTCTTTAACTGATGCACTAGAGATAAGCTGGATCTGTTTTCAAATGGATCCTATATAAAAATTATTTGTAATATGGTCAAATACATTTGTGCCAGGTTTACAGTGTTTTAGATTGCAAGTATCATGCTGCTAATTTCTCTTTTATAGCACCAGAAGGGTTAATACGATGACTTATTAATAGTCATTTTCTTTCCCCCAATGTAAGAGACAGCCTGGCATGGTGAAGTCACTGCTTGGCACACCATATCATTTATTTGGCAAGTTAAGATGTGAATCGTTTGGTCAGGTTGTAGCATGCAGGATCTGACTAAGCTGAGGTGACTTTCCCATTTTTGTGCTATGATACAACTATGTGTCAGTCAGGGATCAAGCAAGCAGGTGTTTGATTTGTGCAGCTGCTATTCCAGTTGGCCTCATACTTTTTCTGCACTATAGTTGGCAATACTCCACTCTACCCTGATGACAAATGTTAGGGGAGGTAAAGAGCTGTTTGATTTCAACATCCCTGATTCTTTTTTTTAGGGGAGATAGACCAGAGGAGTCTGGCAGTGGCTATCTTAAGGCACTTTTACAAATGGGGGGGGGGGGGGGGGCATCAATCGGGGCACATATCATGAAGGAGTGTTCCTGGGAACACTCGTTACCAATAATTGCCTAGGGTAAAGGTGCTGCCAATTAGTTGAATAACGAGCAAACGTTTGTTAATTCGGTGGAAGCATTGCTGGCCACAAACTATGATTCTCTATGGGGATGAGTGACTGCAGTAGCGGTCTCTAGTCCCCATACAGAGGAAAGGATCGCTGCATGTAAATGTAACTCTTCCCTATTCTAACGAGCAGGCAACTATTGGCATCAAATAATTCCAGATAATTGCATGCTGTGTGGGCCTATGTAAAGGGGTCTTAAAGGGGTTATCCAACCCCAAAAATTTCCCCCCAAATGCCCGGACCCTTCACACAGATTGTACTTACCTCGCTTCTCGGCACCCGCGTAGCTTCTGATGCCCGCGAGGCACCTCTCCGTCTCGTGGCTCAAAACATCTGGAAACGCGGGTAACAAGCCTCCCTAACATCGCGGGTGACACAAGGGAGGCTCGTCCCCATTGTGGCCTGCTACTGGTCGCCAGATGTTTTTATCCTCGCGACGGGGAGATGTAGCGGCGGCTGTGGGGGCATTTGGGGCGGCATTTTTGGAGTTGGATAAACCCTTTAAGTTGTATGGCCAGCCTTACAGTCAAGACTGTGTACTGTCAACTTATCTGGCAAAGGAAGTCTTAAATCATACATCATTAACATAGCAGTAGAAAATGGTTCTGGTAATTATTGTGTGATCATTATGCTTGTAGGGGTAACTTATGTCACAGATGCAAGTCTCCATCCTAGAACAGTATGTGACCAATGTACTAACACATACTTCCCTAATTCTAATCTTTTAAATGTACAAGACAGTGGGTGTGGACCCACTGTTCCAACTACCTTGAATTTGGGCTAGTCCTAAGGCATTATTCTGATGATCCCTAGTTTTCACCTTTTAAACCCTATATAGGGATATGGCCATTGCTGCAGGGTACCCACCAGGCTGTTACCTTTTGGAATAGTCCTGGTGTAGATGGCAGCCGACCCACAGGGGTCAGAGACACTAGTGCGAAGCACCAAGTCGTTGGGCAATACTCTTAGTTGGTAAACAGGTAGAAGTCAAGGCAGTCAGAGTTCATAATACTAGCAGTGGCTCACCAGTCAATATTCTGACCACTGTACTGTGGGGGTCATTTATCACACTGGTGTAAAGTAGAACTGGCTTAGTTGCCCATAGCAACCAATCAGATTCTTCCTTTCATTTTCCAAAGGAGCTGTCTAAAATCTGATTGGTTGTTATGGGCAACTAAGCCATTCTTCTTTACACCAGTTGGATAAATAACACCCTTAGTCTGTAAGCAGGTAGAAGTCAAGGCAGTCAAAGTTCATAATACTAGCAGTGGCTCACCGGTCACTAGTAATAATATAATCAGTCAGTGCTCAAGGCACAATGATATTAGTTACAAGATAGCCACTGGCTATAAGAATTCTGTTTTTGGCCTGATATATATAAAATGTAACCTTTATTATTATACTTTTTATTAAAATGGCTATGTGAGCCTTATGTATTAAAAAAGAACAAGAACTAGATAATGCTTACTTATTATATTTCTTTTTTCTGTTTGTAGTAAGGATTCCCTCCCCTCCGACTTACGCGAATCTTTTCTTAGGGTGGTGGGAAAATCACCTTATATTCACAGAAGAGTTGTCACTACATACCTGCCGCATTATATATTGGGGCAGGTATATAGATGACATTCTCATTTTCTGGGAGAGTAGCAAAAATCTTTTTCACGAATTTGTGGACGTCCTTAACCAAAATGAGATAGGGATGAAGTGTACCCATGAAATACAGGAGGAAGAGATCGTTTTCTTGGATTTAAAAATAAAAAAATCCAGGGCTGGCTATCTAAGTACGGACATATACAGAAAACCAACAGCCACAAATGGCTATTTACATTGGAAGAGTTGACATCCCCCTTCATTGAAAAAAGGCATTCCAACCGGACAATATTTGAGAGCACGGAGAAATTGCTCGGAAGATGAGTCCTTTCAATTAGAAAGTAATGAACTGTATAGACGATTCCAAGAGCGAGGCTACCCGATACGCCCCTTGAAGAAAGCCTTTCACAAGGCCAAAATTAACCCCTTAAGGACCGGGGGTTTTGGGATTTTTGCGTTTTTGTTTTGCGCTCCCTGCCTTCCAAAAGCCATAACATTTTTATATTTCTGCTCACATAGCCATATGATGGCTTGTTTTTTGCGGGACAAGTTGTACTTTGTAACGCTACCATTTATTTTTGCATGTGATGTAGTGGGAAACGGGAAAAAAATTCCAAATGGGGTGAAATTGCAAAAAAAAAGCTATTTCACCACAGTTTTACGGATTTTTAAATTACAACGTTCGATTTGCGATAAAACTGACTGGTTAATTTTATTCTTCAGGTCAGTACGAATTCGGCAATACCTAATATGTATAGTTTTTCTTGCGTTTTGATAGTGAAAAAAAAATTAAAAGTGGGAATTTTTTTATTTTATTTTTTTGTCGCCATGTTTTGACCCCTATAACTTTTTTGTAATTATGCGTACGGAGCAGAGTAGGGGCTCATTTTTTGCGGGGCAATCTGAACTTTTAATTGATACCATTATGGGGTGCGTATGATGTTTTGATCACTTTTTATTCATTTTTTTTTAGGAAATGAAGCGTCTAAAAATGGCGAATTAGCCATTTGGACGCTTTTTTTTTGTTTTTATGTTTACCGTATGGTGAATATTTTTTAATATTATTATAGTATGGGCGTTTTCGCACATTGTGACACCCATTATGTGTAATTTTTTTATTTTTTTATTTATTTTATTTTCATTTTGGTGATTTGAATTTTTATATTTTTTTTATTTTATTTTTATTTTTTACCACATTTTTTACCACTTTCTTATAGTTCCCATAGGGAACTATAAGATGCAATCATCAGATTGCTATTCTCATATATTCCAATGCAATAGCATTGGAATATATGAAAAAATCGCATATTTCCTATGGAGCCTATTACAGTCATAGGCTCCATAGGAATACTATGTAGTAACCTAGGTTTTATTCACAGAAACCTAGGGTACTAAATGCATGCTCCGGCTCCCCCTTGTGGCCATCAGGAGCCGGAGCACAAGCCAAGTGAAACTTTCGGTTTGTGCTCCATCAGATGCCGTGGTCAGGATTGACCACGGCATCTGAGGGGTTAAATGTCCGCGATCGGCATCGCTGCCGGTCACGGACATGAGCTGCGGGTGTCAGCTTGATGAATCAAGCATTTACCCGCAGGTCATGCGCCCGCTCCGTGCGGGAGCGGGCGCCATCTTTAAAGTGCGGACGAAGGGCGTACATGTACGCCCTTCGTCCTTAAGGGGTTAAGAAACGTGAAGACCTCTTAGAGTGAAGAAATATCACTACTAAAAAAAGTGACATTAGATGTATAGGAACATTTGATGGCTATGCACATCGAATATATGCAATTGTGAAAAGACACTGGCATATTCTGACATCAGACAGAGAATTACAGCAGGTCCTGAGCCCCAATCCAAGTATAATATACAGGAGGGGACAAAATCTTAAGGATCACCTTGTACACAGCCATCATCAGGACCACACAGGCCCTATGAGTAAAAAAGAAAGAATGGGCCCTAACGGGTCTTCTCCATTCAGAGACTGCTCCTTTTGTATTTATAGTAAAGGCACGTGATTTTACCAACCCAAATGATGAAAAAAATTATGAAATAAGGCTATTGATAACGTGGAAAACTCAGGGAGTGATTTATGTTGCAATGTGTAACTGCCCCAAACTTTATGTGGGGAAGACCACACAAGAACTCAAATGGCGAATATCTGGCCATCTGAGTGCTATTGAAACAAATAAAGATACACCTATTGCACGACATATGAAATATTTTCATGAAAGCAGTCCAAAAGGTCTAAAATTTTGGGGCCTTGAGAAAAAAAAACTGGACCAAGAGGGGGTAACCTGGACAAAAAATTGTTACAATCTGAAGCCAAGTGGATATATAAACTCAATACCATGAGTCTCACTAGCCTAAATGAAGGCTTTTCATTCTCAGCCTTTATATGAGAAAATATGGGAGAAAGACAAAAATCACTATTAAATATATGGAGAAACTATGGTGAGCCATATACCAAGCACCAGGTCACTCTCTAAAGACAATGGGAATAATCTTTTTAAGAATTAAAAAATTAAAAATGGCAATCATGAGAACAATAGATGATTTGTACCACAAATATCAGCAATGCCTGCTGGATACTCTGAAAGGGCTAATACAGTATGCCCAGTTAAATAAAGTGACAATATCCAAATCTAGGACATAATCAATTCCTCTATAAAAAAATATCTATGCTGAATCCCACAGAATCAACCATCCTATGATGAATAAATATTTATCAACCATAGGAGTATATATAGCATTCGAAGAATTCAGCTGAGAGACTAAGTCAAAGGTCGTGCGCAAATACAGCTGTCTGAAGAAAACATATGAAGAGAGACTAAGTCAGATGTCATGCGCAATTTCTTGCGATGACGATCCTCCTCGATGATTTTTCTAAGTCTCACGCGCAGGCACCAACAGCAGGACACAGAGCAGAAGCATAAATTGCTATAAGTTACGCACGCAAGCGCCGACTAGCGCAATGGATTGGCTTTTGGTCTCCTGACATCATGAAAGGAATCGTAAGTGATAGGTCACTCCTAGAAGCATACTGACCTGTCAATAGGTGTACTTGTGTGTCATGTAGACGGATCGCTCACTGAATGGATGAAATGAAAAGGGGAGGGAATCTTCCCCTTATATAAACCTCACAAAAAGGTCGATCGTGTCATTTGCTCCTAACCCCTGATGACGCCAGATTTAGTGGTGAAACATGTTGGGGGAGCAGTAAACTTCTTGTTTTAATGTTACATGACTACTAATGCTAATACAGGGACCGACCTACAGGCGCTCCCCTCATATATGTACCTGATATATAGATACAAAGGAAAACTATGGAGGGAGACAGACAAAATAATAGATAAAGAGAAAAGGAAAGCAATAGCTACCTTATAAACAAATGCAGTAATAATAAACACTAAAGGAAATAGAGTAAATAAGAAAGCCTAAAAATACTAATAAAGAGGTGATCCAAACCTATCGGGCCATCGGGCCAATGTGTGAATATCAACACATTGCCCTATATTAGTGTATCCTTATTACAAACAGAAAAAAGAAATACAATAAGTAAGCATTATGTAGTTCTTGTTCTTTTTTAATACATAAGGCTCACATAGCCATTTTAATAAAAAGTATAATAATAAAGGTTAAATTTTATATATATCAGGCCATAAACATAATTCTTATATCTAGTGGCTATCTTCTAACTAATATAATGATCTAAAATATTCTGGGCCACAATATAGGTTTGTTTTGTTATATTATTTATTCAAGGCACAATGATACTCATATAGACTATTTTTAATGCACTAATGGTAATTATGACTTGATTAAAAACACATAATATGTCACAAATATTAATACATATATAAAATTATCAAATAAAACATAATAAAATAATAAAAATGCATAAATATGAGTTCTACTCGTAATTCATGGTGAGGATCATCGCATTTGCTGGAGTTATGAATTAATCTCTATGTATCCAGTGGGATATTTTTAATAGCTCTGTCCATACAGTACAATCCTGCAGAATATATTTAATCTATAAAGGTGGATTTACACTGCCTAATTGTTGGTTAGATTATTGGGAATGAACATTCCTGAGAACGCTCATTCCTGACAATCTGCCCATCTAAATGTGCTATTAATCATCCGATGAACACACGAAACAAGTGAAACGCTCGTTCATCGCTTGATCCTATCGTTGAACTTTATTGCTTGTATTACCGTAATTAAGGTTAGCCATCTACTTTGTATATTGCACCTTCATAATTATTGTGGAGATGAATATATTGTGGAGATGGGCTAACTATAGCGACAGTTTGCCAGTTTTGTAGTGTAAATGTGCGTTCCACACTGTAAAGTACTCATTGTACCAGCCGTGACCACTGTTCTCTTTACTTTGGTTTCAGTGTTCACAGAAAAGGACTGCACATGCATGATGCTGGCAGGCGCATCTTGCGGATCACAATACTTCTGCCCTGTATATTCAAATTAGAAAACTAATGAGATGACCCTCAAGGAAAGTGTTGTTCCCCAACTTTACTCTTATTTGTTGTTTAGGTGATGGATTATCAAAGTATTGCTGGGCTTTGTTGTTCAACATTTTCTCAGACTTTGGTAGATCACTGTAATAAAACAATCTCATGGTTCATAGGTAGATTCTCAATAATGTCAGTTCAAATGCTAGACGCGTTTCAGGGCGCCTGCCACCTCTTTAGCAGCTGATACAAAGTTGCAATAGTATATAAATTGGTTATGCTAAGTCCTGGATTTTATGACAAGACACGGAGGCTTCTATTGCTTTACTTTCTTTACTGTTTCTACCATAGCAGCAAAGAAAAAAAAAACAGAGACATAACATGGTAACCATAGCAACCGCCCCTCCCCTAACAGTATATAAAGGTCTGTCTTGGCTGTTAACTTCCTCTTTCTTTGCTGCTACCTGGCAGAACCAGCTAAGTATTATTTTATGCTACCTTGCTTGTTTTTGTGCTGTATGCCTTAATTGGTTCAGGGTTTTCAGATATTCCCTGTCTTTCTCCATTCCCATTTTGTTTTAGGACTCTTTCATACCCTCCCCTGATACCTGGTTATCTTTTTTCCTTATATTCCCCCCTTTTCTTCTTTTTGACTTATTCCTCCTCATAGCTCTGCTCAAGCAACAGTTTTTTCCCTCTTCTAGCCGCTCCTCCGTTTTTCTGTTCTTAGCGTTCTCCCCTACAGGCAGCTTACCACATCACGGCAGCTTCGGCTGTCCTCGGCGTTCCGCTCTTAGTCTCGCGTTGTGAGATTACGGGCGCCATCTTGCCCGCATCTTCGCGCGCTTCTGAGCGCCTCCTTCTTCTACCGCCGCGCGCCTAGGTCTCGCGAGATCTCGGGCGCCATTTTGGATTTCTCCTCCGGCGCGTTCCTTATCATCCACTGCCGCCTGTGTGCCAAGCTCGGTTCCCTCATCTTCTAGTCCTTACTGGCCATATTTCTCACTGCCACTACAGTAAGTCTCCGGTTCCCACAAATATATCTATATAGCTTTTGCCCCTATTGGGTTTCCGATTAACCCTTTCCCCCCCCTCCCCCCCTTCTTCTCTTGCAGGCGCATTCTCCTCCTCTGGGGTGATTAACTCCAGTCCTTTCTCCTGCAAACATGTCGGTCCGCAGTACTTCTTCAACCAGACCCAAACAGGATTGTCCTCCCTCTACTCAGGTTACCCTAGACCAGGATGCTGAGCCCATTAATCCTCCTTCTGAGGTGCAAGCTATGGCCCTACAGCAATCCATCTCCCAGGCAATTATGTCTGCAATGGGCTCTATGTCCTCAGCCCTTACCCAGTCTATTTCACAGGCCCTTTCGGCCTTACCTGCAAACCAGCCAGCCATTAATGTGCTCACAGCCTCCAGAACACTCATGACTGATGGTTCTAGACCATCCCTGGATAGCGCGTTAAAATCGCGCAAAAGAGCCTGCCCCCGCCAGGCGGAAAAAACACGGGCGTGGAAAACAGCCAGGTCCCAACCTGAGCTGGGAACAGACTCAGATAAGGAGTCAGATGAGGAGGCACATATTGATTCTATATTTGATTTGGAGGAGGACCTCCTAGATGTTTCGGTAGACCCTCCCGAGGTCCCGTCCGTTCCATTAGACGCCCAGCCTTCGGGTAACACTGGAGAACCCGGTTCAGATTCGGGTCGTCTTCTCGACCCGGCAGGTAACCCCATGTTCAACCCGGATGAGCTGCATCATCCGCGCTCCGCGGAGTGGCTACCGGCCTCACATGTCGCACAATATCTGGAAGCTCGCATTCGCACTCCCTTGAGTAAGGAATCGCGCAATAAATTGAGAGCGGAATGCCCCCGTCCGCTAATTCCCCATAAAGTGTGCGAAACCCCTTCGGTAGACCCGAAAATGGTCCAGTTTTTAGCAAAAACTGGATTTAACCCTCGCAAGGGCTTGGACTCTGCTCTTAAAGCGGTCCAAGACAAGCTTTTGGACGTCACAGGCCCGCTGACGAAAATTTTTGATCTGGCCGAGACGGCTGTGGCTGAGGACACACAGGTCGACCCTGACGAGCTCCGGGGGTGGGCTCAAAGAGCTATCTGCCTGTTGGGTAATGTGAATGCGTCGCTGGCCATTGAAAGGCGCAAAGCGATACTTATGAAAATTGAGCCGAAACTGGCGAATCTTGCTTTATCTGAAGCAGGCAAGGAGGCCCAGGGTTTGTTGTTCGGAGATTCTTTTATTAAAGAATTAAGCAAATATGTAGGAGCTTTCACTGCGCTGGATAAGGCGCAAAGCTCCATGCGAAAAGTTTTTCAAGGACGTTTTTCTGGTAGGGCCGGCAGTTCAAGGGGCCGACTGTCCGGCCGCTCCACCAACCATGCCAGAGGCACCGGCAGAGGCTCCTTCTCTTATAGAGCTTCCCTTCAGGACCAAAGACACCAACCCTCTTTCTTTCCGGCAAGAGGAGCTCCAGGTCGAGGCCGCGGTTTCAGAGGGAATCCCAGTTTCAGACGACCTCACGGTAAGTCGCTTCCTTCCTCTTCCTCTACGTTCTTCAGTTCCTTGTGTAGGGGGCCGTCTCCGTTTCTTTTCTCATGCCTGGTCAAGGATATCCTCCGACCAGTGGGTTCTGGACACGGTCCAGGAGTTTATAATAGAGCTGGTGGCGGATCCAGAGCGGATCCCCCTTCCTTCCCGCCCCCCTCTCCCACATTCGACCCAAGTCCTCCTGCAGAAAGAAATGTCGGACTTGCTCCGCAAAGGCGCGATCGAACCAGCACCAGACACGGGTGCCGGAGTAATCAGCAACATTTTTCTCGTCCGCAAAAAAGGGGGGTCAAATGAGACCCGTCATCAATTTAAAGGCCCTGAACAGTTTTGTCAGATACAGACATTTCAAAATGGAGGGCATACACCTCCTAAGAGATTTGTTGCTTCCAGGCGACTGGATGGCAAAATTAGATCTCAAGGACGCGTACCTCACCGTCCCGATCGCACAAACCTCGAGAGATCTCCTCCGTTTCTGGTGGGACGACCAAATTTGGCGTTTCACATGCCTACCATTCGGCCTCTCTTCTGCGCCTTGGTGCTTCACCAAGATCATGAGACCGGTGGTGGCGTGGCTGCGCAGCAGAGGGGTTCGTCTAATTATCTATTTAGACGATATCCTGATCATGGCTCAGTCTCCATCCCTTCTCATCCAACATCTAGAGATGTCTGTAACTCTTATGACGGGCCTGGGTTTCATCATCAATCAGGAAAAATCCTGTCTGACCCCCTCAACTACCATGGAATTTTTGGGGTTCACAATCAACTCTGTAGAACTCACCCTCAATCGCCCTCTGGACAAAGTCCGGGCCATTCGCAAGGAGTTGAGTCATTCTCTGACGCTGCCTCAATTGTCCTTGAGGCATCTGGCACGGTTAATAGGGCTTCTGACGTCCTCAATTCAAGCCATTTTCCCGGCCCCTCTCCATTATCGGGCGTTACAGCGCTTGAAGATTGCCCATTTACGAGCAGAGGCCGCCTATGCCGATTGCATCTCTCTCGATCAAGAGATGAGCTGCGCTGGTGGATCCACAATCTCTCGGTCTGGAACGGCCGGGCCATCTTTGGTCCGCGTCCAGATCTTGTCATCGAATCGGATGCCAGCCTTCACGGTTGGGGAGCCCACTGCAACGGGGTCTCCACAGGGGGTCCTTGGTCTTCACGGGAATCCCGATTGCACATCAATGCCCTGGAACTGTTGGCAGGATCATTCGCCATTCGCAGTTTCACCAATGGCGCTCTCAGGGCGTCCATCCGTCTTCGGATGGACAATGTATCGGCCGTCAGATACGTAAATTCGATGGGGGGGACCCGGTCTTCGGTCCTTACCCATCTGGCCAAGGACTTCTGGGAGTACTGCCTGTCCAGAGGTTTCACGGTGGTCGCGGAGTATCTTCCGGGCCTTCACAATACTCTGGCGGATTGGAATTCACGCTACATATCCGACTCCAGCGATTGGAAACTAGATGGGAGGGTCTTCGCTGCCATCTCATCTCGCTGGGGTCCTTGTTGTATCGACCTATTCGCTACCAAGTTGAACACCCAGCTTCCTAGATTCTTCAGCTGGCATCCGGATCCTCTTGCAGAGGCCGTGGACGCCTTCCTCCAGGACTGGAGAGGTGCGCTGATGTATGCTTTCCCCCCTTTCTCGCTGATACCGCGGGTCTTCCTTCAAGTCCGACAACAGGCAGCGGAAATGGTGTTAGTGATGCCATTGTGGAAAACCCAGTCCTGGTTCCCACAGGTGCTGGAGCTCCTGGTGGATTTTCCTGTTCTTCTCCCGTACTCCCCGACACTCCTTCGGGGTCCCACGGGAGAACTTCATCCCCTCATGCAGTCCGGTTCGCTTCAGCTTCTGGCGTGCAGGGTCTCGGGAGCGCAGGGGGCTCCCTTATCGTTTCTGACACAACTAGATTCCTATTGGAAAGCTCTTGGGCTCCAGGGACGCGACGAGCTTACCGGTCCGCCTGGGACGCTTGGTCGTGTTGGTGCGCAGACAGGGGTCTGGATCCCTTGGAAGCTCCTGTAGGATCTGTTCTAGCCTTCCTCTCGTCTCTGTATGAGGCGGACAAGGCCTATCGCACCATTAATTTATACAGATCGGCCATCTCCTCTAGCCACAGGGGTTTTGAGGGACGTCCAGCGGGTCAGCACCCGTTAGTCTGTCGTCTGCTTAGGGGTTCACGTCTGACTCGTCCCCCCCGTCCTCGTTTCACTACTACCTGGGATGTGTCACGTGTTCTGACTTTTCTGTCTACCTGGCCTTCTAACCCCCAACTTTCGTTGCGTCAGCTGTCGGCAAAGTTGGTGACTTTGCTCTGTCTGGTTTCCTGTAAACGGGTATCGGACGCCAGGGCTCTAGACCACGATGCCTGTTCGTTCACTCCGGATGGGGTTCGTTTTAACATCTCTAGGCGAACTAAGACTAATATTCGCTCTGTCTCTTTCCCGAGTTTTTCCTCCTCTCCTCAGCTTTGTCCTGTTCTATGTCTTCAGGAGTATGAGTCTCGGACGCGTCCCTTACGTTCCAATGCCCCACATCTCTTTATCTCCTTTCGCAGTCCTTTTGCTCCAGTTACCAGCGTCACCCTCTCCCGCTGGGTGAAATGGATTCTTTCCCTTTCCGGCATTGATACGTCTGTGTTCACCGCCCATTCCGTACGTAGCGCATCCGCCACATCCATGACTGTCTCGGGGGCTCGCTTAGAGGACGTCATGCGTTTGGCGGACTGGTCCAGGGCTTCGACCTTCCGCGAATTCTACTTCCGACCACCTCATCATGCCTTTTCATCGGTTATTTCTCAACTTTAAACTAGCAATAGGAGCCTCCGTGTCTTGTCATAAAATTTCATGATTTTCCTAGTCCATGACGTAAAGTCATGATTTTATTGAAGACACGGAGGTGAGTATTGCCCGCCCAGATCCCGCCCTGATATGGTGCCGTTACTGGTGTTCTCTCTTGTAGTTACTGACATTATATGTTTCACAGTTCTTTGTCATGGCTATTCCTTTATTCGCTATCGTTTGTGTCATTTACTGATCTCGAGTTACGTTTCTTGTTCCCTTACGTCCTACCAGCAGCACAGATGGGGTTAACCACCCCCCGTGGACTGGCAGGACCGGCGGAATGTTTAATGAGCCCAAGACTAATAACTCAATTTAACAATTAAGTATCTCCTTAAAAGGAGGAAGTCAACCCCCAGCCCACTGTGTTTTTTTCTGTCCTCCTGGACAGGTGGACTAGGCGGTTTTGTTCCCCCCTTTCTTATGGAAAGTGCGGGGAGCCTTCTTTTCGTTTGGGTAACGGCGTTGCCTTTTTTCCTAGGTACCTTGTCAGTTTGGCCGGCAGCTTGTTTGCTGCCGGCCCGCTCAGTTGCGCCTGGCTGGGAGTATTTTGGCGGCGTCCTTGGTCCAGGATTCCCGGTCCCTGTGCGCCGCCATCTTCCGGAGGTGACGCGGGGACTCTCCTTTGCATCACCTCCGGGTAATCCGGCCGTGATTTTTCACGGGCACGATTTTTCATAGATGCGATTTTTTTTTATGCATCTTCCTGTGGAGGATTTACTGGGGAAGGGTGGATTGGCTATCCCTCCCCTTCCCCTATTTTGGGAGGCTGTGTGCTCCAGTTCAGTCTCTGGCTACATATGCTTTTCAGCTAGCTTCCAGAGTCCTAAAATTGGTGTTGTTCCACTTGTGGTGTTTTTTCCTCAGCTGCCTCCGGTCTGTTTTTCTTCCTTTCTTGCATAGATAGGTGGTTTACAAATGTTTTATTTGTCCCTTTTTTCCCGCAGTGATGTCTCCTCCGCGGGATTCGGAAGGCAGGAAAGTGGATTCCAAGAGGAAGCATCTATCCTGCTACCATTGCAGCAGTCAACGGTTATTGTAAGCTGATCATACCTGCACTCGTAAGATTGCAGAAGCTAAGCAGCTTTAGGCTGGGCTAAGACCAGGATGGAAGACCTCTGTCCTGGTGAGAGACCTTCTTGGTCTCCTTAGTTTCTTCCTCCTCGGATAAGGAGGAGGAGCTGATATTGTGTTTTCTCCCTGGAAAGACACAGAAGTTGCTCAAGTCCATCAGGTCGGGGGACCATGATGTTGACTCGGGGAGCCTCCGTTCCCGCTACTCGGGCACATCGTGTCTTCAAAGCGGATGAGACCCTCCTCTCTGTCATGATATAGAGTGGAAAAAACCTGGAAAAGGTCCGGTTTTAACAAAGAAGTTTAAATCCATGTTCCCGATGGCTTAACCCTTGGTGGATTCGTGGGGATCCATTCCCAAGGTGGACATGGCTATTGCCAAGTTGTCCAAGCGCACTCTGGTTCCTGCAGACGATGGGTCTAGCTGCAGGACCCCTTGCAGAGTGCACACTAAGACGGGGTGTTACGGCAGCTGCGGCTTCCGCTTCCACAGCCATAGCGGCTTTTTGAAGTCTCTACGTTCCTCTGATCTCGCCTGGATCAATTCAAGTTGATGAGGTAACCAGATGCTTTCAAGACCATCAACCTGGCTACGGACTTCTTGTGCGATACCGCACAGCCCCAGTTGAAGCTAGCGAGGAAGCTTCCCGCTAGCAAAGCAAGTCCTGGATATGAGGCCAAACACAGATCCTTGCTCTTGAAGCTAAGCAGCAGGTCTGTGGCTCATGGGAGACCAAGTGCCTTTGGCACCCTGTAACAATACTATCAAATAATGTCAGGGGCCTATATATAGCATGGCCCTGAGATCGGTGGCCCATATTCCATTTGGAGGAGCCAAGGATGGAAAATCCACCTCCTGACTACGGGCCTCTTTGAGGCTCTTGCTTAATTCCCGTTACTCCTGCCGTCCTGCCAATAAGCTTCATGTACCCGTCGGGAGTCATCTCTCCCACTTCTGAGAAGAATGGATCCAAGAGATCTCGGATCCCTGGGTCCTGAATATCATTTTCAACGGTTATTTAGTCAACAACACCTCTATTCCACTGGACAGGTTTGTCAAGATCAACCTTCTACAAGCTGCCAAGGAGGCGATCCTAGAGGCGTACATTCAGGACTACATTTGCAAAAGGGCTCTGGAGGAGGTTCCGGCAGGAGAACGGGGCCTAGGGATCTATTCACCAGTTTTCTGGTTCCCAAGACTTCAGGAGATCTCCGGATGATTATCGATCTGAGATATTTCAATCGATTTATAAGGAAGGTGAAGTTTCGTGTAGAAACCATCAGGTCAGTAGTTCACGTCGTCAATCCTGGAGACGTGATGGCAACCCTGGACCTCAAGAATGCATATCTGCACATCCCGATCCATCCTGGTTCCAGGAAGTATATCAGGATCACAGTCCAGGTGTCCTGTGTCGTCAAGCATCTTCTGTTGCCCTTCTCTTTGGCATTTCTTCTGCCCCTCACACTTTTACCAAAGGTGGTGGTTCTGTGGTGGCGGCTTTGAGGCTTCAAGGACTGACCATCATTCCTTATCTGGACGACTGGCTTTGAAAGCCTCTGCTCTAGCGGTTCTAACCCAACTTCTTCAGGTAACAATCTCCTTTCTGTTCCACCTAGGTTGGATCATCAGCTGGTAGAAGTCGAACGTGAGCCCGTCGACTTCAGTAAGATATCTAGGCTTCATAACCGACTCCGCTGGGATGTCGCTCCAGTTGACTCCAGAAAGAAGATTCCGGGTTCAGAACACGGCAAGTTCCCTTCCCCGGCGAGTTCCAATCTGGACTCTCATGAAGATGTTGGGGCTCATGTCAGCGTCTGCGGAAGCAGTCCCTTGGGCTCTATGGCACCTCCGCCCTCTACAGTCGGAGGTCCTCTCCTAATGGAATGGCAGCCCTGCTGGGCTAAACTCCCTGTGCTCCCTGACTTGGCAAACTCGGTATTCCCTCAGATGGTGGTGCCATCTTTTAGACGGGAAGTCTATGACCCAGCCAGTCTGGGTCATATTGACTACAGATGCATCCTACGTAGGCTGGGACGCTCACCTAGACGACACTCCAGTTCACGGGACCTGGTTTCCTCAGGAGTGGCTTCTTTCATCCAATCTCCACGAGATTCAGGCTATCCAGCTAGCCCTCCTTCACTTAGCCCCTCAGATCCGGGGCAAAGCGGTGAAAGTCCAGTCAGACAATGTGACTGCGGTACTTTACATCAACCAGCAGGGAGGCACAAGATCACTTCCCCTCTTGTCAGAGATCGGGGTGATTCTGGATTAGACAGAGTTGTACCTTCCCACTTATCTGCGATCCATATCCAAGGCTCCCTCAATATGATAGCGGCTGAGCCGCGGTCTTCCGTGGGAAGAGTGGTCTTTACATCCGGAGATTCAAGCAGATAGTCCTCAAGTGGGTATGCCAGAGGTGGGTCTCATGGCAACAAGGTTCAATGCCAAGGTGGAGAGGTTCTGCTCCCTCTACAGGGAGGACAACCCCCTGGCGTTAGATGCTCTGTCAATATCCTGGAGGTTCAGGCTGGCTTAAATCTTCCCTCCCTTTTCCATGATACCGAGGGTATTGATGAAAATCCGTCAGGATCAGGCCTCGGTGATAGCCATCATACTGTTTTGGCCGAAGAGATCCTGGTTTACCTAGCTCACCCAGTTGAGTCGAGGACAATATTGGAGGCTCCCCCCACAGCAGACCCTGGTGTCGTGGGACACTCACCTCTGCTCAGATCTGCACAGATTCAACCTGACAGCCTGGAGGTTGATCAGTCCCTTCCCGGAATAGAAGGGCTTTCAGAGTCGGTCCTGAGAACGCTGTCTCATTCTAGAGCGGACCCTACCAAGAGAGCCTACTCTTGTATTATGAGGATATTCTCATCCTGTTGTACCTCAACTGAGGAGGCGTCTGCAGATCCGCCCCTCTCCGCTATCCTTCAGTTCCTGCAAAGCGGCCTTGATAGAGGCCTTGCCCTTTACTCTGAAGATTCAAGTTTCAGCCATCTCAGCTTGCCTTAACAGGCTTTTTCTCAGGACCCGCTGATCAAACGGTTCCTTAAAGGAGCTGAAAGATTAAAGCCTACAGTACTGAGACCCCTTTTTTCAATGGGTTTTTCAGTAGTTCTCAGGGGTTAGCATCTCCCCCTTTGAACCGTTAGAGGAGGTGGACATCAAGTTCGTCACTTGGAAGTTTGTGTTTCTCCTTGCAGTGACTTTGGCCAAGAGGGTCTCTGAGCTTCAAGCTCTCTCAGCACATGAGCCCTATTCTTACATGACCGGGACCTTCTTAGATTCCTCCCATATTGTAGGCCTAAAGTTCCTTCCTTCCAGAACATCAACCAGGTGATATTCCTCCCGGTTCTGTTGACATCTACCACCTCCTCCTAGGAACCTGCTAGACATCCTCTGGACGTCTCGAGATGTCTCCGGATCTATGTGGATAGATCAAGGAGTTCAGGAAAGATGAGAATCTGCTAATCCTGTTGCCGGTAAGTTTAAAGGCTATAAGGCATCCAAACCTTCCATCAGTCGGTGGATTGAGGAGGCTATTAAGGAATCCTTTGTTTCCACAATCTCTGGACCCTCCGGGATTTGTGAAGGCCCACTCTACTAGAGTTGTGGCTACTTCTTTTGCCGAGAGGAGTCTTCTGCCTCTCAACATGATTTGCAAAGCTGCCTCCTGGAGCTCTGAATCGACATTCATCTCCCATTATAGACTAGATGCCAGTCTAGCTGAGTTTTCGGCCTTTGGGCAGACTTTTCTTAGTTCTGCCAGGCAGGAAGGCCCTCCCTAGGGGTTTTTTCTTGCTATCTCCCCATCTGTGCTGCTGGTAGGACGTAAGGGAATCGTTAATTTCTAACGATAATTTGTTTTCCCTTAGTCCTAACAGCAGCACACAAATTTCCCACCCTAGTAAGTCTAGTTTTTTTCTTGCTATAAACACAGTGGGCTGGGGGTTGACTTCCTCCTTTTAAGGAGATACTTAATTGTTAAATTGAGTTATTAGTCTTGGGCTCATTAAACATTCCGCCGGTCCTGCCAGTCCACGGGGGGTGGTTAACCCCATCTGTGCTGCTGTTAGGACTAAGGGAAAACAAATTATCGTTAGAAATTAACGATTTTCAGGTTGAAGAGTTGCTGCCTCGGTTGCTGCTTATCCAATTCACTCAGGACAAGTACTGAGCAGTTCGTTGGTTGTGTTCGGGTCGGCGAGTTCTAGAGTGCTGATCAATGTGGTTTTCAGTCCAGTTCGGTTTTGGAAGCGCTGGTTGTCGCAACAAGAAAGAGGAAGTTAACAGCCAAGACAGACCTTTATATACTGTTAGGGGAGGGGCGGTTGCTATGGTTACCATGTTATGTCTCTGTTTTTTTTCTTTGCTGCTATGGTAGAAACAGTAAAGAAAGTAAAGCAATACTCGCCTCCATGTCTTTAATAAAATCATGACTTTACGTCATGGACTAGGAAAATCATGAAATTATATAGATCATCATGTTGTCCCAAATATGAAACCTTGATCTTTCAGCACATTAAAAACCCATACTGGATTATTTATTTCTTAGTATTTGTACCTATTTAGTTAAAAAGCAGAATTCTGTACACGGTCAGACAATCAGGTAGCATACCTTCCCTGGTAAAATAGGAACCTAAGCTCAGGCATAGACTTAGAGGGCAGCCCAGTATTTATAGCAGAAGCTGATTAACAATTAGGCTAGGGCTACACATCGACATGTGTCGCGCGACAATAAGTCGCGCTACACATAGGGGACAACTACACTGCAACATGTATCGCATGACATTTTGTCGCACCAATGCACTGCGACACCGTAGACTATCATTATAAAAATTTTCTTGCGACATTGGTGCAACAAAATGTCGCGCAACACATGTGATCGTGTAGCCCTAGCCTTAGAATCCGCTGTGCAATTGCACACAGAGCAAGGAGAGGAGAGGAGTGCTGGCAAAGTAGTAGTAGTATTTCAATGAATAATGTTGAAAACAAAAGTAGCCCGGCTGCATTGGACATGGGGAATTAATGTAATGTCAAGATGGTTGTCTTTAGGTCTATATAACCGTCTTTTTTCCCCCCATTTTGTAACCAATGCTTGAGTGCATACATAAATGAGAGGGAGCTCTGAAGCTAAGATCAAAGTAAGGCCTTTTTTCAAGTGCTTGTAGGGATCATGAATCTTATGCATCCTCCCAACCAATTAGAAGGTAAGTTTGGCTAGACCTATTGCCTGGTGGTGCTGTTTCTAGAAGAAAGCAGCCTTATTTTCAAATCCTGTATAACACTAGTTATGAGCGTCAGGGGCAATATTCGAATTTGCGATATTTCGCTAATATTCGTTAGAATATACGTCATATATTCACGAATATTCGAATTTGAGATTATTCTACTGATAGCGAAAAATCGGCAATGTAATATTCGCTTAATGCGAATATTCTAAAACCCGACTATATAGCACTATGGAATATAGTGCTACATATTCTTTTTTTAGAATATTCGTCATTTTTTCCCATCTGAATTCATGATTCCTCCGTGCGTAAGTTGCTTTTGGGCCAATGACTGTTCACATTAAATTGGAAAAAATGAAGAATATTCTAAAAAATGAATATACAGCACTATATTCTATAGTGCTAGATATTCGTGTTTTAGAATATTCGCATGCGAATATTCTGAAACACGAATATACACAATCGTGGCCAAAAGTTTTGAGAATTACATAAATATTGGAAATTGGAAAAGTTGCTGCTTAAGTTTTTATAATAGCAATTTGCATATACTCCAGAATGTTATGAAGAGTGATCAGATGAATTGCATAGTCCTTCTTTGCCATGAAAATTAACCTTATGCCACTGCATTTCATTGCTGTCATTAAAGGACCTGCTGAGATCATTTCAGTAATTGTCTTGTTAACTCAGGTGAGAATGTCGAGCACAAGGCTGGAGATCATTATGTCAGGCTGATTGGGTTGAAATGGCAGACTTGACATGTTTAAAGGAGGGTGATGCTTGAAATAATTGTTCTTCCATTGTTACCCATGGTGGTGACCTGCAAAAAAACGCGTGCAGCCATCATTGCGTTGCATAAAAATGGCTTCACAGGCAAGGATATTGTGGCTACTAAGATTGTACCTTAATCAACAATTTATAGGATCATCAAGAACTTCGAGGAAAGAGGTTCAATTCTTGTTAAGAAGGGTTCAGGGCATCCAGCAAGCGCCAGGATCGTCTCCTAAAGAGGATTCAGCTGCGGGGTCGGAGTGCCACCAGTGCAGAGCTTGCTCAGGAATGGCAGCAGGCAGGTGTGAGCGCATCTGCACGCACAGTAAGGTGAAGACTTTTAGAAGATGGCCTGGTGTCAAGAAGGGCAGCAAAGAAGCCACTTCTCTCCAAAAAAAACATCAGGGACAGATTGATCTTCTGCAGAAAGTATAGTGAATGGACTGCTGAGGACTGGTGCAAAGTCATATTCTCCGTTGAAGCCTCTTTCCGATTGTTTGGGGCATCTGGAAAAAGGCTTGTGCGGAGAAGAAAAGGTGAGCGCTACTATCAGTCCTGTGTCATGCCAACAGTAAAGCATCCTGAGAACATTCATGTGTGGGTTTGCTTCTCATCCAAGGGAGTGGGCTCACTCACAATTTTGCCCAAAAACACAGCCATGAATAAAGAATGGTACCAAAACACCCTCCAACAGCAACTTCTTCCAACAATCCAACAACAGTTTGGTGAAGAACAATGCATTTTCCAGCACGATGGAGCACCGTGCCATAAGGCAAAAGTGATAACTGAGTGGCTCGGGTACCAAAACTTTGACATTTTGGGTCCATGGCCTGGAAACTTCCCAGATCTTAATCCCATTGAGAACTTGTGGTCAATCCTCAAGAGGCGGGTGGACAAACAAAAACCCACTAATTCTGACAAACTCCAAGTAGTGATTATGAAAGAATGGGTTGCTATCAGTCAGGAATTGGCCCAGAAGTTCATTAAGAGCATGCCCAGTCGAATTGCAGAGGTCCTGAAAAAGAAGGGCCAACACTGCAAATACTGACTCTTTGCATAAATGTCATGTAATTGTCGATAAAAGCCTTTGAAATGTATGAAGTGCGTGTAATTATATTTCACTACATCACAGAAACAACTGAAACAAAGATCTAAAAGCAGTTTAGCAGCAAACTTTGTGAAAACTAATATTTGTGTCATTCTCAAAACTTTTTGCCATGACTGTAGTACTATAGAATATAGTGCTATATATTCTTTTTGTAGAATATTTGACATTTCTAATAAAACTGAAATTTACAACCAATTTAATGTGAACAGTCATTGGCCCAAAACCAACTTAAGCAGGGAGGAATCATTACTTCAGATGGAAAAAAATGACGAATATTCTAAAAAACAAATATATAGCACTATATTCTATAGTGCTATATATTCGGGTGTTAGAATATTCGCATTACGAATATTACATTGCCGATTTTTCACATAAGAGAACAAAATTTAAATAATGATGAATATTCTAATTCACTACATACTACAATATTGCAGCCTTCTCACATTGGCCCACAAGCAAGAAGAGGGTAGGTATACTAGGTAATGGGTTCAGATAAAAAAACAAACATAACAAAACTAATATTCGTTTTTACGAATATATATCACTATATTCAAAGTGCCGATATTCGTGATAAAAATCAGAAATTCGAATATTCGTGCTCAACACTTTATAACACATTTAATATTGATGATACCTGTAGAAATGGACTGTCTTGAGTAGGTTCACATGTGAAAGAGAAATGGTCCCACCATGGCTTGAACCCTCTACACCCATATTAGCTGCATGGGCTGACACTGTAATGTAAATGCTCTTGGTTCTATCTACAGGGCCAGACTGGCTATGAAAACCATCCCTGGAAAAAATTACATACCAGCCCCATAGCATTGCAATAATTATACAAGCACAACGTCATGGAGGGGGTATATACACTGTAATATAGAGGTATATAGAGGGGGTATATCCACGGTAATATAGAGGTATATGGTCCATATACCTCTATATTACAGTGTAAATACCCCCTCCATGTACCTTATTACAGTGTATATACCCCGTCCATATACCTCTAAATTACAGTGTATATACCCCTTCCATGTACCTCTATATTGCCATGTATATACATCCTCCATATAAGCGCCCCATACCTCTTACATCCAGTGACATCTCCTTTGATGTAGATGTTCTCTGTCCTCGTCTTCTTCTTGCAGACCTTCAGACCAGACCCCCATTTTGTCACCATTTTCCGTCTCACCATTTTGTTTGACAACAAAAAAAAATCTGTGTTTACTACTTTTCCATCATCCTCCCATCTTCTGGACAAATCATCCTACTACCCCCAATACTATACTGCAGAAACAGATAATACCCCTGATAATACTAGTACCACACAGAGCCCCCCATATAAAATATCCCTTCTTTGTGGCCTCAGTAGAAGACCCCATAGTGCCCCATAATAATGTGCCAGTAACAAGTGCCCCCCATAGATGCCCCCAATCGTGTGCCAGTAACAAGTGCCTCTCCATGCCCCCCATGTGCTAGTAACAAGTGCCTCTCTTCTCCCCCCCATGTGCCAGTAACAAGTTTCTCTCTCCCATCATGTGCCAGTAACAAGTGCCTCTCTTTCCCCCATGTGCCAGTAACAAGTGCCTCTTTTACCCCCTCCCCATGTGCCAGTAACAAGTGCCTCTCTTTCCCCCCATGTGCCAGTAACAAGTGCCTCTCTTCCCCCATGTGCCAGTAACAAGTGCCTCTTTTACCCTCTCCCCATGTGCCAGTAACAAGTGCCTCTCTTTCCCCCATCCCATGTGCCAGTAACAAGTGCCTCTTTAACCCCCACCCCATGTGCCAGTAACAAGTGCCTCTTTAACCCCCCACCCCATGTGCCAGTAACAAGTGCCTCTTTAACCCCCCAACCCCTGTGCCAGTAACAAGTGCCTCTTTAACTCCCCACCCCATGTGCCAGTAACAAGTGCCTGTTTAACCCCCCACCCCCCATGTGCCAGTAACAAGTGCCTATTTAACCCCCCATGTGCCAGTAACAAGTGCCTCCTTAACCCCCCATGTGCCAATAACAAGTGCCTCTTTAACCCCCCACCCTCCATGTGCCAGTAACAAGTGCCTCTTTAACCCCCCACCCCCTATGTGCCAGTAAAAAGTGTCTCCCCCCCCATGTGCCAGTAACAGATAGTCTGGTATTAAAAAAACTTTTACTTATCTCCATGGCAGCGATGCGATACAGGCCTCTTCCGGTCTATGTCCCGCGCTGTACGGCTCACAAGGCCCGCAGTCTATCAGAGGAACAGGGAAGGGGGGCGCCTCTCCCTCCCCTGCCCCACAGCACAGCCATCTGTATCTCTGTCTTGAGGACGGCGATACAGATGACTATGGAGATGAACGCTTCCACAATATAAGCGCTCATCTCCCTGTGACCTGCCGTCACGGGCACACTTCCCGGCCAGTCTGCCCCTGATTGTGGCCGAAAGTACAGGCTAGCCAGAGCACATCTTAAAGCGGCCCAGGGACGGCAGCCTACCGGGAAATTGCCCTGTATCCCGATAGACCAGTCCAGCCTTGTCTATCTATGATGACTCCAACTTGCATTCCTCTACTTTATACTGTACTTTACACACAACTTCTATGCTTATTGCTACATCTTTATTGTTGTTCCTACCTTTATATTCTAATCCTTTTGTGACAAAGAAAAAGTGTTTGCATCAAAATATTTTAAAACTGCTGCTTAGTTATTAAGATCCCTGATTAGCGAGGGATCAGGGCAGTAGACTGGGAGAATGGGATAGAATGTTGTTATTGCATTGTACTCACCCAACCTTGCACAAAAATATTTTTTTACTATGGGTGCAACAGTGCAGATGCCAATAGTAATAAGACTATATCCAAAACAAAATATTAGTATTAGAACAAGAGGAACAGTAACATATCTCACATGTCACATTTTAAAATGCCAGTGCCATCTCTAATGACTTCTGAAAGAATTTAGCCAGGACTAGCACCATATGTAGTATTGGTCATTTATGTATACTCAGACTGTGAAAGTCATTCTGGGGACCCACTGTACAGCTACATGCAAACATTGCCTGACCACTGTTCACAAATCTCTTTAACTGCGCCAACACACTCTATTTTCAGTAGTAGCCTCTTTCCTAGGCTGTGCCTAATACTGTTTTGTCCTGGAGACCCTGTTTCTGCACCTACAAGTCATTTCAGCTACCAAACGAGTGTCTGATGATAAACTGGGTAGTTTGTATGAATGCATGTGCTGTACACTAATCATCTGTATGTAGTTCAGTCAGTGTAGTGTGTCCATGTGTAAATTGTGCAGGGGGTGGGGAGACTAGGAGGCCTACCCTGGCTAAAAGAGCCAGTATAAGCCTCCTCTCAACTATCTACCAAGTAGGCCAGTCATTATAGAAGTTATCCTTTATTGATTAGCACAGTGGTTCATTGCCTTGCAGCACTGGTGGTATTGGTTGAAATCCAACTATGGAAACAACTTCATTCTTTGACTAAATTCTCCCTATGTTTTGTGTATGATATAGGTCAACAACCTTGCTATGAAATTGGCTCTAACTTGTGTACATCGATTGGACTGACCCACCAGAATACTGGAAGATATTCTGGGAAACCCAGACCCCAAAAGGTCTAGACTAGAGATGAGCGAACATTTAAAAAAAAGTCCGTTGTTCGGGGTTCGGGTGGTGGTTAATTGCGCATCCCGTTATGGATTCCACAATAGCGCATATGGAATCCATAAGGGGCGGCTGCCACCAACCCGAACTGTAGAACAGCTGAAGGACCTGGCGTGACGTCACTGTCATGTGATCAGTGCAGGGGGCGTGGCTCAAGGACATGGAGTAGATTTACTAATCCTATAGATAGAGTACATTCACCCAAGCTGTCTAGACCTGCAACAGATTTATCACAGGGGATCAGGCTGGATGATAAATTTGGTGCAGGGATAGATACTATTATCTAACTTTAGAAAAACATTGGTTGGCTTACTTTAAGACAGAAAGTTACATCATTGTGGTGCACTTTTACATAGTAACATAGTTTATAAGGCCAAAAAAAGACATCTGTCCATCCAGTTCAGCCTGTTATCCTGCAAGTTGATCCAGAGGAAGGCAAAAAAAACAAAGCCCTGTGAGGTAGAAGCCAATTTTTCCCACTTAAGGGGGAAGAAAATCCTTCCCGACTCCAATCAGGCAATCAGAATGACTCCCTGGATCAACGACCCATCTCTAGTAGCTGTAGCTTGTAATATTATTACACTTCAGAAATACATCCAGGCCCCTCTTGAACTCTTTTAGTGAACTCACCATCACCACCATCTCAGGCAGAGAGTTCCATAGTCTCACTGCTCTTACAGTAGAGAATTCTCTTCTACAGTCGTGGGCAAAAGTTTTGTGAATGACACAAATATTAGTTTTCACAAAGTTTGCTAAACTGCTTTTAGATCTATGTTTCAGTTGTTTCTGTGATGTAGTGAAATATAATTACACGCACTTAATACGTTTCAAAGGCTTTTATCGACAATTACTTTTTCAGGAACCTCTGCAATTTGACTGGGCATGCTCTCAATCAACTTCTGGGCCAATTCCTGACTGATAGCGACCCATTCTTTCATAATCACTTCTTGGAGTTTGTCAGAATTAGTGGGTTTTTGTTTGTCCACCCGCCTCTTGAGGATTGACCACAAGTTCTCAATGGGATTAAGATCTGGGGAGTTTCCAGGCCATGGACCCAAAATGTCAACATTTAGTTATCACTTTTGCCTTATAGCACGGTGCTCCATCGTGCTGGAAAATGCTTTGTTCTTCACCAAACTGTTGTTGGATTGTTGGAAGAAGTTGCTGTTGGAGGGTGTTTTGGTACCATTCTTTATTCATGGCTGTGTTTTTGGGCAAAATTGTGAGTGAGCCCACTCCCTTGGATGAGAAGTTAATTTTCATGGCAAAGAAGGACTATGCAATTCATCTGATCACTCTTCATTACATTCTGGAGTATATGCAAATTGCTATTATAAAAACTTAAGCAGCAACTTTTCCAATTTCCAATATTTATGTAATTCTTAAAACTTTTGGCCACGACTGTATATTTGTGTACAAACCTTCTTTCCTCCAGACACAGAGGATGTCATCTTGTCACAGTCCTGGGATAAATAGATGATGGGAGAGATCTTTGTACTGACCCCTGATATATTTATACATAGTCATTAGATCTCCCCTCAGTCGTCTTTTTTCTATAGTGAATAACCCTAATTTTGATAATCTTTCAGGGTACTGTAGTCAGGGCCGTCTTTAACACGGGGCAAAAGGGGCAGCTGCCCTGGGCCCAGTTGTTCCTGGGGGGGCCCAAGGCAGCTGCCTCTAGATCTCCGTTGACCACTGCAGACAATTTCAATTACATTGAGTGGCCGTCCACCCCAGATATCAGGCTGTCAGCACAGGGAGGGTGCTGCCATGCCTTCCTGTGTGCCACCACTTCAGAGCAAACTGTGAGAGTAAGAGCTGTGGGAGAAAGGACCTTCCATGACATCATCACCATGTGACCAGTAACATAGCAATATTACTGGTCACATGGCTATGAGGTAATCAAAGGTCTTTTTCTTCTTTCAGGACTCTGTGTTGCTGCAGCCTGCAGGAGAAGGTTAGGTCACGTGGGTACAGGCACTGGCCGACTGTCTGCACAGGAGGAAGATCAGGGATGGCTGCTCAGCAGTGTCTGTAGAGGGGAGAGAGTATGTCGGCACTGTAGAGGTACCGTGGATGCGACTACTGGAGAGGGGCTGAGGATTGTATGCTGTGACATTGTATACTGGGGGGGCTGCTGTATAGGATTATATACTGGGGGGGCTGCTGTGTGAGATTATGTACTAGGGGGGCTGCTGTATGGGATTATATACTGGGGGGCTGCTGTATGTGATTATATACTGGGGGGGCTGCTGTATAAGATTATATACTGGGGGGGGCTGCTGTATGGGATTATATACTGAGGGGCTGCTGTATGAGATTATATACTGAGGGGCTGCTGTGTGGGAATATATACTAGGGGCTGCTGTGTGAGATTATATACCAGGGGGCTGCTGTATGAGACTATTTACTGGGGGGGGGGCTGCTGTATGGGATTATATACTAAGGGGCTGCTGTGTGGGAATAGATACTGGGGGGCTGCTGTATGAGATTATATACTGAGGGGGTGCCGCATGAGATTTTATACTGGGGGCTGCTGTATGAGATTATATACTAAGGGGCTGCTGTGTGGGAATATATACTGGGGGCTGCTGTGTGAGATTATATACTGGGGGGTGCTGTATGAGATTATATACTGAGGGGCTGCTGTGTGGGATTATATACTGGAGGGCTGCTGTATGAGATTTTATACTGGAGGGCTGCTTAGTGGGATTATCTATGGGGGGGGGGGCTGCTGTGTCAGATTATATACTGGAGGGTGCTATATACTATAGGGTACTATACTGTGGGGTGCTGGGGTGCACTATAGCGCTAGGGTGAGCCGAGCCTCGGTCTCCTTCCTGAACTGCAGTGCGGTGCCCACCTCCAGCCCTGAGCCCAGTTGCCAAGAGCACTGATCCTGGGCCGGCTGGAGTCTTCAGAACTGTAAGTATTTACAATCATTCATTGTAAGCGCTATATTATATATGTTGGTGGAGGGCGTAATTGCATGCTAGGGCGTGGGAAGGCGGGATCCAGGGGGCCCAAGTAAATTCTCACCCAGGGTCCAATCAATATTAAAGACGGCCCTGACTGTAGTCCATCCATTCACGTTATTACTTTAGTTGCCCTCCTCTGAACCCTCTACAGCTCTGCTATGTCTGCCTTGTTCACAGGAGCCCAGAACTGTACATTGTACATGTGTGGTCTGACTATTGATTTGTAAAGTGGTAGGACTATATTCTCATCACGGGCCTCTATGCCCCTTTTGATGTCACCCATTATCTTATTGGCCTTGTCAGCTGCCTGACACTGATTTCTACAGCTTAGTTTGCTGTTCACCAAAATTCCTAGGTCCTTTTCCATGTCAGTGTTACCCAGTGTTTTACCATTTAGTATGTAGAGGTGACATGCATTGGTCCTTCCCATGTGCATAACCTTACATTTGTCAGTGTTAAACCTCATCTGCCATTTTTCTGCCCAAGCCTCCAATCTATCCAGATCCATCTGTAGCAGTGTACTGTCCTCTTCCTTGTTAATTACTTTACACAGTTTAGTGTCATCTGCAAAAATTGATATTGTACTGTGCAAGCCTTCTACAAGATCATTAATAAATGTATTGAAGAGAATAGGGCCTAATACTGACCCTGAGGTACTCCACTAGTCACAGTAACCCAATCTGAGTGTGTACCGTTAATAACCACCCTCTGTTTTCTATCACTGACCCAGTTACTTACCCACATACAGGCATTTTCTCCCAGTCCAAGCACTCTCATTTATATACTAACCTTTTATGCGGTACAGTGTCAAATGCTTTGGAGAAGTCCAGATATACGACATCCATTAATTCGCCGCTGTCTAGAACTTACCTCCTCATAGAAACTGATTAAATTACAGTCGTGGCCAAAAGTTTTGAAAATTACATACATATTGGAAATTGGAAAAGTTACTGCTTAAGTTTTTAGAATAGCAATTTGAATATACTCCAGAATGTTATGAAGAGTGATCAGATGAATTGCATAGTCCTTCTTTGCCATGAAAATGAATTTAATCCCAAAAAAACCTTTCCACTGCATTTCATTGCTGTCATTAAAGGACCTGCTGAGATCATTTCAGTAATCGTCTTGTTAACTCAGGTGAGAATGTTGACGAGCACAAGGCTGGAGATCATTATGTTAGGCTGATTGGGTTAAAATGGCAGACTTGACATGTTAAAAGGAGGGTGATGCTTGAAATCATTGTTCTTCCACTGTGAACCATGGTGGCCTGCAAAGAAACGCGTGCAGCCATCATTGCGTTGCATAAAAATGGCTTCACAGGCAAGGATATTGTGGCTACTAAGATTGCACCTCAATCAACAATTTATAGGATCATCAAGAACTTCAAGGAAAGAGGTTCAATTCTTGTTAAGAAGGCTTCAGGGCGTCCAAGAAAGTCCAGCAAGCGCTAAAGGTCTCCTAAAGAGGATTCAGCTGCGGGATTGGAGTGCCACCAGTGCAGAGCTTGCTCAGAAATGGCAGCAGGCAGGTGTGAGCGCATCTGCACGCACAGTGAGGCAAAGACTTTTGGAAGATGGCCTGGTGTCAAGAAGGGCAACAAAGAAGCCACTTCTCTCCAAAAAAACATCAGGGACAGATTGATCTTCTGCAGAAATTATAGTGACTGGACTGCTGAGGACTGGGGCAAAGTCATATTCTCCAATGAAGCCTCTTTCCGATTGTTTGGGGCATCAGGAAAAAGGGTTGTCCGGAGAAGAAAATGTGAGCGCTACCATCAGACCTGTGTCATGCCAACAGTAAACCATCCTGAAACCATTCACGTGTGGGGTTGCTTCTCATCCAAGGGAGTGGGCTCACTCACAATTTTGCCCAAAAACACAGCCATGAATAAAGAATGGTACCAAAACACCCTCCAACAGCAACTTCTTCCAACAATCCAATAACAGTTTGGTGAAGAACAATGCATTTTCCAGCACGATGGAGCACCGTGCCATAAGGCAAAAGTGATAACTAAGTGGCTCGGGGACCAAAACGTTGACATTTTGGGTCCATGGCCTGGAAACTCCCCAGATCTTAATCCCATTGAGAACTTGTGGTCAATCCTCAAGAGGCAGGTGGACAAACAAAAACCCACTAATTCTGACAAACTCCAAGAAGTGATTATGAAAGAATGGGTTGCTATCAGTCAGGAATTGGCCCATAAGTTGATTGGGAGCATGCCCAGTCGAATTGCAGAGGTCCTGAAAAAGTAATTGTCGATAAAAGCCTTTGAAACGTATGAAGTGCGTGTAATTATATTTCACTACATCACAGAAACAACTGAAACAAAGATCTAAAAGCAGTTTAACAGCAAACTGTGTGAAAACTAATATTTGTGTCATTCTCAAAACTTTTGGCCACGACTGTAGTTTGACATGACCGATCCTTCATGAAGCCATGCTGATATTGCGTTATTAGCTTATTTTCATTGAAGTATTCCAAGATAGCATCTCTTAGAAAACCTTCCAACAGTTTACCCACGACAGATGTTAGACATACCGGCCTATAGTTTCTGGGATCTGTTTTTGGACCATTTTTTAATATTGGCACCACATTTGCTATACGCCAATCCTGTGGAACACTCCCTGTCAGTATAGAGTCCTTAAATATCAGAAATAAGGGTCTGGCTATGACATTACTTAATTCACTTAGGATACAGAGGTTTATGCCATCGGGTCCTGGCGATTTGTTTATTTCAATCTTTTTAAGATGCCGCTGTATTTCTTCCTGGGTCAGACAGGGCACTTTTAATTGGGAATTTACTTTTACATTCTGCATTTCATCTAAAAGTTTATTTTCCTTAGTGAATACAGTGGAAAAAAAATATTTAGTAGCTTTGTTTTCTCCTCATTTTATTTTAACCGTATATTGCCCCCTGAGCTGCACTCACCCATGGACTTTAGGTTACAGACAACACAGGACCACAAAACCGCTCCAGGAGCAGAGCTGGTATGGCAGGGGGAGCAGGAGCAGTTCCCGCTGCACTCAACAACAATCAGCCAAACGGTCAGGGTATAGCGCAGAGGAGCAGGTGATTCTCTCTCTATCCTCACATGTCATCTATCAGCTTCCCCCATGTAACATTGCTCTCACCCGCGGCCGGTCCTTGGTGACGGGGTAAAACCTCCTGTTGAAGCTGTCAGTGATTAGCACTGCCTGGAGCCGGGGCAGCTAATCGTCTCCCCCTGCACCGCGTTTCCCTACGAGCGAATCTTCTGAGCTCCTTCAATAATGCGGGGCATGAAAAGGAGGCACGGGCTGGCGGCTTCACTAAAAGCTAACTGCTGCCACCAGCCCAACTGTTTAATCGCGGAGCTGCTTCAATATTGCACGGGGTGGCAGCAGAAGTTAGCCTTTACTGAAGCCGCCAGCCCGCCCAACAGTTTCATGCAGGCTCAGGAGCTGTTAGTGAGAGCTGCCGAGCTACTTCAATAGTACCGGCCATCCTGCTTTGCGTCACCTTCGCTATATAAGGTGTATTGACTTTTTCCCCTCACTTTGGAGGGAAAAGAAGTGCGTCTTATAAAGTGAAAAATATGGCATATGCATTACAGGAAATACCTTATGATATACAAGTATATCTATTATAAAAAGACAAAAAAGAATAAACAAATACAATTCTTCTTTTGTAGATGTATATTAGAAGTATACTAGTATTCCAGGATACTCTGGAATAAAATGACAACAGTTCAGCTTTACTCCCAAGAGGCTACCGAGTTACCAAGTAAAGGCTAAGGTGCTTGCCAGTTACACAGTATAGGCTAATATGTTTGGTGGTTTTCAAGAAACTTGTATGTAGTCTTTAGATCCAGGACCACTGTCAGCATTATCTATATATAGGACTCCAGGTCTACCACGGTAGCTGCGGTGCAAGGGATGTTCGTTGGTTCAATGCTGAGATGGAGAAGTGCCACTCAGCCTAATTAAATACAGTCCCTTGTGGATTTTAAGTAGATTGCCCCCTGCTTTATAATATTCATTATGCATCAGTTTGCTCCATGTCTTTGTGCTGCAGGTTGTACTCAGCTCTACCACAAGTCTGCTAAACTCCTCTGATATAGGATACGCTGCCCTAAGGCTTACACTGCTTGTTGCTCTTAGCCTCTGCATCCTTTCACATTGGCAGATATTTGGTTGGTAATAGCATGTGGATCAAGCTTTTTTTTTTTTTTTTTGTTTAGGGTCAAATGAGCTGTAACACAATAATTGCTCCCCATACAGCCCCTCGTTTACGCAGGGAGTTGTGATTTTTAGTGCAACATAAAAGATGCAATCACTCAACAAATATGTAAAATGACAGTAATGAGTTATGACCTGGGAGCCACTCCACAAGAAGCTGGTCATACCAGGGCTGTGGAGTCGGTAAGCCAAAGATCTGACTTCAACTCCTGCATTTTATCATACTCCGACTCCACAGCCATGGGTCATTCATAAGGTCTCCTCATGTGGGAACCCTGAAGTGGCATGCTTTGAAGCACCAAGGTGTAGGCATGCTATACTCTGAATTTCCTGCAGGTAGGATCTAAGAGAAGACAATTTAAGCAGGTGCCAAGTAGTTGCCGGACATACGCCTATCATAGTAAGTGGCATCCCCTCGTTGAATTAGGTCCTTTTTGTGACAAACTGCAGCAGAGAGTGAAACTGCATAGGGAAGAGTAGCAGCAGTGGAATAGTGGCATACAAAGGTTCGAATGCAGTGTTAAGATTCAGGTTGGGCAACAGACTCCCAATCCAGTAAGACATACAGGCTGGGTAAGACCAGTGAAGTTAGGGGTGGGCCTGAGAACACTGCTAGAGACTATGTATATGTGCTATAGTGGAGGAAGAGCATTACCATGTGAAAATAGAGAGACCAGGGAGAGTGATAGCTACTACCACAGAGCTATCTATGTTCGTTGGAGTGAACCACAGTAGCCAAAGTTGAGTTTGCTGTTGAAGCCGGCTGAGGAGTCCTTAGAGACTGAAAAGGCAAGCATTGGCTATTCTTGGTCCTCATTGTAAAATGTTAAACCTATCTGTGAGAACCATTAAAGGGAACCTGTCACCAAAAAAATGTGAATCTGCAGGCAGGATGTTATATACCAGGCAGATGCAAAGCAGATTGATATATAATTTTAAGCGGAAAGATTCAGTATAACCTGTATTTCATTCATTTAAATTCATACTCATTATGAGCATTGAAGTCAAGGATGTGGTCCTATCAGTGACTGACAGCTATCTCTCTATACATATGTAGAGCCCTAGAGCAAGGGTAGTAGGGAGTCAATACATTTGCCCCTATTGCTGCTATGCAAAGCGATCAAGCCCTACTTTATTGAACACTGAAGGGTTGTACTATCTAGCTAGCTCAAGCCTTTCCTCAGCACAGAGACTATTTGTGCCAGAAGGGCGACAGGAGAAGCTAGTTCAATGCATTGTCTGCATTGTTTTGCATTTAAGTTCCTCCAGTAAAGAAGCACACTGTATTACTGCAGACCCTGGCTCTCTGGACTTATTTCCCATTGGGGTGCACCACGTCTTTCCATCCACTCTAGAGAGCAGCAACATGTAGTGATACCTCGACTGTGTCTGGGGGAACCAGTGTAGCGTTTGGGCCACTACAAACTGGTCACTGAGCACAGCTATACAATCACTGATAGGACCACCTCCTTGACCTCACAGCCCATAGTGAGTACAGATATAAATTATTCAATTATAAACTATACTTCAGATCAGACACTATGTTCAATGTGACAGGTTTCCTTTAACTTGTGCCTCATTGCAAGTAATTTTGTTTTACAAACTTGACTATGGGACATTTTCCTGATGGGAACAGTATCACACTACACACCCTTGCTAAGAACTGATTATTCTGTTTTACACTCTTATACTGTTATAATAGAGGCACACAACAATTTTATCATAGACATTTTCATTTTCTTTGAGCAGAAGAAAAATAAATGCTCGGGGAGCAAGTCAGCCCTTGTATGTATGCTTCGGCAGGAGTGACAAATTCCTCCTGCAGCTGTTTATGTTGATAGACAAGACCTCATGCCTCTGCATTATCGGAAAGATTAACAGCTCATAAGTGGGACTTCATCAGCTGCTTTACATCTCATTTAATGCAAAAGAAATGTGACTTGACTGATAAGGTTATGAACTCATATTCCAAATGAAATTACAGCTTGGAAATTTTAATCTTCCCATAACTTTTTGAGTAATTCTTAAAGCTGTGTATGTATTTAATGGTAATTTATGGTGCATTACAGAAGTCAGTTTACTATTATATGTAATGCATTTATTATATAGTTCTATATTCACCCAGTTTGATCACCACTTGAGATGACAAAGGAAATATATACAGTAGTTGCCCATCAGATTAGAAGATACCTCTATGACACCTATGTAAAGGAGGCCCCGAATCACCCAAACATTTAATTGACAGCTATACTTCCTGATTAGAGATGAGTGAATTTCTTAAAAATTTGATTTCGTCATTTCGGCAAATTTTCTGAAAAGATTTGATTCGATACAAATTTTTTAGTGGCGAATCATGTTAAAAACAGCTATTTCCTGGCTGCAGAGAGCCTGTATACTGGTGTAGAACACTGTGCCTTGCAGTAACACGGATAGGGAGTCCGCTCTGGTAGTGAAACAATACTGTGAGTCAGCAGCATTAGGTGTAGAATGGCAATTAAGACGTATTTTTTTTCCTATTTCTACTCCCCAAAATAAGAAATATGGCAATCACAATTCTCCGCAGAACAGCTAATGGGACGGTACGTATCTTACCTATTAATACACCACGTAAATGGCTGTAGTACAATGTAACTTCCCTGTTGAATGCCAATTATGACATATATTTTCTCCTTTATTTTCCTATTTCTACACCCCAAAAAAGAAATATAACAATCACAATTTACTGCAGAACAGGTGATGAGACATACGTATATTTTCTTTTTCTACACTGCGTAAAAGGCTGTAGTACAGTGTAAGTTCACGCCGAACTACACCCCCCAAAAAAGTAAAACAGTGTAAAATCAATGCAGAACAGGTAATAAGACGTACGTATCTATCCTATTAATACACCCTGTAAATGGCTGTAGTACAATGTAACTTCACCGCTGAACGGCAATTATGACACATATTTTTTTGCTTTTTTTTCCTATTAATACACCCCCCCAAAAAATTAAACAATGTCAAAACAAAGCAGAATGGCTAATACACCCGGTAAATGGCTGTAGAATAATGTAACTTCACCGCTGAACGTGCCGTTATGACATATATTTTTTCTTTTTTTGTCATATTAATACACCCCCCCCCCCCAAAAAAAAAGTTAAACAATGTAAAATCAACACAGGACAGCTAATAGGACATACGTATCTATCCTATTAATACACCCTGCAAATGGCTGTAGTACAATGTAACTTCACCGTTGAACAGCAATTATGACATATATTTTTCCCTTTTTTTCCCTAATAATAACCCCCAAAAAAAAAAGTAAAACAATGTAAAATCAAAGCAGAAAGGCTAATAGGACGTACGTATCTTTCCTATTAATACACCCCATAAATGGCTGTATCACAGAACTTCCACCCCAATCACAAGCAAGGTTTGCTGGAATTAATGCTGTATCATATAGTGCAAACAACCTAAAAGTAATTTGGATCCCCATTAAGTGCAGCAAGGTGTAATAGAATTACTCCTATTGCACCCTGTTCTCCTTTTATAGCGTATATAATGCTTCCCTATTCTTTCCCTACACCTTGACTAATCTTTCCCTGAACTTGTGAATCGTTTTTTTAGCACAATGAAGTCTTTCCTAGCACTATCCCTAGCACCTGCTGACGTCTCTCCCTGCACTAAGCACACTGGAAAATGGCAGAATCTAAAATGGCTGAGGCTATATATAGGGCTGTGACATCACAGGGGCTGGTTGCTGATTAGCTGCATGCATGGCATTGTGGGTGATCCCTCGTTCCCAGAGTTTACGAATCCAATTTTTCCTGAAATTCGGATTGAATTCCACTTCGTTAACTTCGACTTGCTCATCTCTACTCCTGATCCCCCTTTCCATACACATGCATGTTTGGCTTAGCTGACCATGCATCTCTGATTGCGGGCCTGTCATACCCTGAGAACAAAAGGATTGAGCATGTAAAATTCAACATCCTTGATCTAGGTGATATTGGGGGAGAGTTGGGACACCCCCATACACATAAGACAGCAGACTTGCCGGGCCAAAATTGTCCGGTTTGGCCTATATCAATCTAATGTGTATGGGTACCTTAAATGTCTTAAGACATCTCTCCCAATGTATGGCCAATTTCATTCTTAATGACTTTACTTCCAGTACCTTCTTGAGAATGACCATAAGCTATATTGTATCCAGTGGCGTAGGGATCGCCATAGCAGCCATAGCAATAGCTATGGGGCCTACGCCACTGGGGGCCCGGGCCGCCGGCTGAGTTTTTTTATTTTTTTTACTTATGTGGCAGCAGCCGCCAGCAGATTAGAAGTGGAGATGACCGCTTCCATTGTGGAAGCGGTCATCTCTGTATTCATCTGTATTGCCGTCCTCAGGACAGCGATACAGATGAATGGAGCAGGTAAGAGGCGTCTCCCTTGCTCGTTCCTCTGATAGGCTACAGGCCTAGTGCCTGTAGCCTATCAGAGGCCGGTGCAGGCTGCGTGATGACGTCATCGCGCTGCCTGAAACGTACATCGCGGGACACAGGCCCGGAAGAGGCCTGCATCGCATCGCTGACAGCAGCATAAGGTAAGTATGTGAGTTTTTTGTTTTTATTATTTATAGTATACTGTGGCAAGAAGGGGGGTGGGAGCCCTATATACTGGCACAATATAGGGGGGGGGGGGTCGCCACTATGGAGAAGAGGGGAAGCACTATGGGGACATATATACTGGCACAATATGGAGGGGGGGCACTATGGGGCCTTATATACTGGCACAATATGGGGGGCACTATGGGGCCCTATATACTGGCACAATATGGGGGGTGGGTGGGCACTAAGGAGAAGAGGGGAAGCACTATGGGGCCATATATACTGGCACAATTTGGGGGGCACTATGGAGAAGAGAGGGGAAGCACTATGGGGCCCTATATACTGGCACAATACGGGGGCACTATGGAGAAGAGGGGAAGCACTATGGGGCCCTATATACTGGCACAATACAGGGGCACTATGGAGAAGAGGGGAAGGAGCACTATGGGAGCATCTACTGGGGGCCCTATATACTGGCACGCATTATAGGGGGGCACTATGGAGAAGTGGGGGACAAGAGCACTATAAGGACATTATATAGGGGCATTTAATACTGGCACCCATTTTGGTTCCACTATGGGGAAGAGAGGAAAGGAGCACTATGGGGGCATCTATGTGGGGCAGTCTATAGGGGCATTTGATAGTGCCACATTATGGAGGGCACTATGGAGACGGGGAGGGAGCACTATGGGGGCATCTTCTGAGGGCACTATTATAAGGTCACTATGGGCACCTAAGCTCAACTGGTGGCAGTCACTAAGTCTTTTTTGTAGTGGCACACAGTGCGGGTCATTGGAACACATGAGGGCACTCTGGGGACATTGGCTCTACTAGGGGCACTAAGAGGAGGTATTTCTTTTTTTACTGCCATACAACGGGGCATTTTTTGTACTGGTGCACATTATAAGGGGGCGGGGGATCTACTGTCATACATTATAAAGAAAATTATTACTTTCGGGGCATTATGGTGGGCTTTATTACAACTGGGGGACTATGGGAGCATTATTACTTGTGGGACACAATTACTGTTGGGGGCACTGTAGGATCACTATTACTACTAAATGCACTCTGGCAAATAAATAATTACTATTGTTGGGACTTTGGGAGCACCATTACTTTGGGGGCACCCTGGCACAGCATCAGCTTAGCACAGTTCTTTTTGCAGTATAGTTTTGGGGAGCACTGCTTCTCATTATTGGGGGTTCATGATGGGATGTTAATTGGAGGATGGTGGAAAAGTAGGAAATTAAGATGTCTGTCAAACTCTGCAGAGACGTGAGATGGCTGAAAGAAATTATCACTGTGGTCTGGTCTGAATGGAGAAGATGAAGAAAGAGAACATCTCCTGTACATCAAAGGAGACGTCACTGGATAAAGGAGGTATGTGGCGCTGTATGAGGCTACTTTCACATCTGCGTTAGTGATCCTGGTAGGCTGTTCCAGCAGAGAATTCACTGGATCCGGCACTGCTAAATGCAGACAGAATGCCCGCCAGCCCCATTAACTATAATGGGGTACGGCAGAGATCCGGCCACAATATGGCAAAAATGCAGAGAATCAGCGGGATATAAACCGCTGTATGCTGTGGTTTGTGTCCAGTCAATTCCTTGCATTTTCGGCCGGATTAGGTGGCCGGATCGTACTGCCACAGGTGTGAAAATAGCCTTACCCTGTATGTTTTGTATTGCTTTATGTAATGTTAGAATAGAATAGGTTAGGTTGAGAATTTGGCATGGGGGTGGGGATCCAGGAACTTTTTTTGCACAGGGGCCCTCTGCTGTTTGTGGCCGCACCTGGCACTATAGATGACTACAGTATACAGTATAATCCCTGCACCATGTGGTACAATATACAGAATAATCCATACACCAAGCCATACAATATACAGTATAATCTATACACCATGCCGTACAATATACATTATAATCCATACACCATGCCGTACAATATACAGTATAATCCATACACCATGCCGTACAATATACAGTATAACACCTACACTGTGGGGTTATTGTGTATATTGTATGGCATGGTGTATGGATTTTATAATGCATTCTGTACTGCATGGTGTAGGGATAAGGGTCCATTTACACGTCCGCAATTCTGTTTTGCATTTTGCAGAATGGAATTGCGGACCCATTCATTTCTGTGAGAACACACTATGTCCTGCCCGCATCCGCAATTACGGATCCGCACTTCTGGGTACGCAATTGCGCTCCTGAAAAAATAGAACATGTCCTATTTTGTCCTCAATTGCGGACAAGAAAAGGCATTTTCTATATAGTGTCAGCGGTGTGCGGTCCGGACATTGCCGATGTCCGTGTTTTGTGGATCCGCGGATCTGCAAAGCACACATGGGAGATCCGGGAGGAGGGGGGGGGGGCCATAAAATTTTTTTACTATGGGGCCCAGTCATTTCTAGCTACACCCCTGATTGTATCTGTTCCATATTTTTATATAATTATTTGCTATAAAGATCGTATAGCTAGCCATACAAATTAGATAGGCACAGCAATTATTCCCAACACCTCCATGCATATGCACGCTTGGCCAAAAAAGCATGTGCACTGAAAAGGACGAGAGGAGAAAGGCACTGCCAGACGCAGAAAACAAAAGGATTGGGCAGCTAAAATCCAAGTGCCGGATCCTTATCTAGTCAGGAGGGCCTAAACCCATTAGATGGCCAATCCTGACAAAATACTTGTATAACTATAATTTGTATTTCCTTAATTTCCTTTTACATCGGCCTCTTATTAGCAATGAGGATTCATGTCAATGGTCATTCCCAATAATTTGCTAGTGTAACGCGTCACTGATCATCTAATGAATTAATAAACTCTCATTCGCTGGATGAAAGCATTGTTGATGAGGCACCAAAAATCTGTGTTTTTGGGTAGCAAATTGTACAATGTAAACAGGGACCTGTTGTCCAGTAACAATGAATCAGTATGGGGAAGAGCGATTGCAATAGTGAATGCTTGTCCTCATGCACTATGGCATGTAAAAGCAGTTCTCACCTCCCCTCACTGTCAGGGAATTATCAGGAACGAATGGTTGTAATATTTGCCTGTATTAGTTAATCAATGTAAAGGGACTTCAGATGGTGTGTTAAACAGCCTACTTTATCACCTGTGACAATCTTGGACTGCATAACAGCTCAGCATTGTTGCCTTGAAGCACTTTGCTTGTGTTTCCCAGGTGTTCTGGTTTCCTTCTACTCTTCAAATACATATAGGTAGGTTAACCAGCTTCCTTTTAAGCTGGGGAGCTTTTACCAGTTGGGGGAGAAGGGGTGTAGACAAATGACACAACCTAGAGTCATAAGAATAGATGCTCCAGAATTGCTATTTCATGGAGAATGTAAGTTCTGTATGCAAATTTCTAGTAAAAATCATAGACAAATGACACAACCTAGAGTCATAAGAATAGATGTTCCAGAATTGTTATTTCATGGAGAATGTAAGTTCTGTATGTATTAAGTGTGGGGAGCAGTGATTTGAGCCCGCCTAGTGTTGGATGAACTCACCGCTCCCTGTAGAGCATCAAGATATAGTGCACACACTATGACCTGATGTTGTGTGACATTAGGTCACAGTGCAGCCAGGGCCTTGAGAAGAGGGAACAGTGAGTGCTCTGGATCTATGAGTGGCAGTGCTGTCCAGAGAGGTAAGTTCTGTTAGTTATTTTTGGTCTGATCTGAGGTCCGATATGGATGTCTGATATTGGGTTCTGATCTGAGGTCTGATATGGATGACTGATCTGAGGTCAGATATGGGGGTCTGATCTGAGGTCTGATATGTGAACTAGATATGGGGTCTGATGTAAAAAAAAAAAATTCTGATTTTCCTCCTCTACAACCTAGGTACACCTTATAATCTGGTGTGTCTTGCAAAGCGAAAAATATGGTAGTTACTAAACAGACATGTCAGGAGATGTGATAATCTCTGACTCTGTACTCTTTAAACTCTTACATGACCATGCTTTACAGCATATTTTAGACACATCCTTTAATTGATGGTCTTCTATACAGTTAATATTGACCTTGTTTACATTTTGTTTCAGTATTATGTCTATGATGGCAGCAGGAAAAGTGTCAGCCCCTTTGATCTGCAATTGGATTGTTTTTTGTATAATTATCATGTAACCCTGGACGAAGCTGTCAGAATGCAACTATTACTAAGAGTTGACTAGTTTTGGTTCCAGACTGGACTGACCAGTTTGCAGAATGTGACCTCCACAGATCATGGATAAGGACAGTTTACTTATCACTCTTTTGCAGATTCCACCCCCTAGGTCTTCTGCTATTTGTTTATACTGTGCAGATTCATGAAAGAAGAGATTCCTACCAGGCCTGGTTGCCCCACAGACTTTAATGGATTTACTGAGAAAAATGTGGCCTTCTGCACAGAAACAACAATAAAAGGCAGCAGTGATTTAGGAACCTAAAGTATGCCTTCATTTATTTTTACAAAGATGAAATTTATGTACTAGTAAGAAATAGTGAAAATCAATCTGAGGTCATATTTGTCATGAGTAATCTAAGACACTTAGAGTACCACCACATGGCACCGTCATGACATAGTTGTGATGTGATCACTCTCCAGTCGAGCACTAAGTGGCCATATGAGCATTGTTAATGGTTGAGACCCTTAACAATGCAGACTGACCAAACAGTGCAGTCCTAATTAGATAATTGGAGCCTGCTGCAGCTTGTATGGCCACATGGTACTTGAGATTAGGGGGAAGCACCTTTGCAAGAGTCAATTCTTTCCATTTCTCATCTCTTTCTGCATTATTCTGCACGCAGGCTTCCTGGTGGGCCGATGCCAAAGGGGCACCTCAGGGCCTCCTTACGGCTGTTGGTCTGGTACACAGTGATCTAATGCTCTCAGCATTAATTAATGCTAGGAGCATCTAGTACTTATGCACCGGGTTGGAAAAGGAAAGTGCCCTCCTGCATGCAATTGTATTGCCATCCTCAGGACAGTGATAGAGTTGAATACAGTATTGTTTCCTGCACTGTGTATTTGATTTGATTGTACTTTGTGCTGCGCTATAGTATTGCGGGCCCCGCCTACTTATATTGGCCTGCCTTCTGTCAATTTGGACCCACCTACAATATGGTGTCACTTTTATTTATTTTTTTCCAGAGCCACTTTAAGTTTCCAGTTCGCCCCTGATTCTGCATTATCAGCTTGACATATTTGGTTGGCATGCTCACTGTTTCTTGGCCCTGTACTTGGTCTTGATGGTGTTCATGATTAGAATGTAGTGTAGTCTTGCACCAAATGCACTGATACTTGGCACGTGAAGAAGACATTACTTACTGACTGCCCAGTATCAGGACCCAGTGCTGTGAAGAAAGCACCCAAGGAGAAAAGGAGAGGGGTGAGGTGAATAAATGTTTCTTTGGTCTGGTCTGAATTTAGGGGCTGTGTTCTAAACTAATTTGGGGTCTGATCTAGGGGCTGTATTAATTTGGTTTTTGATCGAAGGATCCGTGGTAAATATGGAATCTAATCTGGGGCCTATATTAATTTGGGGTCTGGCATGTGGTCGGTATTAATTTTGGGTTCTAAACTGGGGCCTATATTAATTTGGGGTCTGGCATGTGGTCGGTATTAATTTTGGGGTATGATCTGTGGACTACATTCATTTGGGGTCTATTGGCTTTAGGGTATGATCAGGGGTCTGTATTAAAGGGTAACTGTCATACTTTTTTTATGTGCTATTTTATTACAGCTAGTCATGTATACCTGAGTTAGTCTGTCAATGTTTTTTAAAAGATCTGTAATTACCTTATAATAACTGCTTTTATTAATGTCCTCTGTCCCTTCCCACTGCTCCCTTAAAAGACAGTTGCTATGGCTTGTCTGTCTCTGGCTAAGAAGACAGGAAGACAGAGGGGCGGTCCTTCACACCACATGCCTGCATTAGGCTTCAGAGTGAGGATGCGTGTCTCTCAGTAATCCAATCTGATTGGCTGGCAGGGAGCTGCTGGCTACAGCAAGTGTGTATGGGAAGTGAGGGAAAGCAGTTTTGGCCTCAGAGAACTAGCAGAGGACTCATCTTGAAAAGGTCCTGATATTGTAAATGTTCAAAAAGCCGTAACGAAGGGAAAAACTCAAGGAAAACAGTGGTATGTGAAGAAACCAAAGATTGCTTTATGCATAATGCTGCTGCAGCAGTAACATATGCTAAAATTGATTTTTTTTATGAAAACATGACAGTTACCCTTTAATTTTAAAGGGGTTGTGCAAGAATGAAGGGGTAGGGGTGGGATCTGTAAAGAGAAGCTTACTTATCTGCTCCCCTCTCTTTCTCCTCCTGGACCATACCAAATGGTCAAATGATTCAAGGGGATCTGGTCAGAGCTGTGGCCAGTGATTGGCTCTAGGCAAAGTTAAACCGGATGTTTTCAGCGAGGGGGAACAGAAAAGAATAACAGGCCGGGAAGAGAAAGATCAGGTAAGCATGTAGGTAAGCTTCCATTTACAGGTCTAGCCAAGTGGTGGGGAAAGCGTTTGCACAACCCCCTTATGCTCTCTCTATTGTTTAAATCATGTTTTTATGTATAGCATATTTTAAAAGAATTTTTGGTGATGTTATTTTTAATTTTCCATGTAACTATCTATATTTAAACAATTTCCATAAAATACCACAGTTTTTACTAAATAATAGGCACCACCTTTTGGTCAGTACAGATCACGTTACTGCAGTTCCCTGCTTATCTGTACACAGAGGTGTGTATTCCCAATAGGTGATTCTCAAAGCTTATCTATTCTTTCCTTGTACAATTAGAAAACTATCCCATAGAAGTCAATGAGGTCCCCTCCTGACCATTGTGTCTATGGCCCATGGGGCTGCTATAAAGCAATTTTCTTAATACTTTCTAAATGCTGTTCAGAACAGTTTAGGCAAGATGGCTGCCCCAATAATCATGTTCAGGAAATAGAATTAAAAAAATTGCAATCAGAAAATAAAAACAGATTAGAAAATCTGGTTTTAACTGGCAGAAAACATTTTTGGTGTTTTGGGGGCTGGTCTGGGGGTCTGTATTAATTTTGAGGTCTGTTCTGGGTGACTGTATGAAATATGGGATCTGGTCTGGGTGCTTGTATTTATTTTGGGATCTGATCTGGGAGTTAATTAATTATGTATTAATTAAGTATTAATTTGGGGTCTGGCCTGGAATCTATTAAAGGGGTTATCCAGCCATTAGTAAGTGATGGCCTATCCTCAGGATAAGCCATCACTAGCTGATTGGCAGGGGTCCGACACTCCACTGATCAGCTGTTTGGTGTAACTCTGTCTCTGGAAGTCGGAGCTCCCTCTACAACAATGCTGATGGTGCTGTGTAGGTAAAGTGGCAACTTTCAAAGGTGGACCTACACCAAAATGAAAATTGTGTGGGTCGTCAGACCCTCACCAATTAGCTAGTGATGGCCTATCCTCAGGATAGGCCATCAATTACCAAAGGCTGGAGAATCCCTTTATTTTTATGGTCTGTATTAGGTTTAGGGTTTGGAATGGCTCGGATTTGATTTTGGTATCTAGGATAATTTTGCAGTGTGATCTGGGGTCCGAATTTATTGTAGATTCGGATCAGGGGCTGTATAAATCGTTGGAACTGTATAAATCGTTGGGTCTTTTTTTTATTAAGGGATACTGGTTGGGCATATTAATTTATTTTGAGGTCTGATCTGTAGTCATTATTAATTTTAGTTGCTCATATGGGGTCTGCATGAGAAGAACAAGCCCACCCACTCCCAACTATCTACGACATGCCATTTATAATATTTTTGTCTTCTTATGTTTCAGAGGGGCCTTAGGCCACCTCAGGCTCCACAGCTCAAGGTGTGAATGCATTCTTGCCTTCCCCCTCTATAGCTAAGCATCTGGCTAAAGGTGTCTAAGAAGCGAACATTGCAGTCTTTAGGAGAAGTTGCTATAGTGGTCAAGTCAAATAGTTTTAAATTTACAGAGAGGAAGGGGGCTATTTGCCTAATCTGCCTTGGGCACTAAAATATCTCACCCTGGTTCTGGTTACATGCCCTTACATATTTCAATGATCTAATTCCTTCATATCTTCTACAACTACCCTTTAGATCTATAGTTATATGTAAAAAAAACCTTAGGATTAAATATTCCTGCAACGTAACATATATAATGGAATACCCAGGAATAGAACATATTTATCAGCAAAGTCATCCTCTAACTTAGGACATGACTCATGGAGTCAGTGTATCAGATGAGAACTAGGTGTGACTTCTGGACCGCATCCAGCCAAAAAAGACAAATTGAAAATAATGTATTCACATGAGTAAGTGTACTAGGGACAAGATATGAAGTTTATATAAGGTTAAAATTGTTGGTTGCACGTTAAGGCATCTTCCAATACATAGATGTCTCTGGTTTCCCTTATCAACTCCGTACTGTTCCACTAAAATTACCTATGTGCTGAAAGAGGGTTGTGGCGACACAAAGAAAATACTTTCCATCTTAGTTTATGAAGGACATATGAAAACTGAGAGGAAGAAATGCCCATCTATTATGGCAGCATGGCAGTGCTATCTGAGGTATGTATGCTCTTAAAATATTAGAACTGGAGCCATTACCTCATAGGGGAAGCTTGGAGAATCTTTTGACTCATAAACCTCATACACTTCGTGTAGAGCTGTTCACTAACTGACATACCTGACCACAGTTGGTCTTTGCCATCCAAGAAGAGTTTATTTTTAACAAATACATATATCATGCAATCAAGGGTTCATGTATATGAATGGAATATTGCTCTGTACATCCTCTGAGTGGTATATAACTGGAAGCATAGAGCTACACTGCAATCTCGGTTACAACACACATCGCACAACCAAAGATCACTGTGTAGCAATGCAGCCAATGAACTGAATGAGGCTGCAGAATGACTCACAAGTTGCCGTGACTGGGATCCCAGAATCGCAAAATGGCAAATCTCCAGGTAGTCCCAGTCTTACAGACAAATCACAGCTCTAGAATAATTGTAGAGCAGCAAGTTGTCTTATGTTGAAAGACTTTCCTGAGACAATAGGGAACTCATATACAGTACTTCCATGGAGCCCTATTAAATCTTTGCATGCATACAGAGGTACACGCAGATTTTGTGCCATGCTTCATCATTGACCTACTGCCAAAGAGAGTATCAGTAACAAATGGCGCTACACAGACCAACACACACATGTAGTCCCTATGGAACAATCGTCCTGCAATACAGCATTATTTAGGGGTGTACTCTTTTTAGCTAAAGTAGTTGTCTAATCTCAGACATTGATGGCATATTGCAAGGATATGGAATAAATGTCAGATAAGTACATATACCACCTCTAAGACCTCCTCCTATCTTCAGAATGGGGCCCCTGAAGTGAACAGAAAGCAGCCAGTCATGTGCGGCCACCCTGTGTTCACAGCAAAAAGATTTCTGGCAGTCCCATAGTGGTGAATGGAGCGGTGGACACTTTTGTGTGGTGCACTCTCTATTCACCACTCTTTGACTTCCGGAAACAGCCACTCGCCAACTATATTCGGAACTTCTATAGTAGTGAATAGAGAAAACACTGTGTGCGCTCCTTTACTTCGAGGTATCCCCTTTAAAATTACAAAGCGTGTTGCATACATCAAAAAATCACTTTAAACCTTTTAGAATAATATTAACATTTCTGTATATTTTATCTTAAAGGGCTTCTGTCACCCCCACTGACGAATTTTCACTAGCTGACATTAGCTACTTGCTAATGTCAGCTGAGTTCAAACATATGTTTCCTCACTTTTTCTCTGTTTTCAATCTTCTAAAAAACTTACTTTTGTGATATGTAAATTAGCTTCGCTACCAGCAAGTTGGGCGGGTACTTGCTGGTAGCCGCCGCATCTTCATGCCCTTGGAACGCCCCCTCTTCTTTCACTCAGAGCGCCTGCGCCGACTAAAGACCGATACGGCGCAGGTGCGGGATTGCAGCTGCAGACACGGCCAGCGGGAGGAGGAGAGCGCGCTGGCCCTGTCTATCAAAAGAAGAGGGGGCGTTCCAAGGGCATGAAGATGCGGCGGCTACCAGCAAGTACCCGCCCAACTTGCTGGTAGCGAAGCTAATTTACATATCACAAAAGTAAGTTTTTTAGAAGATTGAAAACAGAGAAAAAGTGAGGAAACATATGTTTAAACTCAGCTGACATTAGCAAGTAGCTAATGTCAGCTAGTGAAAATTCGTCAGTGGAAGTGACAAAGCCCTTTAAACTTTGAAATGTAAAGTGATCCATAAGCATAACAGTTGTTATTTTCATTGATGGTCAGAACACTGTACATTAGCAGAACTTTTCATAGTGAAAGGTAGCATTCTGTGTGAGCACTTCTTTCTCCTAATTTTAGTGATTGGCAGAGTGTCAGCCCTCAGGCCTCAGCTAATCAAACCTTTGATATGTAATTATCACATACTTCATCAAATGTTTTTCTAAATACAATCCTGACGAAAAAGCCAGAAACACTACTTAAAACTCATCAAAATGCGTTTCGAAGGATTCTTTCTAATAGCGTTAGGTGAGTGAGGTACACTGGTGTGGTGAAATGCCATTTGTTTTGTGTAATGAATTGATTCTAGCATGTGTAGATTCAGCTCTCCTGGATTTGGTTTACTGTGGATTCATCATGTAATGGCCTGGTACTATATAATCACCTGGGAGTAAATCTTGATATTGTTCTTTAATTTCTTTGATGGACACATTATGTGTCAGTTCTTACCAGTTGTTATGTGGATTCCTTTTTCTGTTTTTAATGGATATTTCAAGTGATTCACTAAAGGATATTTTTAAAAGGTATTGTTGTATACTATAATACTGGGTGTAAAGTATCTACACTTATAGGATCTAATTAAAAATTTAGCAAAGCCACTGAGTTAATCAATAAAAAGTATCTGTATTGCACCACCTGCTGTTTTTTTTTTCTTATTTCTTTGTCCGGCTCACTGAGATGTCTGCACATGCTCAGTTTCATCCTTCAACTGCCTCCTGAGTTGTGATAGGGAGAGAGCTGCAGCAGAATGGACACGCCCTGTTAGCTGCAGCAGAAACAACACTTTCCTCTATATAAATCTAGCAGAGCAATAAATGGGGAGATCTCTGGATCCATGTGAGGTACAGGGCTAGTTCTAGCTGTCTTAAAAAGATTGTCATGTACTATGAGATATATTTTTATTTTTTACATTAGTCATGGGACAACCCCTTTAATTTAAATCCCTGATCATCCAATGCTTAGGAGTTGAGCAGGTGGCCCTAATTAGGGATTCACAGCTATATTTGTAAGCACACCTATAAAGGGAAGACTGTCAATCACTGATCAGCACTCAGCTCTCGCTGCAGCTGGTAAATAGTTATTTTTCTGAACACTACTGCAAAAAAAAACTAAGAGACACATCACTAGAATTAGGGTCCCTGTTACTACTTCATGCTGCCCTCACACTGACTCAACAATTTTTAGCAAGCTATGTTAATCACTAATATCTGTCAAACCATTGCTTGGTTAAGTAAATCCCACCAGTGAGTTATTAACCACTTCAGCCCCCCTAGCTTAAACACCCTTAATGACCAGGCCACTTTTTACAATTCCGCACTACACTATTTTCACCGTTTATTGCTCCGTCATACAACTTACCACCCAAATGAATTTTACCTCCTTTTCTTCTCACTGATAGAGCTTTCATTTGGTGGTATTTCATTGCTGCTGACATTTTTACTTTTTTTGCTATTAATCAAAAATGACCGAAATTTTTGCAAAAAAAATGACATTTTTCAATTTCTGTTGTAAAATTTTTCAAAAAAAACTACATTTCTATATAAATTTTTCTCTAAATTTATTGTTCTACATGTCTTTGATAAAAAAAAGTCCAATAAGTGTATATTTATTGGTTTGGGTAAAAGTTATAGTGTTTACAAACTATGGTGCAAAAAAGTGAATTTCGGCATTTTGAAGCAGCTCTGACTTTCTGAGCACCTGTCATGTTTCTTCAGGTGCTAGAATGTCAGGATAGTATAAATACCCCCAAATGACACCATTTTAGAAGAAGACACCCCAAAGTATTCGCGGAGGGGCATGGTGAGTTCATGTATCATTTCATTTTTTTCACAAGTTAGCGGAAAATGACACTTTCTGAGAAAAAAAAAAAAAGTTTCAATTTCTGCTAACTTCTGGCAAAAAAAAAATTATCTCAGACGGACTCACTATGCCCCTCAGTGAATACCTCAGGGTGTCTACTTTCCGAAATGGGGTCATTTGTGGGTGTGTTTACTGTTCTGGCATTTTGGGCGGGGCTAAATTGTGAGCCGCCATGTAAAACCTAAAGGTACTCGTTGGAATTTGGGCCCTTTGCACCCAGGCTGCAAAAAGTGTCACTTATGTGGTATCGCCGTACTCAGGACAAGTAGGACAATGTGTTTTGGGGTGTATTTTTACATATACCCATGTTGGGTGAGAGAAATATCTCTGTAAATTGTCAACTTTGTATAAAATTTTTTAAAAGTTCTCGTTTACAGAGATATTTTCACACAAAGTATGGGTATATATAAAAATACACCCCAAAACACATTGCCCTACTTCTCCTGAGTACGGCGATACCACATGTGTGCCACCTTTTTGCAGCCTGGGTGCGCAAAGGGGCCCTAAAACCAATGAGTACCTTTAGGATTTCACAGGGCATTTTTACGCATTTGGATTCCAGACTTCTTCTCACGCTTTAGAGACCACTAAAATGCCAGGACAGTATAAATACCCCACATGTGACCCCATTTTGGAAAGAAGACACCCCAAGGTATTCCGTGAGGGGTATGGTGAGTTCATGCAAAATTTTATTTTTTGTCACAAGTTAGCGGAATATGAGACTTTGTAAAAAAACAAAATTAAAAAATAAATAAATATCAATTTCCGCTAACTTGTGCCAAAAAATAAAAATTCTGTGAACTCGCCATGCCCCTCACGGAATACCTTGGGGTGTCTCCTTTCCAAAATGGGGTCACTTGTGGGGTATTTATACTGACCTGGCATTTTAGGGCCCCTAAAGCGTGAGAATCCAAATGCGTAAAAATGGCCTGTGAAATCCTAAAGGTACTCATTGGTTTTAGGGCCCCTTTGCGCACCCAGGCTGCAAAAAAAGTGTCACTCATGTGGTATCGCCGTACTCAGGAGAAGTAGGGCAATGTGTTTTGGGGTGTATTTTTACATATACCCATGCTGCGTGTGAGAAATATCGCTGTAAACGACAACTTTTTACATTTTTTTATTCAAAGTTGTCAATTTACAGAGATATTTCTCTCACCTAGCATGGGTATATGTAAAATACACCCTAAAACACATTGCCCTACTTCTCCTGAGTACGGCGATACCACATGAGTGAGACTTTTGCAGCCAAGATGCAAAGGGGCCCTAAAACCAATGAGTACCTTTTAGGAGGGCATTTTTACGCATTTTTCTTCTCACGCTTTAGGGCCCCTAAATTGCCAGGGCAGTATAAATACCCACATGTGACGCCATTTTGGAAAGAAGACACCCCAAGGTATTCTGTGAGGGGCATGGCGAGTTCATAGAAGATTTTTTTGGCACAAGTTAGCGGAAATTGATTTTTATTGTTTTTCTCATAAAGTCTCCCTTTCTGCTAACTTTTGACAAAAGTTAAATTTTCATGGACTCACTATGCCCCTCAGCGAATACCTTGGGGTGTCTTCTTTCCAAAATGAGGTCATTTGTGAGGTGTTTGTACTGTTCTGGCATTTTGGGTGGGGCTAAATTGTGAGCAGCCATGTAAAGCTAAAGGTACTCGTTGGAATTTGGGCCCTTTGCGCACCCAGGCTGCAAAAAGTGTCACTCATGTGGTATCGCCGTACTCAGGAGAAGTAGGGCAATGTGTTTTGGGGTGTATTTTTACATATACCCATGCTGGGTGAGAGAAATATCTCTGTAAATTGACAACTGTGAATAAAAAAAATTAAAAAGTTGTCGTTTATAGTGATATTTCTCACACACAGTATGGGTATATATAAAAATACACCCCAAAACACATTGCCCTACTTCTCCTGAGTACGGCAATACCACATGTTTGACACTTTTTTGCAGCCAAGATGCGCAAAGGGGCCCTAAAACCAATGAGTACCTTTAGGATTTCACAGGCCATTTTTACGCATTTGGATTCTCACGCTTTAGGGCCCCTAAAATGCCAGGACAGTATAAAAACCCCACAAGTGACCCCATTGTGGAAAGAAGACACCCCAAGGTATTCTGTGAGGGGCATGGCGAGTTCACAGACAAAAAAAATTTGGCACAAGTTAGCGGAAATTGATTATTTTTTTTTACAGTCTCATATTCCACTAACTTGTGACAAAAATAAAATTTTGCATGAACTCACCATACCCCTCACGGAATACCTTGGGGTGTCTTCTTTCTAAAATGGGGTCACATGTGAGGTTTTTGTACTGCTCTGGCATTTGAGGGTCTCCATAATCATTACACGTATGGCCAGCATTAGGAGTTTCTGCGATTCTCCTTATATTGAGCATACGGGTAATGAGATTTTTCCCGTTCAGCCTCTGGGCTGAAAAAGAAAAAAATGAACGGCACAGATTTCCTCATTCGCATCGATCAATGTGGATGAATAAATCTCTGCCAAAAATGTGCAAAAAAACAAGCAGCAGATTTCCTCATTCGCATCGATCAATGTGGATGAATAAATCTCTGCCAAAAATTCTGCAAAGAAGTAGAGGCCCCATTCACACGTCCGCAAATTCAGTATGAATGGGGCTGGCGATGATGCGGAGAGCACACTATGCGCTCGCCGCATCAGCATTTGCGGAGCTGCGGCCACAAACTTCGGGTTTCGGCCACCAAACATCCGGCCGCAGCTCCGCAAAAGATAGAGCATGTCCTATTCTTGTCCGCAGTGCGGACAAGAAAAGGCATTTTCTATATAGTTCTGGCAATGTGCGGATCCGCAAAATGCGGAAAGCACATTGCCGGTGTCCGTGTTTTGCGGATCCGCGGATCCATGGATCCGCAAAACACATACTGGACGTCTGAATGAGCCTTACAGGGGAGTAATTAGTGTCAGGGGGTGACATGGGGTGATCGGGGGTTAATCAGGGGTTAATCAGGGGTTAATCAGTGACGGGGGTGGGGGATGGATGGGGGGTCTGTGTGGTGATTGGTGCACTTATAAAAGTTTCCTTTGGTGGTCCCAAGCAAAGGGACCACCAAAGGAACGATCAGCAAGCATATCAGACGCTGTTAACAAAACAGCGTCTGATATGCCATTTTTACTTCTACAGCCTGCCAGCGCACGATCAGCGCTGGCAGGCTGTAGTTTACCTTGTCCCCGACGCGATCCTGTGAACGCGCGCACGCGCGCGCGTTCACAGGAAATCTCGCCTCTCGCGAGATGACGCGCCCGCGCGTCAGAGAGGAACAGACCGACCGCCTGCGGGACGCAATCCTGCGTTAGGCGGTCGGTAAGAAGTTAAAACATGGACAGATCAAAGAACATAAAATAAGTACCAAGTCCACAGAAAGCTGAAGGCTACAAATTGCAATATAATAAATGCAAGGTGAAGGATGGGCTTGGCTCAGGTTCAAAATTCTGATTGTCTCTGCTGGCAAGCCTTATGTTGATCCGTTCCAATAATTGTAAATTACATGGCTAGAAATATTCATAATTGTAGCTAATTTCCTGTGAATAAAGTTTCAGTAGATACAGATCTGCTTAAATTAAGGAATTGGCCCTGTTTGAACCAGTTGGAGGAAAACATTTTGGAAGCAGCACTGTGACTTTTGGCTTGTAACATCAGCAATCAAGAACCCCATGGAAAGTAACCCCCTCTCCCCCAGCTGACCCAGTGGTACTCAACCTTGCACATTACAAGAGACTTAGATTTGGGAATTATTTCCTAGTCTTTCAAGGTTAAATACACAAAGAATAACTCTGATTCCAACAGGGAGTGGTGTATTCATTATGTAACATTTTGTGCAATTTAAAGAAAAAAAATGGAAATACGAATGTAGCTTAGGCTACTTTCACACTCCGTCATGGATCTGCACAAACGCATCCGTTCAGATAATACAACCGCATGCATCCGTTCAGAACGGATCCGTTTGTATTATCTTTAACATAGCCAAAACGGATCCGTCTTGAACACCATTGAAAGTCAAAGGGGGGCGGATCTCTTTTCTATTATGCCAGATTAAGTCAGTGAAAATGTATCCGTCCTGACACACAATGTAAGTCAATGGGGACGGATCCGTTCAGGGCTGGGACAAGGTCCACCACCAACAGAGGCTGAGCTGCCCAAGTGCGCCCCCCCCCCCAACTTGTGGAGTCTTTACTAAATACTGTTGTAATCACACATAAATATGCACAGTTTAATGTATCAATTAATGACGCACTGTTATGGAGGATCTGTGGATGACATTGTTATGGGGGGGATCTATGGTTGACACTGTTATGGGGCGGATCTATGGATGAAACTGTTATGGGGGGGATCTATGGATGACACTGTTATGGGGTAATCTATGGATGACACTGTTATGGGGGATCTGTGGATGACACTGTTATGGGGCGGATCTATGGATGAAACTGTTATGGGGGATCTATGGATGAACACTGTTATGGGGGATCTATGGATGACACTGTTATGGGGTAATCTGTGGATGACACTGTTATGGGGGATCTGTGGATGACACTGTTATGGGGATCTGTGGATGACACTGTTATGAAGGATCTGTGGATGACAATGCTATGGGGATCTGTGGATGACACACTTATGGGGGATCTGTGGACTGACACTGTTATGGGAGATCTATGGATGACAGTGTTATGGGGGATCTATGGATGACAGTGTTATGGGGGATCTATGGATGACACTGTTATGGAGGATCTGTGGATAGCACAATGTTATGGGGGTCTGTGGATTGCACTGTTATGGGGGATCTGTGGATTGCACAATGTTATGGGGGATCTGTGGCTGACACTGTTATGGGGGATCTGTGGATGACAATGTTATGGGAGATCTGTGGATGACACTGTTATGGGGGATCTGTGGATGACAGTGCTATGGGGGATCTGTGGATGACACACTGTTATGGGGGATCTGTGGATGACACACTGTTATGGGGATCTCTGGATGACGCATTGTTATGGGGGATCTGTGGATGGCACTGTTATGGATTGTGACTCACAATGGATATTGGGGGCCAGCAAATTACAAGGAAGGCGGGGGTGGGGGATGATTGATAACATACATATCTAAATGGCTGGGGGTGAGGGCTTGACTTGAGCCATCTACTGATCAGAGCATTAGAATAGCAGGAATAAATAACATCTAAATGTCTGGTGGGGTAGATGGGGGTAGGACAAGGGCTGATGGGGGAAGGGGGACTGGGTTAGATAATCTATACTGACATACATTTGACACACACATATATACTGGCATATATATGACACACACATATATACTGACATACATATGACACACATACATACTGACATACATATGACACACACATACATACTGACATACATATGACACACACATACATACTGACATACATATGACACACACATATATACAGACATACATATGACACACACATACATACTGACATACATATGACACACACATATATACAGACATACATATGACACACACATATATACTGACATACAAATGACACACATATATACATATGACGCACACATATATACAGACATACATATGACACACACATACATACTGACATACATATGACACACACATACATACTGACATACATATGACACACACATACATACTGACATACATATGACACACACATATACTGACATACATATGACACACACATATATACTGACATACATATGACACACACATACATACTGACATACATATAGACACACACATATATACTGACATACATATGACACACACATACATACTGACATACATATGACACAACACATATATACTGACATACATATGACACACACATATATACTGACATACATATGACACACACATATATACTGACATACATATGACACACACATATACATATATACTGACATACATATGACACACACACACATACTGACATACATATGACACACACACACATACTGACATACATATGACACACACATACATATATACAGACATACATATGACACACATACATAAAAACACACAATATGCACATTATATTACTGCCATTCCATTCCCTTTAACCCCTTACATTTTCTGCACATACAGTCTCTGGTGACTTGGAGGGAGAGGCAGGATGCAGAGTATTCCTCCTCCTCCTCCTTCTCTGTCCCGACGCTGCTCTTCTCTCTGTGCTGGGGGAGGGGGTTGTGAATCTCTGGTGCACACACAGTCAGGAAGTCAGGGGCTGGGGAAGGTACGGAGCTGCAGCACACTGCACTAGACTGAGGGAGGGAGGAAGAACACCACTAGGGGGCGCAGGACCGGCTGTTACAGCAGCAGAGCGCAGAAATGGATGCTCTGCTGCTAATACAGCTACACGGCAGCAGCAGGGACTTGGTGAGAGTGGCCTGAGCCTGCACCCTGAGGCTTGAGCGCCCTGAGCCTGGAGCCTCCTCAGCCTCTGTGTCGGCCCGGCCCTGGATCCGTTTGACTTAGTTTTGTCAGACGGACACCAATACGCTGCAAGCAGCATTTTGGTGTCGTCTCCAAAGCAGAATGGAGGTGGAAAGAAGCCAAACTGAGGCATTCCGAGCGGATCCTTATCCATTCAGAATGCATTAAGGGCAAAATTGATCCATTTAGGACCACTTGTGAGATCCCTGATCGGATCTCACAAACTGAAATCAAAACGCCAGTGTGAAAGTAGCCTTAAAGGGTTTCAAACTTTTCAAAAAACTCTGGTAATAGCCCCCCTGGCTCCTTACTGATCTAATTAGCATATTTATAAAAATAGTTTTTCTAACTAAACAAAAGCATCCTCAGCAATGCACATATATGTTACAGACATGCTAGTGTAGATTTAGCAGCATATGTAAAGGGCTCTATATGCTAAAACTAGCTGACCGAATCCCTTCAAGAACTAACGCTCCTATGAACATTTTTTCCTAATTATTATCCACTCTTTTTTCCAGTGTAAAAGGGCTGTTATGGCAATGCTGTATGCCACAGGCACCACCCTGCTCACCTGCCCTCATATTGCCCGGTGGTGCGGTCCTGCTGGTGTCCTTCTCCTATCCGGCACACCAGCCACCAGAATGCTCCTCTGCTCCCACTCCATGCAGCCTTAAAGGATTCTTAAAAGGCCAGTGAGTGCATACCATAGTTTGCTCAAGCCTATGACAGATCCTGCTAGGGTATATAATGCACCCTTCCTAGTTTGGATTTCCTGTGTACCATAGTCAGACAATGTTCTAGATTTTCACCCTTTGCTGCCTGAACTGACCTCTGCCTGATCTCCATGTTGACGCTGAGCTGCTTGGCCTGACTTCAGACTGTTTTCTAGATTTTTATGAGCTGTGCCTGGCACAACCTTGGCCTATTACTGACTATGACTTGCCAGTCCCTTCAATGTTACGCACTGGTATCTCTTGAACCCCATGGGTCAGCTGTCAACCTAACAGAGACTACTCTAGGAGGTAGCAACCTGGTGGTTTCCCTGCTGGAAAGTCCAGATCCCTGTATTGGCGAAGAGTGAAGACCCGCAGACTGCTAGGATACTGTCCTTAGGGGTGGTCCAAATCCAAAATCTGTTCAGATGACACAGTCATTTCACATCCACTTTTAAAAGTTTGCTTAGACCACGGATCCCATTGACCCACCAATATTGGGTGGTATTAGGAGGTATTTAAGGAGCTAATTAACCTGTGTGGTGTCCAAGAGCAACTCCTATAGTAAGTCACTGAAAGTGCAGGATAGCCAGCGAGAAGTGGGCCGTCCCTTTTGGGGTGATTACTCCGCTGTAGGTAGGGACGCCTTTCAGTGATAAGGATAGAGTCCCCTCATTCTCTCTTTTACCTACAAGCGCATTTGGACCATTGTGTGCTATATTTGTGTTCTCTGGAATATATCTATTGGGTCAGCTCCAAGGACCTAATATCTAGAAACATGGACACCAACATTAAGGTAACCTGGCGGAATGACCCACTGTGAGAAGCAACAAAACAGGAACGCTTGTTCATCTAATTGTGAGTGACTGTTAATGCAGTCTATATATTGCTATATTGCTACATTATTTACATTAGGGGCCCACTCCCCTATTTATTTATTTTTTATTAAGTGGGTACTTTAATCTATACTATTAAAAGTTATATTTTAGAGTATGGTGGGTCCAATTACTTTTCAGTGACATACAGGTATATGTATATTTCCCTACTGACATCTATCCTTGGACTTCAGTGAATTTTTTCAACTCCTACAATACCTGAATTCTATCTCAGCCGCATGGACTCTTTGACCCCTAACACTCCTTCACCCTCCAGGTGCTGTGTCTACACCACCACCTTTCTCAGCTACAGTCTCTGGTGATTCAGGCCTTCATCTTCCACTACCTCCACACTATGAAGAGGATCCCAAAATATCCCATGGATTCCTCAATGTACAATTCACTTCAAACTACAGGTCCATCAGTTTCCCACAGAGTGGTCTGTAACATAGCATTCATAGTTTCCCTCCTGTTTAGAGAAGCACACGTCTGGGTTAAACCTCTCTGGGAATGGAGTGATCCACTGACTAATAATCTTCAGCAATTTTTGGCTACTTTAGTCAAAGTCTTTGAAGAACCCAGCCATGCCACTTCTGCAGCCTCATCTCTATTGTGCAACTCTCTTCAGGGCAACTTCACGGTTGGCAGTATACCATACAAAGGAGTAGCCTAAGTTAGTTGACACAGTGTTTCCACACCCACTGTCTAACAAGGGCATTTACAATCTACAAGGTTAGGGGGAGGGATAGCGGGTAGAAGCTGCTCATATGATGGTCTAGTGGCTGCATGGTTATTGTAGGCTTTCCTAAAGAGGTGTGTTTTGGGATATCTTTTGAAAGTTTGTATGATTGATGTGTTGAAAAAGTCAACTAGGCAACATTAAGTATTCATAGGTGGTTGACTTTGGCAGCTCTATCTCTTTTTATGGCTCTACCAAACCAAATGGGAATTCTCACTCAAACTACCTCTATTTAGTATCTTGTTTAGGTACCTAACTATGCACAGCACCTATAAATTTCGTACTTAGCTTAGTACCAAGATGATCACTTATATTAACTCTGACACTCCTGCTGAAATGTTTAATGTCGTATTGTTTTATGGAGTGTTGGATACTTTATTTCTCTTCAAAACTGGCAGATTGTTAGTCATTTGGGATCCCAAATAGACAGATTCTACATCTGATCTACTTACTTGTGTGTACCAAAGTTAATGAACTTTTTGAGTGATTCAGCCAGCTGCCACTTATATGCCTTTAGATCCTCTAGCTTGTCAACAAATTTGTTTTACTGGCCCAGCAGATGATATTCATTCATTAGACAAACATGCAAAGATTACTGTAAAATAATTTCAACATGATGTCTCCATCACTCACTTGTGCTGTCTTTCTTCCAATCCATCCAAATCAAATATATGTATGACGTTCTTAAAGCCAAAATATGCTTAATCATGCAGTACTGGGGTTACTGCATGATTAAGGGTTTCCCATTATCATTTAACTCTTTACTTAACTCATCCCTTGTTTCTTTTCAGCTCCTTCCACTTATCTGCTGCAGCATGATTTCTCTTACACTGGGTTCAGACCTGAGCGTTTAGAAGCCTATCGTTTTATGCGCGTTCAAGATGGGCGTTTAGGCGCGTTTTGGTAAATAGTGTAGGCGCGTTTGACGCGCGTTTATGTGATTGACTGCATAGTTGGCCAATGACCAATGATATAGTTTGGCCAATCTGAGTGCTTTAGAGGTGTGACATTCCATGGTGGCTGATTCAGCATGTTGCAAACTTTGTAAAACGCGCATCCATAGGCGCGTTTTACGCTGCACAAACGCCCGAACAACACGCCTATCGCGTTTCCCATTGAAGTCTATTGGCACCAAACGCTCGAAAAAAGCCCGAATTAACGCGAACATACTTGCTTATGCGTCGGACGTTTATAGGCGCCTACGAACGCGCATAAAAACGCGCAAGTGTGAACCACCCCCATTGGAATGCATGGTTCCTGTACTGTTGTGCGTTTTTATGTGCGTTCAAACGCGGCGTTTTACGCGAAAGTGTGAACTGAGTGTTAGTGTGCCTTTACTTCAAACCACAGCTCAGACAATTGAACCATTGAGCAGGCCTTCAGAAAGCCTAGACATTATTTGACAGCATGTTACACTAAGGAAGCTGGATTAATTCAGTTTCCATTTAGCCTTATAAATACATTATCTCAGCAAAGCATGAATGGAGCATTGTTATAATCAAGAGCAAATAAAATGATAAATCACTTGGTTGACCAATTAATTCTTGTCAGAACAGAAAAGCTGACAATACAGAATGTTTGTCTGAATGTTTGATGGAATCTAACATAGATAAACATAACTATTGAACTAATAAAAAGTCAGCATAATACATGATACAAGAACACACACACAAAAAATAGACCACAAAGCCAATGGGGAGATATCAGAGAATGATGGACTTGTTGAGCAGGTTTCATCTGTGGCTACTTTATAATCTGATGTATAATATAGACTGTAATTCTGTTGTTCCTGCTTAATATCTGATGATCAGAGGGATGAAAGGCCATGAGATGACTACAACCTAGTTGAAAACCTCAGGAATTTTTAAATCCTTATTTTTAAACACTGCCACTGCCCAGAAAGCATGCTCCCCAAACCACAGAGGGATAAACCTCATTCCTCTTTTGTTCCTGCGTTCTTTCTCTGCCCTGGCTGCATACTTTGCACAGAAGGATCAAATGACTGGAAGTGTTTTTTCCTGAGTTAGACAAGTATTTCTGGATCTGTGATGTCTCTTCTTTTTAACATCAAGACATGTGGTTCCTCAGTATTCAGTTTAGTTTAAATAGGAAATAAAATGTATTTAACATGACCCCATGGACTTCCTTGGGGAGAAATTATTTTATCTATCAGTGTTTCGATCAATTCTGCCTGGAATAACAGCTTTGTAATCTCCTGAAAATATTTTAGCCGTCAACCTTAGGGTACTTTCGCACTTGCATTAGAGGAGTCCGGCAGGCAGTTCCGGCAACGGAACTGCCTGCTGGATCCAGAAATCCATATGCAAACGGATAGCATTTGTTTCCGGATCCAGATCCGTCTAACAAATGCATTGCAATATTGGATCCATTTCTCTGGTGTCATCTGGAAAACCCCATCCGGTATTTATTTTTTTCACAGATTTAAAGGTCTGCGCACGTGCAGACTGGGAAACCGGATCCGTTTTTCCAGAACAATTGGTACCGGATCCGGCATTAATACATTTCAATGGAAATGAATGCAGGATTCGGCATTCTGGCAAGTGTTCCGGAATTTTTTCCAGCCAAATACCGTAAAGAGACTGAACTGAAGACATCCTGATGCATACTGAAAGGAATGCTTTCCATTCAGAATGCATTAGGATAAAACTGAAGCGTTTTTTTCCCGTATTGAGCCCCTGTGACGGAACTCAATACCAGAAAACTTTAACGCTAGTGTGAAAGTACCCTTAGTTGGAGAATTTTACTTAAAATCCAAATTAATGTAATTATGTAGTGTGTTATTTCACAGTGACATAATATGGTGCTGTCAAAGTATCCTAAGAAGACTAAATAGGATTTCTCAGCCTTTTTCTACTAGGTCCCAGCCATTGGTCAAAGTTCATGACAAATTACAAATTTATGTTAATTTATCTTTCATCTGTGTGTTGTTGGAATAATTATGCAGCTTATGATCCCTTCTGATCTGTCTCCCTACAGACGTCTTACCAAAAACCTTGGACAATATTTCACAGGATGTGGGTAGCCTTAAAGTGTACCTGTACTTAACCACTTCCCGACTGCCTAACGCACATCTGCGTTCTCGCGGCGGTCGGGCTGTTCTGGGGCGACGCATATGTGCGTCATCTCGCGAGACGCGAGATTTCCTGTGAACGCGCGCGCGCGCGTTCACAGTAACGCGGGTCTCAGGAGTTTAACTACAGCCTGCCAGCGATGATCCATCGCTGGCAGGCTGTAGATGCGATATAAATCGCATCAAACAGGTAATCAGATGCTGTTTTGTGAACAGCGTCTGATATAGCTGCTACCTGGTCCTCTGGTGGTCCCATTTGCTGGGATCGACCACCAGAGGACCAGGTAACTATGTAAAGTTGCACCAAACACTACACTAACCCCCCCCACCCCCCCTCACCTATTAACCCCTTGTTAACCCCTTGATCACTCCATCTAGACCCCCTGATCACCCCCCTGTCATTGATCACACCCCTTGTAAGGCTCCATTCAGACGTCCATATGTGTTTGTTTTGCGGATCCGTGGATTCACGGATCCGCGGATCGGATCCGCAGATCTGCGGATCCACAGATCCTCAAAACACCGACACCGGCAATGTGCTTTCCGCATTTTGCAGATCCGCACATTGCCAGAACTATATAGAAAATGCTTTTTCTTGTCCGCAATTGCGGACAAGAATAGGACATGTTCTATATTTTTGCGGAACGGAAGTGCAGACTCGGAAGCGCGGATCCGTAATTCCGGATCCGAGCGGGACAAAGTCTGTCCCCATAGAAATGAATGGGTCCGCAATTCCGTTCCGCAAACAGAATTGCGGACGTGTGAATGGAGCATAAGGGTCCCTTATCACCGTCAGTTAGCTAGCTACTTGTTAGGTAGTTAGCGCCCAGCCCACCGCACCGCAGTCACTGATTTTGGCAGAGATTTTTTCATCCACATTGATTGATGCGAATGAAAAAATCTGTGCCATTCATTTTTATTTTTTTTACAGCCCAGAGGCTGAACAGAAAAAAATAATCTCATTACCCGTATGCTCAATATAAGGAGAATAGCAGAAACTCCTAATGCTGGCCATACGTGTAATGATTGCGGAGACCCTCAAATGCCAGGACAGTACAAACACCTCACATGTGACCCCATTTTAGAAAGAAGACACCCCAAGGTATTCCGTGAGGAGCATGGGGAGTTCATGCAAAATTTTATTTTTTGTCACAAGTTAGTGGAATATGAGACTTTGTAAAAAGTAAAAATAAAAATCAATTTCCGCTAACTTGTGCCAAATTTTTTTTTTTCTGTGAACTCGCCATGCCCCTCACGAATACCTTGGGTGTCTTCTTCCACAATGGGGTCACTTGTGGGTTTTTATACTGTCCTGGCATTTTAGGGGTCCTAAAGCGTGAGAATCCAAATGCTTAAAAATGCCCTGTGAAATCCTAAAGGTACTCATTGGAATTTGGGCCCTTTGCATCTTGGCTGCAAAAAGTGGCACACATGTGGTATCGCCGTACTAGGAGAAGTAGGGCAATGTGCTTTGGGGTGTATTTTATATATTCCCATGCTGTGTGTAGAAATATCTCTGTAAATGACAACTTTTAAATTTTTTATTCAAAGTTGTCAATTTACAGAGATATTTCTCTCACCCAGCATGGGTATATGTAAAAATACACCCTAAAACACATTGCCCTACTTCTCCTGAGTACGGCGATACCAGTGTGCCACTTTTGCAGCCAAGATGCGCAAAGGCCCAAATTTAATGAGTAACTTTAGGAGGGCATTTTACGCATTTTTCTTCTCACGCTTTAGGGCCCCTAAAATGCCAGGGCAGTATAAATACCCCACATGTGACCCCATTTTGGAAAGAACACACCCCAAGGTATTCGCTGAGGGGCATAATGAGTCCATGAAAAATTTAGCTTTTTGTCAAAAGTTAGCGGAAAGGGAGACTTTGTGAGAAAAAACAATAAAAAATCAATTTCCACTAACTTGTGCCCAAAAAATTTTTTTCTATCAACTCACCATGCCCCTCATGGAATACCTTGGGCTGTCTTCTTTCCAAAATGGGGTCACATGTGGGGTACTTATACTGCCCTGGCATTTTAGGGGCCCTAAAGCGTGAGAAGAAAAATGCGTATAAATGCCCTCCTAAAAGTTACTCATTGGAATTTGGGCCCCTTTGCGCATCTTGGCTGCAAAAAAGTGGCACACATGTGGTATCGCCGTACTCAGGAGAAGTAGGGCAATGTGTTTTGGGGTGTATTTTTACATATACCCATGCTGGGTGAGAGAAATATCTCTGTAAATTGACAACTTTGAATAAAAAAAATTAAAAAGTTGTCATTTACAGAGATATTTCTCACACACAGCATGGGAATATATAAAAATACACCCCAAAACACATTGCCCTACTTCTCCTGAGTACGGCGATACCACATGAGTGACACTTTTTTGCAGCCTGGATGCGCAAAGGGGCCCAAATTCCAACGAGTACCTTTAGCTTTTACATGGCTGCTCACAATTTAGCCCCACCCAAAATGCCAGAACAGTACAAACACCCCACAAATGACCCCATTTCGGAAAGTAGACACCCCAAGGTATTCACTGAGGGGCATAGTGAGCCTGTCTGAGATTTTTTTTTTTTTGCCAAAAGTTAGCAGAAATGGAAACTTTATTATTTCTTTTTTTTTCCTCAGAAAGTGTCATTTTCCGCTAACTTGTGAAAAAAAATGAAATGATACATGAACTTACCATGCCCCTCCGCGAATACTTTGGGGTGTCTTCTTTCTAAAATGGTGTCATTTGGGGGGTATTTATGCTTTCCTGACATTCTAGCACCTGAAGAAACATGACAGGTGCTCAGAAAGTCAGAGCTGCTTCAAAATGCCGAAATTCACTTTTTTGCACCATAGTTTGTAAACGCTATAACTTTTACCCAAACCAATAAATATACACTTATTGGATTTTTTTTTATCAAAGACATGTAGAACAATAAAGTTAGAGAAAAATTTATATAGAAATGTAGTTTTTTAAAAAAAAATTTACAACAGAAAGTCAAAAATGTCATTTTTTTGCAAAAATGTAGTTAAATTTTTATTAATAGCAAAAAAAGTAAAAATGTCAGCAGCAATGAAATACCATCAAATGAAAGCTCTATTAGTGAGAAGAAAAGGAGGTAAAATTCATTTGGGTGGTAAGTTGCATGACGGAGCAATAAACGGGTAAAGTAGCGTAGTGCAGAATTGTAAAAAGTGGCCTGGTCATTAAGGGTGTTTAAGCTAGGGGGGCTGAAGTGGTTAAAGAGGACCTTTCACCGCTCCTGACATGTCTGTTTTAATAGCTTTATGCATTCCCCATGTAATAACAATTCTGAAGCATCTATTCTTATGGCTCTATGATGTGCTATTCCTCTGTTATTTCTACTGGAAGTTATGAATACATTGCTATAATTGCAGTAAGGGTACAGAGGGGAGGTAACAAGTTGGGGGGTTCCTGCACAGACTCACTCTATCCAATCAGTGCTGCCATTATTAGACTGTGCAGATACCTCCCAAAACTTGTTACCACCCCCTGTACCCTTACTGCAGACAGCTAGCAATTATTCATAATTTCTAGTAGAAATAATAGAGGAATGGGACATATAGACATAAGAAGAGATGCTCCAGAATTGTTTGTACGTGGGGAATGCATGAAGCTATTAAAACAGACATGTCAGGAGTGGTGAAAGGTCCTCTTTAAAGGAGAACTCCCGCAAAAAATGTTATCCTCTGACCTGCTGTATTCATGAGTTATCCCCTCCCTTCTGCTTCTCGGCTGTGTCATGTGACCAGCAATAAGACTTTCCAAATTACACAGCATCTTATATGTGGTCAGGAAGTCAGTTTCTCTATGTATTCCTATGGAAGCCTCAACATCAGTCTCATAGTGATGAAAAGAGAAGTAACTGACTTCCTGTCCTGTGTCAGTTGCAGATCAGAGTGCTGGTCACATGACACAGCTAAAAATTATAAGGGAGGGGATAACTCACAAATACAGTCACTGATGAGAAGATCATACATCATGCACCATTCTAACAGGTCAGAGATACTGCTCCTTTAAGCAAAACATTTGACATATCAGAGGTATTGATCAGTGAGGGTCTGGGTGATGAGACCCCAACGATCACTAGAATAATGAGAAATATGTGCTCACTCAGAGAGCTGTCTCTCCATTCTGCAGGTAGGTGAAAGCTATGTCATTTCTGCCTGTAAGTTTGTGTTTAATCTTTATTTCTTAACAATTTTATAAACAAAGTTTATAACATGGGACTGCACGGGGTCCAACAATAAATATGTAAGTAACAATGAAGAGCATATCGGACAATCATGTCTATGCTTGTTAGCAGGCGAATGAGCAACAATCCAGCCTGATATCAGACATAGGTTTTTTGCAGCTTTAATGAAAAAAAAAAACTTTTCAAAATGCAATATAGTACAATATTTAAATATGGTTCAGTAGTTCTAAGTGTGAGTACAAAAGAAAATAAAGTTGCAATAACTAGTAGGAAACAAGATGAGAAAGAAGCAACTCAAGGCATCTATGTTGGTCCTATGTTAATATATTCCCGCGTTGCTGACAAAAATGAAGTTTTAATATAAGCAAATGGAGCAAAAGGGGCATTGTCGTTACTGCTATTGGCTCAGCTGTTTGCAACTGCCACACCCTCTACACTTTGACAGGGCCAGGCAGCGTAAACGTGATCCCATGATTTCTCCTAAAGTCTCACACTGCGGTGTGCGCTTCAGTATCCATCACGGGCACAGAGCAGAAATTTGGCTCGCCGGCAGTTCTCTTCTGCACTTTGAACCTTTTTCCTGTATCCCTCCTGAAACGGTACTTTTATGGGTTAGAGTCTCATAGCCTGAAAGTTTGTTGCAGTATTACTGCATGTTTGGCCCACTGAGGTCTATCTCCAAGGAGCATCCAAGGACCATGCCTCAGGAGGAGAGGACAGAATATCTGTTCCAGTCCAGCCCCATGAAAGACAGAGACTGTAACCATGAATCTATGTGCCCAATTGAAACTATAACCACCAAGCTAAGTAGCCCCAAACAGAATCAAGTTCTATACCGTTGATCTGTGCTAAGTCCATGTTTATTACCACGCCATCCTCAAGTGGACTGCCATGTCAAGGTAAAAGGCCACACACTATAAAACTAACCCTTTTACAAGCACAGAATTTTAGACTGAAAGAAAAATGATGATCACAGGGGGATGTTTAATTTTAATACTTAAAAGGAAAATAACTTTACATAAGAACAATGTAAAGCATAACAACACGCCTTTTGAAGGGAATGGGTTGGATGTCACTACCAAAGTCTCAAAAGTGTTGTGAAATGCCTGTTGTGTGACCTCAGCTAATTCTCTCTTCTGCGCAGTAACCGAACACTACAAAGGACACTAGTAATTGGAGAATCTTGATAACCATAGCTGTCACTTACTCAGTAACATGTGAAATTCAAGGAATGTAAGTCATGTAGTAGTACCAGTGGAATGGAACAGAGTTGAGCTGAGTTTTCTCTTTAGCTGTATTTCTCACATTATAATGCAGTGTTTTTGGCTGTGCCTGAGGGATACATATACTGTAGCAGAGACAGCAGCACCCATTCTCTATTTTCTAACTTAAAGCATTTAGTTCCTAATTCAAAATCTGTTACAGACTCCAACATACCATGTTCCTCTACTATTACTATATACTATCACGTTTTTTCTGGTCCTTCTTTTGGCCAATAATTAACACAACGGTGGACCAGATTTTCACCATAGGTGAACATACCCTAGATGGGCTCCTATTAACCCTATCTACTAAACATTTATGATTTATCCTACTGCTATGCCACAAATGATTGCACAAAAAATATTCTGAACAAATAACACAGCACTTGTTGCACCCATATAATGACTTCCATTATAGGTGTTACGGTCAATTTCTAAAATAGCAAGTACCTTTTACTGAGGTAGAATTTGACATGAATTAAGATTAAGTTGACTATTCCAGCATTAGGACAATGTCCAGTGGCTCATAGCCTGGGGAGTCCCACATCTTCTAGGTCAGGTAAGAGATCTCATTGATAAGATATTTTCATCCTAACCTTCATGGTATATCCACAGTATTCCTGATTCTGGTGCAAAAAACTCAGATACCAATGGATTATATAACAAAGGAATCTTTTTTATTGTAGAATGTAGTAAATTTTAGGATAAAACGACGCGTTTTGGGGAAACTTAAGTCTCCTTCATCCGGTAAGTACATTCATGTAAACAAATTGTACCCTTCTGGGTTTATAAACACAAAAAATACTCACTTCTCCATTGTATTTACTTGAGGGATTGGATCTCTCTTCGTCAAGGACACACTCCTGTGGTCGCCGGATTGGAATTACTTTACAAGTCTACAATAGGATTATGCCTATTCATAGCACAACCCCATAAGGTGAGCCTCCAATTATATTTGGTACTGAAATATATTGTAGGACATACTACAATATTTTGTGCTTCTTTCTGTGTTCTAATTAGTGTGGACACGCCCACAATTATCCTATCCTCGGGATTGGTCACCAATAACTGATTGTGGGGATCCAACCGGCACCCCCGCTGATCAGCTGTTTGAACAGGAGGTGAAACTCATGCGAATACTACTTCTTCGTTAAACATTTCTCTGACTATCGTCTCACCTACAGTGATGCAGTGTAATTACAAATGCTTGTGCCATTCAAGGGAATGGAACAACTACTTGTAATTACATGTGCCGGAGAGACTTTTGGGACGATGTGTAGTGTAATCTTGAAGAGAAAGTAGTGCTCACATGAGTGTCACTTCTTCTTCAAACAGCTGATTTGCAGGGGTGAAAAGGTCGGACCCCCACAAATCAGATATTGATGACCTATCCTTAGGATAGGAAAAACAAAAAGGCAACGACAGCATCTTCCATGAACTTCTTTATTGGACAAGCCACATGGAACGTGTGCAACAAACAGATAGCAACGTTTCGGCTATAAACTAGCCTTTAATAAGCCTAATACATACTGTGTATCACAAACATTATAAAATGCATTCGGCTCCACCTTGCGACTAGGGGAGCCAATCAGACACATATCACAATTAAAGCACATTGCACAACAGCTATGAATCATTACATAAGTTAATCAATCACATGTATTATATTTCACTGCTGAATGGCAGTCCGAACCAAAGCTACTTCGCACGTCCTTCCATTAAGATCATATCATTCATTAACACGAGCCAGAGCACACGCTACTGCGCACCATTAATCCAGCTCATGTGACGACTATATGGGCATCACATGACTACATGTTAAACTCCGCCTTTATCCTGCGTAAACTTATCAAAAGGCATTAAGAAAAAAACTTAGCCTAGTCTCATGTAGCAATTTGAGTGGATATCCTCTCTCTAAAACCGTATTATATATTTCATTCAGTCTCGCATGTAGTCTATCATCCTCTGACACCACTTTCCTAGCACATAGCATCTGACTCCAGGGTAATGAGTCTAACATGCGTTGGGGATGATTACTGTAGTTTCTCAAAACGACTGAAAGGTGGCATGAAGCAGGATGTGCTCAACCCAAAAATGCAGTTGTGCATATATATACAGGAGAGCAGATCCTGCACTTGTGGTCCTTTGCTAATGGCGATCCCCAGCAAAAATGCATACTGTGGAGGATGTCCGCAGCGGACCACAAGTATCAAAATAGACATCCTACACAAGATGGCAATTGTGTGGATGTGATAAATAATATAACAATATAGCAATAACAAATGACAAAACAGGTGCACACTGCGGTCTTACTAAGCCCTCAAACTGATGTTAAAATTAAGAGATTAGTCAACATGTTTTGCAGTGGAGGACATGTCTTAAGCCCGAGCACCACGCCAAGGTTTCTCAGCCACCACATAGTATAACATTTCTCCTTTCACCTTATAGGTAAATATAATACATGTGATTGATTAACTTTTGTAATGATTCACAGCTGCTGTGCAATGTGCTTTGATTGTGATATGTATCTGATTGGCTCCCCTAGTCGCAATATGGAGTCGGATGCATTTTATAATGTTTGTGATACACAGTATGTATTAGGCTTGATAAAGGCTAGTTTATAGCCGAAACGTTGATATCTGTTTGTTGCATACGTTCCATGTGGCTTATCTAATAAAGAAGTTCACGGGAGATGCTGCTATTGCCTTTTGGTTTTTCCTGTTCATAGGACCGCTGAGGATCTGCAATCCTAGCACGGCTGTTGCATTCTGGTGTGGACAACAGGTTCGTGGGTGCTGCTCTACAATTGCTTTTACACTATCTGACAAAATAATAAATGACGAACATTTGTAATGTGCCATTCTCACAGGGACTCTAAGCTCAGGTATAGTGTGGCTGAGGCGACTACATGGGAAGTCAGTGGCTGCCATATAGGCACTCAACTCCAACAAACAACGCACACTAGGGTCAATTTCATATTTTGTATCTATTGTGTATACATACTGGCTGTACAATCTCTTTAAATGTATGCAGCTACCAAAGGGGTCATTAAATGACATCAGACATTTATGGCATATGCTTCAGATGGGAATAACCATTAAAGAGGTCTGCATATTCAACTAACTAATATCATTAAGCCACATCAAGTAAATATACCTTTTTTTTGTCTGGAGGCCCAGGTATACTGTAGTTGTATGATATTGATCACATGAGTCAGTATACTTGAATGTCCACAACACTTTAAATGGATATGACTTCTTATACAGACTATACTGTTCATACCAGAAATGATACATCAACTGAATCTGAAAATTTACCAACACTGCAGTAATATGACATCACTGCAGCGTGCATTTTTCCAGCTCGTCCAAACCCCCTCCAATTGAATGTTTAATAAACTTCCCTATAAAAAGTCATCAGACATTCAACGGGTGTGTGCAATATGTGCATTATGTACCCATGTTTATGGCTTGCATTTGCATATTTAAAGCATTATTTGCAGACTGCCAAAATAATTTGTTGGATGTGAAGAAAAGCGAGCAGATGAGACTTCATGAAAGTTCCCTTTCCCTCTTATTGCCTGTGTGAAAATGTCTCTGCCAAGTGTGTGGCCTCCTATGTAAGCTGCCAATCCCACTCTGTCCCATTCTTTTTCCATTGAGAGTACCAAGCAGAATCTATGAATGATGTACAGGCAAAGAGGAGGAGGCGGCATAAGGACTGCCAATCCTTGTGTTTTATCAGCTGGGAATGTCCTCCTCTCTATTCAGCAATGAATGGGATTCAGCCTTTTGTCCTACTTAAATGTCAACAGATGATCGAGGAGGTGATGGTAGTGATTTTACACTTGAACTGTAATATCTCAGAAACATTAACACTGTTATGCCAACAACATATGAAAATACCATTCATTATTGCAAATACGATCATTACTATATTGTCTAGACACTGCACATATTATATGTGTGTATCAATGCTTCAATAAAAACTTGGATTTGTAGAAAGACACAAAATATCATCAATGTGCACGTTATATATTTTAGACACCAGAGCCATATATTATTATTATAATGTACAATTATATAAAAACGGTGGCAAAATTGCAGTGATGGTACTTTTTACATTCTTCATTGTTGACTATAATTTTCTACAGGTATAAGAAGAGCATAATATTTTATCTGTATTTACCAACCCTCCCCAGCAACAGATGTTTCCTTTTGGCCAGCCATAGATTTTATACATTGTAATGTCTGACATTACAATATACAAAAAAAAAAACTCAGAGATGTATTGCCAGCTCATTAAGGCACAAGCAACCAAGAATACTCCCAACAGGAACATTTGCCAGATAAACTGGTCCATATACATTTCACAATATGTTATTCAGAATGAGCACCACATTTATGTAGTCCTGTTTGACTTTTTCTACAATAGAAGTGAGATAAAGTGGGGGAGGCAGAAGACTTTTTTTTTTTATTAAAAAATTTCTTCCACTTAATCCCTCAAGGACTGGGCTAATAAAAATGTTTTCTCATCACCTTCCAAGACCTATAACTTTTTTACTTTTCCATGCACACAGCCTTATCAGGGTTTATATCCAGCGAGACAAGTTGTACAAGGGGTGTTCAATAAGGTATCTACCTGAATATGAAAACAAAATTTTCTAAGAAAATTTAACTACTTTTCAATGTAATCTCCCTTGATTTCAGCACACTTATTCCACTTCACCTCCAGTGATCAGATGCCCTCAGAATAGAAGGAGACTTCTTGCTGCTGCAGGAACCCTGTTACCGATTTCTTGACTGCATTATCATCAGGAAATTGTTGTCCTCACAGATATGTCTTCAGGTTCTGAAAGAGAAAGTAATCACTGGGAGCCAGGTCTGGACTTTAGGGTTGATAGTTAGGCTCCATGAAGCTGCATTCCCTGATATCAGCCTGTGATTTGCAATACTTGTGGCGCATCGTCGTGAAGCAGCAATACATCTGCTGACAACTTCCTACAGCATTTATATTTGATTGGCTCACTTAATGCCTTCACGGTTGAAGCGTAGGTGTCTCCGCTAATTGTTGTCTTGTGTGGCATGAATTCTAGTAATAAAACGCCTTCCGTATCCCAAAAAACTGTTGCCATGATCTTTCCAGCTGACTGCTGCACACAAAATTTCTTTGGAGTTGGTGACCCATTGATCTTCCATTGCAAGGACTCTTGTTTGGTCTCATGGTGGTGGATAGTGTTGAGCAAACTTCTGTTTTGGAAGTTTTGGATTCTGTTATGGATTCCGCTACCACAGACCATAAGTTATAGTCCGTGGTAGTGGAATCCTTAACTGAATTCTTAGGTAACCCGAACTCGAACCTTGTACGCTGAACTTGAAAACAGACGTTCACTCATCCCTAGTGATGGACCCATGTTTCATCACCCGTAATAATTTGAGTCTAGAAGTCTCCAGAATTTTCTCTAAGCATGTCTAAATTCTCTTGGCTTAGATGCTGGCAACAATTTTTTTGCTCAGACGTCAACATTCGTGGCACCCACCAGGAACTGACCTTTGACATCATCAAAACATCATGAATGATACTGGACCAATTGAATAACTGTGCCAACTGAATAACTGTGCCAACTAATTAATGAGCTACACCACTGACTTTGACTCGATGATCTCCCAAAATCATGGCCTCAACTTTACGGCACATTGCGGCTTTTACAGGTCGCCTGGAATGGGGGCCATCTTCATTTGATTCCCGACCCCATTTAAACTGTTCGGCTCAAAACTTTACTTGGTAGTAGGAAGGTGCATCATCATCATATACAGAAATCATTCTTTCATGGATTTCTTTAGGCTTCTTTTCTTCCTTTGTAAGGAATTTAATCATAGAACAAAGCTCCAAATCCCTCACTTTCTTTGTGAACCTGCACTGTACTGCACTTGCCATCCTGTCTCTTCCAATGCTTTCATCAGACTGAACTGCAACTGCGTGTGTTGCATATCCAGACATGTCTCAGCCTGCACAGACAAGCTCAGCTCTCTAACACTGACAGAACATGCGGGGGTAGATAACTTATTGCCATATCTTGTAGTAAATAGGGAAAAATAAATTCTTTGTCAGATTAAATAAAAAATGCATTTCCGCCACGTTTTTTCAGGTTTTGTTTTTATTGTGTTCACTATATTCAATTTATAGTTTTTATTTTGTTTTATACTTTTAACCCCTTAAGGACTGAGGCTGTGTTCATTTTTCATTTTTCCTCCCAACATTCCAATGGCCATAATGTTTTTATTTTTCTGTTCACATGGCCATATGAAGGCTTATTTTTGCAGGAAAAGATGCATTTTTAATTGCACCATTTAATTTACCATGTGTTGTTTTGAAAAATGGAAAAAATTCTTTGTGGGGTAAAGTTGAAAGAAAAACAGGATTATTATTAAGGATTATGACATTATTATCCTTGTTTTGGATAATACTCTATTTGTTAGAATGGCTCTCTATAAAAGGGGTATTCCAGCTTTATTCTTACAGATAGGTCATCAATTTCAGATCAGTGGGAGCCTGACACCTGGCACCCCACTGATCTGCAGATGCTAAAAATAGCTGATCGTTCGTGGTACCAGGTGCAGAACAGCCAGTGATCAGCTGCCTTTGGTAGCTGCCAACGACATAAATTAAATAGTGGATGGAGCAAGAAGCAGAAGGCCCTTTACTTGAATGGGAGCTGAGCTTTAGTACATTGGCATGGCCACTACACAGTGGATAGAGCTTTTTGCATCTGGCTCTGTCCACTGTGTAGTTTAAAAACAGCTGTTTGGTGGGGGTGCTAAGTGTCAGACTACACCAATCTGACATTGATGACCTATCCAGAGGATTGGTCATCAATACCTAAAAACTGGAATACCCCTTTGATATTTCCAGGAGTAAAATATTGATGACATATCCTCAGGAAGGAGCCACAGTGCTTATTGGAGCATCATGGCCTCCTCAAACAACTGATTGGCAGGATACCTCTGCCATTTTGATACTGATGACCTATCCTGAGGATAGGTCATCAATACTGGACTCCAGGAAAACCCCTATTAATTACTGAATTCTCTGACATATTCCAATTGAAGGAGATCTGATACACTCACAGTCTTCAGTCACATCACTGCACAAAAACACATACCAATTCTATACAGCGGCATAAGTCTTATTATGCCGCTTTATAGAAGTGGTATGTGTTTTTGTGCAGTGATGTGACTGAAGTCTGAGTGTATCAGATTTTTTTTTATGTTAAAAAAAAAAATGGAATTCTTATGAATACTAGCCAAACACTCTTTTGGCCTCCTTTAAGTGAATGGATATGGATTTGTTCAACGTATAGATTTAGCAATGTTTTAATGACTTTTTAAAGGAGTCTTAAAAAGAAAAGTAAAAGTGTAAATGAAGACCTGCAGGATGCAGCTGTGACTAACCACACTCACTTTCACCTACACAGTGAAGAGAATTTCAGGAAATTTTGCAAGACCTGGAGCATGATTCATCTGCACATAAACTCTTAAAATGACAGTGTTAAGCTCCAGAAACTACATTTTATTTAGGGGAGACAATCAACAAGTTAAAAATACCCAGAGCAGGTTTTATGATTGAAATGATTTGATTAAAAAGATGCTTTGAGCAAACTAAACATCCTCTCCTGGCCCAGACATCTGGTATGAGTGTTTTGTACTTTCCTCCGGTCTAAATATAAGCTTTGATCTGAGTTCTATTAGTTTTAATGTATTAAGGCTGCATTTTTAGTTACCATCTGTTCAGCTTGGTTGTTTACATATACTTTATAAAAGTTGAACAAGCCATCCTCCCCATCACCCGTGCAACATGTAGGGGAGTATCCCTTAATTGCCTGTAAGATACCTTGTTAGAAGAGGCACAGTCAAGACAGTACTCAACCGCCACACTACTAAAGCTGGCTCACTGCTGGACAACCTGCCAACCACTCCAACAATAAAAGGAAGCATGACAAAAGTGGACTTGGTTCTGCTGTGCCACTCAACAGACCAGGCTTGGGGTTACTTGGTTTTCACCCTTAAACTATACAGGGATCTGGGCTCTGCAGCAGGGAACCCCCCAGGCTGCTACCTCTTGGAGTGGCCCTGCTGCTTCTTTTAATAGTCACTTTTAAGTGGCTGCTGACCCACAGGGGTGCAGAGCACAAAGGGATTAGGCAAAACTGTAGTCAAGAAAAAAGTTGAGGTTAGTGTAGGCAGTGTACATGCAATCTGGTAAACAATCCAAAGGTCAAGGCAGGCAGGACACAGTCAATATAAGTAACAGGCAGATGCCAGGTGAGACAGCAAAGGGTCAAATCCAGTAACGGGCAGAGATCAGTACACGAGTAAGCCAGGATAAAGGCGCACCATAGCAGGAATTGGCTAATTAGAGCCTATTGCTCAGGGACCCTCCCACTGGAGAAGTGAGAAAAGTCCATCTGATGACCTGGGGGACAAAACCAAATCTCCACCTTCCGCTATTTTTCCCCTTGCTGACTTACATTGGATAATGTGACAAAATCTTATAGGGATCTATGAAACTATGGTAAATTGTGATCTGACTGACAGCTTTGATTTGAAAAAAATATTTTTTATAAATTAATGATTAAAAAAGTTAACTTAATAGCTGCAGACTGCAATCTCCATTTCTTTATTAATTGCAACCTTCTCCTAGTATCAGACTAGGCATGTCCATGCCTCCAATAAAAAAAAAAAAAAAAAAGGAAAGCTAGACTTTGGATACAATCATCCCCCCCAACCAAACAGGAGTGGATAAGTATGGCTAACCATATGATAGCCATGGAGAGTGGTATTCATATTAAAAGGGGCACAGTAAAGAAATTCGAAAAACAATAGAAAATGTGGTTGGTAGGTCCTGGCACATTGTCTCAGAGATTGACACATATATGGAATGGAATGGAATGGTTCTCAGGGGATTGTGAGGATAGTAACGAGAAACATGTACATCGTTAAAATGTCTGAAGCGCTGCTAAGTGACACTATATTAGAGTGATTATACCTTAGTTGGAATGTGTGACCACGTGGAGAGAGGGAGGGAGGGGTGAAGGTATGGTGGGTGAGGGAGGGTATAGGGTAATAACTATTATTAAGAATTACAATTCTCGATTGATATTACAGTTACCTTTATTTCTGCACACAAGATATAGACATTTGTACCTCAAATATGATATATGATTTATGTATACTGATGTGTCTTTATATTTGAAACAAAAATAAAGAAAATCTGATTTAAAAAAAAAAGGAAAGAGATACACACGTAGTGGCATATACAGTTATGGTAATTATTTAAGCCACGCCTCTAAACCCACCACATTGACTATGCATTCTCTATAAGTAACACCCAAAACAAGCCCTAGCCTGGATAGAAACACTTTCCTGTGGAACTATTAAGCTAGGGCTACACAATGACATTGGTTGCGAGACACCCATAGCGGCCAGGATCACTTAGTTGCGGTGATCCCATAGAAATAAATGGGATTGATGCGGCAGTCACAAGAAATCCAGCCGTGTCGTTGTGTAGCCCTAGACTTATTTTTTCTAAGAAATGACAAATTCAAGTTTGGCCAATTGGCTGTGGATTGTTCCTGTAAGTTTGCACAAGTAAAATCTATATTGGAATACAGTACAGTGCTAGTGGATGATATATGGACTTGGGTAAAGCATGTCAATTATGTCATGTACTTGTGGTAGATTTTCACTGCGGATTTCACCCCTTCAGTCTATGGAGGTGAAATCCTTAGTGATTCTGTAACACAAAATTTGACAATGTGTGAACTTAACCTAAGAGTTACTGATTTAAGTGAGTTAAGTGCTTCAAATAATCATAATTTGTAATGGTCAGGTTTTGTATTATGGCATATTAGGTAGTACAGTAAATGCTGATCTGACATTAAAATCATTGGATGCCTGAATACATTCACGAATAATCTTTCATCCGACTATCGGATGAAAATATTAAACACAGCCGACTTCTTTTCAGACAATAAGAGGGGTTATCCGGGTTCAGAGCTGAATTTGGACATTGGACATACCCTCATTTTTACCCAGGCAGCCCCCCTGATATGAGCATCGGACTATCTCTTTCTCTGATGCACTCCTTTGCCCTGCGCTGAATGGAGTAGGACAAAGGCTTTTATAGGAGATCCCGTGACGTATCAGACTCTCCATGGGGACGTCACTGGCACTGATGGTCGGGCTTTAGTCTTGCCCTAGCCTGTAAAACGTCTAGAACAGCGGTAAAGTCCGCCCATCAGTGCTGGTGTCGTCACCGGCAATACTGCTAGGCGGAAGCCTCCAGCTAGTAGTGTTAAAAACATAAATAAACAGCCCTTGCCCTGCACGATCCAGCGCATGGCAAGGGGAGCATTGCAGCATGAAATCGATCACTGAACCCGGACAACCCCTTTAAGGCTAAAATTTAGTATGTCACTAAGGGGTTAAAAATGCAATTGTGTCCCCTGAGTTGTGTGCCAACAAGATTTACTGCAGACACATATTAAAAATGTACAATAAAAAAGTGACATTTTTGGGAGGGTTTTTCCAATATTAATATGACTGTTAGGAGGTTAAAGAGTTTGTCCCACAAAAAAAATATTTTGTAGTTTTTAACCCAGCACCTGGATCTGGGTACTTTGTGTGTAATTAAAACATTTAGTATAGCCACTGAGTTATTCAATAAAATGTATTTGTATAGCGCCACGTATTGTTTGTTCTTTTCCATATTTATCTACTTCACTGAGCTGGACACACATGTTCAGTTCCATCCTTCAACTGTCTCCTGAGCTGTGACAGGGAGAGAGCAGCAGCAGAGAATACATGCCTCCTGATCTGCAACAAAAAGGACAAGCCCTTGAGCTGTCAGCTTGATATAGACCTAGCAGAGCAATTGAAAACATATATGAGGAGATCTCTGGATTTATGTAAGGTACAGAGATGGGTGTAGCTTTGCTGCAGATTGTCATATACTATATGATGTCTGATTTTTATTTTTTATTCATTATCATTCATGAGGTAACCCTCTTTAAGAGTATGGTGACATGTTAACTTCTGAAAGGGTTTGTCTTATCCTGCACATTTGGGGCAATCAGACATACTGCTAGGATATGCCCCCAGAGGTGGGACCTGCACCTATCCTTAGAACAGAACCAGCAAAATGACAGAAGGCTCACTACGCATGCGCAGCCTCCCTCTAGGGCTGCCATCAGAAATTTTGGGGCCCCTTACACAGCTCAAGGCATGGGCCTCCCCCCCCCCCCTGCCGCCGCCCCTCCCCCTCCCCGACACTGCCCCAGTTGCTGATCTAGAGCCTGGTCTTTGGAGAGGCACTTCCCCCATAAATAGGAGATCATGGGGCCCTGTGTCCCCATCCACCCTCAAGCCACACCCACACACAGCCCCACCCATATACATCGCGCCCATACCTCTTACATCCAGGGTTGTCTCCTTTAATGTAATGTTCTCTGTCTTCATCTTCTCCATTCAGACCAGAACCCAATGTTGACTCTTTTCAGCTATCTCTCATCTCTGCAGAGTTTGAACAACAGATATGTTAGTTTCCTACTCCCATCAGACCTCAGATCAGCCCAAAGACCCCCAGTCAGCCCCCATGAGACCTCAGATCAGCCCAAAAAACCCCAGTCAGCCCCCATGAGACCTCAGATCAGCCCAAAGACCCCCATAAGCCCCCGCAGTCCTCCCCATCAGACCTCAGATCAGCCCAAAGACCCCCAGTCAGCCCCCATGAGACCTCAGATCGTCCCAAAGACCCCCATCAGATCCCCAGTCAGCCCCCATCAGACCTCAAATCAGCCCAAAGACCCCCAGTCAGCCCCCATCAGACTTCAAATCAGTCCAAAGACCCCCATCAGACCCCCAGTCAGCCTCCATCATACCTCAGATCAGTCCAAAGACCCCCATCAGATGTCCAGTCAACCCCCATTAGACCTCAGATCAGCCTAGACCCCCAGTCAGCCTCATCAGACTTCAGATCAGCCCAAAGACCCCTAGTCAGCCCCCATGAGACCTTAGATCAGCCCAAAGACCACCAGTCAGCCTCCATCAGACCTCAGATCAGCCAGACCCCCAGTCAGCCTCCTTTAGACCTCAGATCAGCCCAAAGACCCCCAGTCAGTCCCTATCAGACCTCAGATCAGCCCAAAGACCCCCAGTCAGACCCCATGAGACCTCAGATCAGCCCCCCAGTAGACCCCCAGTCAGCCCGCATCAGACCGCAGATCAGCCCAAAAAACCCCAGTCAGCCCCCATGAGACCTCAGATCAGCCCAAAGACCCCCATCAGCCCCCCAGTCATCCCCATCAGACCTCAGATCAGCCCAAAGACCCCCAGTCAGCCCCCATCAGACCTCAGATCATCCCAAAGACCCCAAGTCAGCCTCCATCAGACCTCAGATCAGCCCAAAGACCCCCATAAGATCCACAGTCAGCCTCCATCAGACCTCAGATCAGCCAAAAGACCCCCATCAGATCCCCAGTCAGCCCCCATCAGACCTCAAATCAGTCCAAAGACCCCCATCAGACCCCCAGTCAGCCTCCATCATACCTCAGATCAGTCCAAAGACCCCTATCAGATGTCCAGTCAGCCCATATTAGACCTCAGATCATCCTAAAGACCCCCAGTCAGCCTCATCAGACTTCAGATCAGCCCAAAGACCCCCAGTCAGCCCCCATGAGACCTCAGATCAGCCCGAAGACCACCAGTCAGCCTCCATCAGACCTCAGATCAGCCAAAAGAACCCCATCAGATCCCCAGTCAGCCTCCATCAGACCTCGGATCAGCCCAAAGATCCCCAGTCAGCCCCCATCAGACTTCAGATCAGTCCAAAGACCCCCATCAGACCCCCAGTCAGCCTCATCAGACCTCAGATCAGTCCAAAGACCCCCAGTCAGCCCCCATGAGACCTCAGATCAGCCCAAAGACCCCAGTCAGCCCCCATCAGACCTCAGATCAGCCAGACCCCCAGTCAGCCTCCATCAGACCTCAGATCAGCCCAAAGACCCCCAGTCAGCCCCTATCAGACCTCAGATCAGCCCAAAGACCCCTAGTCAGCCCCCATGAGACCTCAGATCAGCCCCCCATCAGACACCTCAGTCAGCCCCCATCAGACCGCAGATCAGCCCAAAGACCCCCAGTCAGTCCCCATCAGACCTCAGATCAGCCCTAGGACCCCATTAGACCCCCAATCAGCCCCTATGACCTCAGATCAGCCCAAAGACCCCAGACCCAGTCAGCCCACCCACATCAGATCAGCTGTGGCAGGCAAGGGAGGGCCCAGCCAGGCCGGCCCCAACATACTTACCACAGATTGCCGCCACCTCCGCGCTTCTTCCTCTCTGTCTTCCCGGCCGGCCTTGCACTGTCACCTGACAGCATGCAGCTTCAGGTCATAGTGCGCGCACTACGTCCTGGCGCTGTACGGGCTCAGGACAGTGAAGAGCCAGCCGGGGAGGTAAGGGGCGGGCCGCGGGCTGGCCGGCAAGGTAAGGGGCGGGCTGCAGGCGGGCCGGGCCGAGGAATTAAGAGGGGGAGGAGCACTGAGCCCCAGGGCCGGCGGCCATCAACAAAAAAAAAAGGCTCTAGACCGGCCGGGTCCCCCAGGGTCCGGGCCCCTTACTGGGGTATGGGCTGTACCCCCCTGATGGCGGCCCTGCCTCCCTCCATTCACTTCTATAGACGTGCCGAAAAATTCAGAAGTCCCATTGGAATGAATAGGAATTATCTGGCACAACCCCTTTTTACAGGATTACGGTTTCTTTTATCAGATATTCTTATGTAGCTGTTTACCTCATGAACATCTTCCCATTGATTTGGACTCTCCTAACCCATTTTCATCAATGAAACATATTATCTGTAGTTTGTTTCCATCCTTTATGTAGCACTTCCTATTGCTGTATCTAACTAAACTCGTGATGCTTTTCTCTTTTCTCTTCCACAGCTGCAGTTCCAAGTGTTTGAAGCTAGATGATACTTTAAAAATATAAAATTAACTCCAGACAAAGCATTTTATTTTATTTTTTACAAATTGTGGCATGCTTTAGGTATAATGCTTTTTGATGTGTTTTTTCTTTGGACGTCTCTGGAGAAAAAAGAAACATAAAAAAGCTGCAAAAAAAGGTAAAATGCACATGGCATTTTTTAACATAAAAACGTAGAATATGTGTGAAGAAAGCCTAAAGGGTGGTTTCACACTTGCCAGGTTGCTATGGATATGGCAGCAGAAAATACACAGTGGATTGGAAGTAAAACCACCACCCTGGGTTAGTAGGCTGGTCTTCGCACTGGCACCGCTGGCAAGATCGCAACAGGTTCTCTACTGCTTTTAACCTTTATATTAAAAAGGTTGAACAAAGTAGATAAAAACCGACAGTAAAAATGGACATACTTGAAAGCCCAAACTGCAAGTCATTTTATGTTGCATTTTTATGCAAATCTGCATTGTTTACAGCACGTGTGAATGTACCCAAACAGTACTAATATTTGGTGAAAAAATCAGATGTGGATTTGTTGCAAACTAAAAAACTGCTTTGCAAAGGGTGAAATCCAAAGTTGAAATTCACAGCATAAACTGACATGGCATCAGGCATCAATTGTGGGGTGTAGATGAGATTTCTCAAATCTCATCCACATTTCTGGTACTGTAAAATGAAGCAGATATATGCAAGCAAACCTGTGGTGGTAAAACTGCTGTGTTTAATTCCTGCGTAGAAGTATGCTTATAGTGATTTGTTTGATAGATTTTTGTTGTATTGGTACAGCAATGGTCTCACCATTCATCTTATATTTCATATACTTAAAGGGGTTGTCAGGTGTCACCAATATAAGGTCCTGCTCCTCATCACTTCAGCCAATCAGAGGCCTCAGATGTCACATCTGCTTGAACGGTACATCACTGATGCATCATTCAAGAACATGTGACTGCTTAGGCTTGTGATTGACCACAGTGGTCATGGGACCAAGTCACATTTTAGTCCTGTTGAGACTTGAAGCAGATGGGAAAAGGTCAACAGTGCATGATTGTGGGCAGATTTTTTTTTTTTTTTAAATAGCGAACAGGTTAGGTGCTTTAGGTTCTATAGAAAAGGATACAGTGTAAGGGTGTTGTCACACACGTTTTTAGTACATAAATCCTCGAAAATGCCTAAATAGCGTTTTTGTAGAGGTTTTTTTTAGGTGATTTTGAGGCATTTTTGTCCATATAATGTGTTTTGCCACCTGTAATTTTTGTCATGCCTTTTTTGTATGGTGTAATTATAGGAAAGTATTTACTGCTGTAACGTTTTTTGGTCTGTAGAGCAATATGAAGTAAATGCATAGCTACAAAAAATGCCATGCAAGAATTCCAGTATATCTATGGGACAAAAATGCCAGATAATGAAGGAAAAAACATCAGACCCAGAGCATGCTGTGACCCAAAATGCTATTGACCCAAAAAACACAATGCAAGGGGCAAAACACCAATAGAAAGGGTACTTGTCCTGCATTTATTATTTCCTTCCTGGTGTTTTTTACTTACAAAATGCAGCAAAAAACACACTGATAACAGCAAAAGTTTAAACCACTTAAAACATAAAAAAAAAAAAAAAAAGTATGACACCAGTTTAAATGAGCCTGAAAGATTTACAGAAAAATAAAGCTAAACACATATCTCTTCAGCAGGAAACGTTTAGAGGAATCTACATATTTACAGGAAGGAAATGTTCTGCTCTTCTTAAGGAGTAAATGGAAAGTGGCCTATAAATATTATTTTAATACTCTGATTACTTCCACGAATCTGCTGCAGCTCCAGCCAGAAAAATAAAGAAAACTGTTTTTCAAGGAAATCAAACAATAAATTGTTAAAAACCACAAAGTGAGCTTCCATGATGCAGATGCAGAACTCAAGTAAATCTATTGTGTAACACAATACATTCACATCGGAAAGTTTACTAATTTATTGGCTATAAAAAGTAATGGAGTGTTTTTCCACTCACTTTATTTTATTACAAATGAAGGGACATCTGGACATTTTAGGCCTGGGTTAACACAAAGCATTTATGTGATATTAGAAAACACAGTAGCCCAGATTTACTAGTCCTAAAGATGATGTAAGCTTAGAAAGATTTATCAGATTTATCACAGGTGCTCAGGCTGGATGACAAATCTGGTGCAGAGGTAGCCACTTTTCACCGACAAATTTTTATGCCAAAAGCGTGGCACAATTTTGGGACAAAAATGGTAGAAAACCTAGATTCCAATTTGTGCCGCTTTTTAGACAGATTTTCGCTGCAGACACATTAGAGAATCTTCCCCTGAAAACAGTGGGGCACATTTATTAAGACTGGCTTTTTAAATGCCGGTCATAATAAGCCCCTGCTCTGTCAGTGAATCCGCTTCCTTGCTGTCTTACACTTAGACCATTTTCTATGCCTAAACCAGGCGTGCAAAATCATGAATAAGAAGTTCTGCCAGCATGCCACCTTCCATGCCACGCCCTCTTTTTTAGACCTGGCGTGAGTGGGAAAAAGTCATGTGACAGAATTTGAGCCAGTTATACGCCATATATCTGTTCGTAAATGACCCTCAGTGTGTCTATAGACTGTGTCAATTATTACTTAAAGGGGACTGTGTTACAAAAAAATACAACAAACAAAGCTGGCACCATTACTAGAAAAAGAAGGCTCATTTTTCCTATGCCACACAACCCCATTTTTAAAGTCAATAACAGATCAGTAGATATCAGACTTCCAACATCCTCACCAAAGGGCGCCAAAACGCTCAGATGAGACTGGTGACCTCTTAAAAGTATATGAAACACAACGCTGTTCGTTGTATAGTGGATGTGCTTTGTATGCTTCAAATTGATGCTTATTACCATTCACTTGAATGGAACTGAGCTGCAGAAATCCTGTGTGACTGACAGATGTGAAGTCACAAGCCAAGGAAGAGGCCACAGTGCTTGCTCAACTGCCATGGTCCTATCCAACAGCTGATCATGGGAGGTGCCAGGAGTCAAACCCCCACTGATTTAGATACTGATGATCTAAGCCTGAGGATAGGTCATCAATATTTAAGTTCCAAAAAAAACTTTTAGGATTGGCCCACGAAATGCCAGTCTTAATAAATTCATCCCGATAGTCCAGTATACTCATGAATAGAGGGTTCCCCCACCTCTTATCCCCTCACATTGATTTTTGGCTGGCTGCTGTATTTCTGTATAAACAGCAGCCCATTACTCACTGTTAGAAGTGTGGGGGGGAAGCAGATGAAACGCTCTACTCATGAATACTCCTCAGCCATAAACTATGAGTCTGGTGTATATTGAGCCAAATGGCACAATATTTTTCATGCTGTTTTTTCTAAAAGCAGTCATGATGCCTGAAATCGGACAGAATTGCCTGATGATAGATCCACTTTAAAGAGGTTGTACCGAGTATGAAAATTATCCCCTATTGACAGAATAGGGGAAAACTAACTGATCAGTGGAGGTCTGACTGCTGGGACCTTTACTGATCCTGCGAACAAGGGGGCCATGTTCCTGTCCTGATGGAGTGATAGGCTGAGCATGTGCCCTGGAGATCTAATTATTCTCTATGGGACTGCTCGGTACAGCCAATTACAGTGCTCAGCTATTTCCAGCAGTCCCACAGAGAATAAATTGAGTGGCTCTGAAGATGTTCCGGATGGGAACATGGGACCCCTGTTCTTAGGATCTGTGGAGGCCCCAGTGGTCAGACCCCCACCTACCAGTTATTAACTTCATACATTCATACTTGGCACAGTCCCTTTTTTGACACTTCCTCTAGTGGTGACTGCAGGTAGATTTAGTAAAAAGCAAAGCTTTGACCACTATAATGATATGTTAAGAAAGCAATTACCACAGAATTTTATGTCTATTTAGATGTTAAAGCAGCTCTGTCACCAGGATCAACTCTATTAAACCAGACATTCTGCCTGGTTTATACCTTTCTTGTGTCTGTATGCTAAACATCTGCAGAGATATCAAATAATTTTGAATCCTGGGAGAAACTGCTAGGTTTTTTACTTCAGATATTTTTTTCTTTCCCATTTAACCCCTAATAACAGTGTATATCCTTATCATATTAAGAATTATGGGGGTCATTTATTTCAAGCGCAGATGGCGGTGCAATGGTTAGTTGTGCCGCTAACTGCAACTTCTCCCCACTCACACCAGGTCTAAAATTGTGGGCATGACATGAGGGACGGGCCGGCAGGCCCATCTCATTTACCCTTTTTACTCCAGGGTTAGGTGTAGAAAAATGTCTAAATGTAAGACAGCTAGGAAGCTGCCTTACATTTAGAACTGGCGCTGGATATGAAGTTATGGGGCCCTCAGTCTAAAACGCCGGTCTTAATAAATGTGTCCCCATGTTTTTTAGAAAACTAATATGATGTTGGACAGGGGGCCTGCCTGGAGGTTCTGAGACCCTGGGGAGGTGGGTCTGGATTGAATGCAGGCAGGCTATAATAGCTAAATGATAGAGTACATAAAAGATATACTATATTGGACTGTAGTATTTAGGTTAAATTGCCGTGTTGGCACTTTGCGATAAATAGAGGCCACTCGGTCTCTAAAAGGTTCTCCATCACTGGTATATAATATGCAGATGCTAGGACACAGCCCTGCCTTGAGCATGTCTAGCCTTGTCAATCAAGGTGAAGGGGAAGTGTGCAGAGCACAGGGGGTGTTACAAAGCAGTGCTGAAATGATTCAGCCCCGCCTCCTGGTGCTCCAGTTGTTCTTTTGCATATGAAAAACACTGATATCTCTGCATCTGTTTAGCATACAGACAAAAAATATAGTTTTCATCAGCATGATGAGCCCTACCAGGTAGTATGTCTAGTTTAATATTGTTGATCCTATTGACAGATCAGCTTTAAAGAATGGTTGTCAAAGTTAGGTATTCAACTTAGATACTGCTGCAGGGAGACTGTAGACTAGCACAGTAAGGCCCCTTTAACACGAGCGAGTATTCCGCGTAGGTGCAATGCGTGATGCGAGCGCATTGCGCCTGCACTGAATCCGGACCCATTCATTTCAATGGGTCTGTGTACACGTTTTTCACGCATCACTTATGCGTTGCATGAAAATCGCAGCATGTTCTATATTCTGCATTTTCACGCAATGCTGGCCCCATAGAAGTGAATGGAGCGGTGTGAAAATCGCATCGCATCCGCAAGCAAGTTACTGATGGTTGCTAAGAGTTGTTATTTGTAAACCTTCAGTTTTTTATCACGTGCCTGAAAAATGCATTAAATCGCATTGCACCCGCGCAAAAAAAACTAAACAACTGAATGCAATTGCAGACAAAACTGACTGCGCATGCAAGCAAAATTAAACATTTTTAACGGAACGCATCTGGACCGAATCCGTCATGGTTGTTTGAAAGGTGCCTAAGTGAGCAACTGCAAATGCAATGTGCATCTTCAAGTCAAATTTATTATCTAGTAGCATATTTACATGTTTTTTTCTGTGATTTGATGTAGGTGCTGAATATGTTTTACCCAGTTAATAACATGAAACTGTATGTGTATCCTACCGCCATTTAGCAAACTATGGATAGCCATGGGTAATTCTATTAATGGAAGCAATTGTGACCTGTTCATTAATACATTTCACAGGAGGCTGTTCCTGGTGGTAGGATAAAACAGTCTGCAATGCACTTTGAAAATCAACAGCACAAAAAAGCATGTCAAATGGAATAGTATGATATTTCTTTACAATGTTATCATAGCTGTCTTTCTAATGTTGTTTTAGGCATCTGTATACTTATTTTCTCCAGAATCCAAAGAAACTCTTGGCAAGTCCTCACTCTAAAACTGAATAAATGCATGTTTCTAAAATAAAAGCTGACTATGACTTGACCCATGTAGTTTTGTGAAGTTGCTTAGGACTTTGTTCTGTAGATGCCTTCACTGGAATGTAGCATGTGTTATATAACATATCTAGGGTTGAGCGAACCCGAACTGTATAGTTCGGGTTCCTATCAAATTTTGGGGTGTTCGGGACCCAGACCCGAACCCGAACATTTTCATAAAATTTCGGGTTCAGGTCCGTTGTTCAGCGATTCTTCCCGCTTTCTAGAGGGCTGCACAGAAGCCAATCAGCAAGCGTTTTACCCAGCATGTAACCCAGCCTCTATTTAATCTGGAGTCACGTAGCACCACACATGACTCTGCTCTTCTCAGTGTAGGGATAGGGACAGATTAGGGAAGAAATCTGCAGAACCTGTTGTACATTAATCCATAAAATACAGCAAATAGAGAGGGAGGGAGCTTCAACAATCCTACATTTCTGTACCCAGCCACTGCCAAGGATTTTTTTTTAAAATCCATCTGTTACAGAGGTGGGGGTCATCGGCCATTTAGCCACTGCAGTGTACTGCATGTCTGCCAGCCTGGCAGGGACATCAGCTTAATCCTTTTTGGTAGCTCAGTGAAGGAGAAAATGCTTTTTTCTGGCTGCTCAAGTCCCCTACATTACCTTTGGTATAATTAAGGAGTGACATAGTCCATTTGTCTAGTCTGGCACCTGTGGTGCCACAGAGCACTTGTGTATACAATGCACTAAACCAGTGGTGGGCAAACTTATTAGTCAACTGAGCCAAATATCAACAAAACAGCGATTTAATTTTTTCTAATTTTTTTTAAACGTAAACTTTATAGGAAGGTACATTGTTAATAATTTAATAAGGGTATTCTTAACCATCTGAACATACCTTTCTCAATCCTCGACACTACATCTTTCACTCCACAATGTTTTACCCTATAAGACGCACGTAGGTTTTAGAGGAGAACAATATGAAAAAAAATATTTTTCATTACACCTCAGGTCAAACCACTAATCAGACCCCCAATGTTAATAAGACCTCCCTCAGATCAGACGTCAGCTCAGACTCCAAAGTAAATGACCCCCAATCAGACCTCAGATAAGAGCCCCATGCCTCTCATCATCCCCATTATCATCAATGATGCCTCTCATCATCCATTAAACCTCTCATATCCCCCATTATGATTCTCATCACCCCATTGCCTCAGATCAGCCCCAAGTTTCATAAAATAAAAAAGCACTTACCTCTCCTGCTCCTGGATGCCGCTGCTCCTCACCACCCTCGCTCTGTGTTCCTCCTGCTGTCGGCTGTGCTGTGAATTGGCGTGCACAGCGTGACGTCACAGACCGCTTCACACTGTGCGCAGCCCTGCACAGCCTACAGCAGAGGACCAGGAAGCTGTGAGTACAGAGCCTTCACTGCTTCCTGGTCCTCTCTCTCCTGCCGATTTTTGCCACAGACAACGAAAATGCAATCGCACTGTACATCTAAGCCCGCACCTGGAAGAGCCAGTATCAAGGGGCTAAAGAGCCACATGTGGCTCTAGAGTCGTAGTTTTCTGACCACTGCACTAAACCGTATATTCAATTTCTGCAGAATTTTTGTGAAAAAAGATGTGATCCTGGTCCCCAAAGCAGCTTGAAATACACCGCCCAAATACACATTTGACATTTCTGCAGTGAAATAATAAATACATTTTTTGTGTGGGAAAAAAGCAATATTCTTGCTTCACAAAGCAGTTGTGCATACAGCGTACTAATACATATTTAATATTTCTGCAGGGAAATAGTGCATCAGTGTGTTTCAGTAAAATACTGCTCTTCTGTGTTTTATTTAAAAAAATCTGTGTTCTGGGTGCACAAACCACTTTTGCATAAACCGTAGAAATAGCTATGATTTATTAATAGCAGTGAAATACTGATTTTCTGTGTTTTATTGAAAAAATCCGTGTTCTGGGTCCACAAAACCACTTTTGCATAAACCGTAGAAATACCAACGTTTTATTAATAGCAGTGAAATACTACTTTTCTGTGTTTTATTAAAAAAATCCTTGTTCTGGGTCCACAAACCACTTTTGCATAAACCGTAGAAATATCTACGTTTTATTAATAGCAGTGAAATACTGCTTTTCTGTGTTTTATTAAAAAAAATCCTTGTTCTGGGTCCACAAACCACTTTTGCATAAACCGTAGAAATAGCTAAGTTTTATTAAAAGCAGTGAAATACTGATTTTCTGTGTTTTATTGAAAAAATCCTTGTTCTGGGTCCACAAACTACTTTTGCATAAACCATAGAAATAGCTAAGTTTTATTAATAGCAGTGAAATACTGATTTTCTGTGTTTTATTGAAAAAATCCGTGTTTTAGGTTCACAAACCACTTTTGCGTAAACCGTAGAAATACCAACGTTTTATTAATAGTAGTGAAATACTGCTTTTCTGTGTTTTATTAAAAAAATCCTTGTTCTGGGTCCACAAACCACTTTTGCATAAACAGTAGAAATAGCTATGTTTTATTAATAGCAGTGAAATACTGCTTTTCTGTGTTTTATTACAAAAATCCTTGTTCTTGGTCCACAAACCACTTGTGCATACAGCGTACAAATACCAATTTTAAATTGCAGCATGAAAATAGTGCTTTACTGGAAGAAAAAAAAAACGTGTTCTGGCTTCATGAAACAGTTGTGCATACAGCGTACAAATACATATTAAACATTTCTGCAGTGAAATTGACAATCAGTGTATTTTGGGGAAAAATAGAAGTATTCCTGGTCCACAAAGCAGTTCCAAATATACCACCCAAATACACATTTTACATTTCTGAAGTGAAATAGTGAATTCAAATTTTTTTTGTGGGAAAAAAGCAATATTCTTGCTTCACAAAGTAATTTTGCATACAGCATAGAAATACTTGGTCATTCAAAGAAAATTTCCAGCTCACCCATATGTCGATTTCAGCGTGCACGGTCGTTCAGAAAAGCATCTGAAAAGTAGTTTCAAGCAAAAGAGATGTCCGGCACTGCTGGATTGTCTGGTGCAATTTCTTCCTTTTATTAACGTGGCAACAAGGATTGTACACACACACTATACAGCGGTAAAATTGACGCGTTTCGGACTGTAAAGTCCTTAGTCGCGTTATTGCCACGTTAATAAAAGGAAGAAATTGCACCAGACAATCCAGCAGTGCAGGACATCTCTTTTGCTTGAAGCATAGAAATACCAATGTTTTATTAATAGCAGTGAAATATTGCTATTCTGTGTTTTATTTAAAAAAAATCTGTGTTCTGGGTCCACAAACCACTTTTGCATAAACCGTAGAAAAAGCTACGTTTTATTAATAGCAGTGAAATACTGCTTTTCTGTGTTTTATTAAAAAAAATCCTTGTTCTGTGTCCACAAACCACATCAAATAAGGGACGTGGGCATGGTCATGGTGGTGTTGGTGGAGCTCCTGTTGCTGAGAGAGGACGTGGCCATTCAGCGCCAACTACCGGTCCAAGTGAAGCACCTTGCTCTGGTGCAAGTAGTCGACAGAACCTGCAACGTTATTTGGTAGGCCCGAATGCCGTTCTACAGATGGTGAGGCCAGAACAAGTACAGGCGACAGTAGATTGGGTGGCTGACAGTGCCTCCAGTTCCTTCACAGTGTCTCCCACCCAGTACTCTGCAGAAAGCTCAGAGTTGGCACCTGCAGCCCATGCTCATCAGTCTTTCAGCTCACCCCCTTGCAAATCAGCCAAGCAGTCAGAGCTCCAGGTCATGCAGCAAACTCTTATGCTTTTTGATGACTCTGTCGGCAGGGTTTCCCCGGCCCAATCACCTAGCCCTGCCCCAGAAGTGGAAGACCTTGAATGCACTGATGCCCAACCACTTATGTTGCAGGATGAGGACATGGGAAGACCGTCGCAGCACGTCTCTGATGATGACGAAACACAGGTGCCAACTGCTGTGGCTTTCTGCAATGTGCAAACCAACGAGGAGGGCAGGGGTCATGAATGGGTGGAAGACGATGTGGAGGATGATGAGGTCCTAGACCCAGACTGGACTGAAGGTTGTGCTAGTGACATGTGCAGTTCTGAGAAACAGGCAGGGGTCGCACAGAGGAAACAGCACAGGAAAAGAGGGAGCAGGGTGCAAAAGCAGAGTGGCCGTTCCATAGACAGTACGCCTGCTACTGCCCACCGCACCAAAGCACCGAGCACACCAAGGCCTGCTCCAAGGAGTTCATTGGCTTGGCAGTTCTTCACAACACTAGAGAGAAAGAGAAAATACCCACCTACCCACCCTCGATCCCTGGTCCTGAATGCCAGCATTTCAAAATTGCTGGCCTTTGAAATGCTGTCATTTTGTCTGGTGGAGACGGACTGTTTCAAACAGCTGATGGCGGTGGCTGTCCCACAGTACGTAGTTCGCAGCACTAATTTTCCAGGCGAGCCGTCCCTTCCCTGCACAACTAAGTGGAGGATAAAATCAAGTGTGCGCTGCGCAACGCCATCTGTGGCAAGGTCCACATAACCAAAGATACATGGACCAGTAAGCACGGCCAGGGCCGCTATATCTCCCTAACTGCACACTGGGTAAACGTAGTGGAGGCTGGGCCTGAGGCAGATAGCGGTTTGGCGCATGTCCTTCCACCACCGAGGATTGCAGGGCATTATTCTTTGCCTCCTGTTGCCTCCTCTCCCTACTCCGCATCCTCCTCCTCTTCTACCACCCCCAAATCCGGTCATCGAAAGAACCTCACCCCCAACTTCAGCACAGCCGTGCCTGGCGCATGTGCTGAATCTGGTGGTGCAGAAGTTTCATAAAAACTACCCAGACATGTCAGAGCTGCCTGCTGCTAAAAGTGCGGTCTGTCTGTGCTCACTTTCGGCGTTCTCACCCTGCTGCTGCTCGCCTGTCTGCGCTGCAGCGTAACTTCGGCCTTTCAGCTCACCACCTCATATACGACTTGCCCACCAGGTGGAACTCCACCCTGCATATGCTGGAGAGACTGTGCGAGCAGCAGCAGGCGATAGTGGAGTTTCAGCTGCAGCACGCACGGGTCAGTCGCTCTGCGGATCAGCACCACTTCACCACCAGTGACTGGGCCTGCATGCGAGACTTGTGTAAGGAGGACACAGACGATACACCACCTACAGAGGACAGCTTATCCTTACCTCTGGTCAGCCCGGCACACATGCTGCAGTGACTGCACAACGACAGCAGTGTTGCCCACATTTTAACTTGTGCTGACTACTGGGTTGCCACCCTGCTGGATCCCCGGTACAAAGACAACGTGCCCACCTTAATTCCCGCACTGGAGCATGATAGGAAGATGCATGAGTACAAGCGCACGCTGGTAGACACGCTCCTGAGGGCATTCCCAAATGACACGGGGGGACAAGTGGAAGCACAAGGCGAAGGCAGAGGAGGAGAAAGAGGTCGCCAATGCAGCTGTGTCACGGCCAGCTCCTCAGAAGGCAGGGTTAGCATGGCCGACATGTGGAGAAGTTTTGTGACCGGACCACAGCAACCTGCATGACCAGCTTATACTTAACGGCTTAGCAGGAGGCAGCATTTGAACAACATGGTGGAACAGTACGTGTGCACACTTCTCCACGTACTGACTGATGGGTCTGCCCCATTCAACTTCTGGGTCTCCAAATTGTCCACATGGCCTGAGCTTGCTCTTTATGCCTTGGAGGTGCTGGCCTGCCCTGCAGCCAGTGTATTGTCTGAACGTGAATTTAGCATGGCAGGGGGCTTCATTACAGACAAATGCAGCCGCCTGTTCACAGCCAACGTAGATAAGTTCACGTTCACTAAAATGAACCAGGCATGGATCCTTCAGGACTTGTCCATAACTTGTGCAGAATATAAATTTATAACCGCCTCAACCATACATTCTTGTTCTCCAGTGCACTTATTCATTGAATCCTTTTTTTTATTTGTACCATTATTTTGGGGGTTACCCCAATTTGAATGAACCTCTCCTCTGTCTGGGTGCCTGCGGCCTAAATTACTGGTGCTTTGGGGGGTGACCTGAAGCTTGTTTTGCCGTGCATTGACCTCTCTCCTCTGTCTGGGTGTCTGCAGCCTACATTTATGATAATCACCTGTTGCTTTGGTGGGTGACATTAACCTCTTTTTGCTGTGCATTGACCTCTCCTCTGTCTGGGTGCCAGGGGCCTACATTTATGATAATTGACTGCTGCATTGCTGAGTGACATGATGCCTCTTTTGACGTGCATTGCCCTCTCCTCTGTCTGGGTGCCAGGGGCCTACATTTCATATTATCGCCTGTTGCTTTGGTGGGTGACATTAACCTCTTTTTGCTGTCCAATGACCTCTCCTCTGTCTGGGTGCCAGGGGTCTACATTTATGATAATCGACTGCTGCATTGGTGGGTGACATGATGCCTGTTTTGCTGTTACGTGACCTCTCTCTTTTGTCTGGGTGCCAGGGGCCTAAATTACTGAAAATGGCCTGTTCCATTGCTGGGTGACATGAAGCCTCTTTTGCCAGGCATTGCCCTCTCCTCTGTCTGGGTGCCAAGGGCCTACATTTCATATAATCGCCTGTTGCTTTGGTGGGTGACATTAACCTCTTTTTGCCATCCAATGACCTCTCTTTTGTCTGGATGCCAGGGGCCTACATTTATGATAATCGACTGCTGCATTGGTGGGTGACATGATGCCTGTTTTGCTGTTACGTGACCTCTCTCTTCTGTCTGGGTGCCAGGGGCCTAAATTACTGAAAATGGCCTGTTCCATTGCTGGGTGACATGAAGCCTCTTTTGCCAGGCATTGCCCTCTCCTCTGTCTGGGTGCCAGGGGCCTACATTTCATATAATCGCCTGTTGCTTTGGCGGGTGACATTAACCTCTTTTTGCCATCCAATGACCTCTCCTTTGTCTGGATGCCAGGGGCCTACATTTTTGATAATCGCCTGCTGCATTGGTTGGTGACATAAAGCCTGTTTTGCCAAGCATTGACCTCCCCTCTGTCTGGGTTCAAGGGGGCCTAACATTTATGAATATCAACTGTTCCATTGGTGGGTGACATGAAGCCTGTTTTGCCGAGCATTGACCTCCCGTCTGGGTGCCAGGGGCCTAACATTTATGAATATCACCTGTTCCATTGGTGGGTGACATTAACCCATTTTTGCCAGTGATAAGCCACAGCTGTGCATTGCTGGCAGGAAACCAGATTTTGTAAAAACGGATGTTACTGATCAAAAGATCGCGTGACTACTGACTACAAAACGCAAGCTGGTAGACGCGCTGCTGATGGCATTCCCACCTGACGCCTCCCCAACCCCCTATTCCACCTCCTCCTCTGAGTTGCCAATTAATATTGTTTCATTTTTAGTTATTTTATTTAAGTTATTTCCCTATCCACATTTGTTTGCAGGGCACTTACCCACGTTTTGCTGCCTTTTGCAGCCCTTTCCAGGGCTATTTTACAGCCCTTTTAGTGCCCAAAAGTTCGGGTCCCCATTGACTTCAATGGGGTTCGGGTTTGGGGTCAAGTTCGGATCATGAACCCGAACATTTCCGTGAAGTTCGGACGAACTTCTCGAACCCGAACATCTAGGTGTCCACTCAACTCTAAACAAATTTTTTCAGTGACTTTCAGAAGTTCAGAACTGAGATTTTCCTGAGACTGAAGACTTGTCAAAAATGTTTATTTTCATTGTTGTGGTCTGAGAATACATTTCTATCATTCATTTTAGTGATTCCCTGCACTTGCTTCCCTGGAACCCATAGAACAACATAACAATATTGGAATTTTTACCCTTTAAGTTCTGTTCTAAATGTTAGGCCTCTTGCACATGACGGTATGGCTTTTTCTGTGTTTTGCGGTCCGTTTTTCACACATCCGTTGTTCCTTTTTTTGTTTCCGTTGTGTTTCCATTTCGTAGTTCCGCAAAAAATCTCCGTATGGTTTTCGCATGCGATTCGTTTTTTGCGGATCGCAAAAGGAAACATAAAATTTTTAATCATTAATGTAATGTACAGTAAAGTGTTTTAACAGTGAAAACTGCAAAGTGGGCAAGAAACGGAAGACATACAGATGTGAATACATACAAATAACGGATCGTTATTTGCGGGCAATAATAGGACAAGTATTATCTTTCAACGGAATGGATATACGGAAATACAGAAACCGAATACATACGGAGTACATTCCGTTCTTTTGGCGGGACCACTGCTAAAATGAATGGTTCCACATATGGACCGCAAACGGAATCCACAAAAATGGAACAGAAAAGGGAAAAAAAAAGGTTGTGTGCAGGAGGCCTAATGCAAATTCATGTAACCCAAGCCTATAAAATTAAATACACATGTAACCAAATTCTGCAATTCAACTTAAGTCTACCCTTAGGAATATTTTTTGAACTGGAAAATAACTTTAAATATAGTTTTCGTTTTCCAGTATAAATTTACAGATTAGGCTGGACTGGAATTAAAAAGTAGCCCTGGCACCCAAACTCCACAAGTCCAAATACAATATCACCCCAAAGCCTCTGTCATGTAACTCAGCACACACTACTGCAAATTGGGATTGACAATTTTACAATCTTCCTCACACAGACCACACCCACATCACCCTCTTTCTCAAACTCACCACTCCTCATGTCCTCTTACAGACTGCTCCCATGCCCCTCTTTGTCACATAATGCTCCCAATGGTTCCCCCACACCATCCCCATGCTTCCTCCCTTTTCACATACTGCTACCAAAGGTACCCACCTTTGTCACATACAGCTCCATATGTCCCTTCCCTTTCTCATATATTGTGACCCCTCTATTACTTACAAAGAATGGTCCCTGTGGTTCTGGTGACCTCCTCCCCTTCCTGTCTATGTCTGCTTCCTCTACTTTCTTCCTGTCTGTGTACTCCCATTATACCATTTTCCAGTCTGGATCCTCCTTCTTCTCTGTGTTCTGTCGCAGTGCAGTACCATATTACCATGATGTCAACAAAGGTCCTGCATCCAACCTTAGCTCCATTTCTGCCATTAGGTTGCAAAGATTTGCACAGAAGCTTATTATTTCTACAGCAGTTTCACCATCTATCATGGATAATGCTCATATCTTACCTCTGCATCATCTATAGCTATGCCCTTGAAAGCAATGTAGGGCTTATGCACACGACTGTTGGTTGTTCTGCGGCCTGCAAATTGTGGATCCGCAAAACACGGATACCGGCCGCATGCATTAAGCATTTTGCGGAATGGAAAGCCCCTAATAGAACAGTACTATCCTTGTCTGTAATGGGGACAAGAATAGGACATGTTCTATAATTTTGTGGACGGCACGGAATGCTGTCCGCAACTTTTGTGGCCCCATTGAAGTGAATGGGTGCAGATCTTACCCAAAACACGGTTGTGTGCACCAGTCCGTACACAAAGGGGAAGAACTAGTCTGAAGGTCACATTGACCTTTGCTTTTAGAAGTAATGGGCTTTGGGCAAACAAGCAATGAATCCTTCAAATGGGGTGTATGCGGTGATGTGAACACGCTGCAAAGTGGAGCTCCATTGAAATATTTCTATAGAGCCCTGACTAATTTATTTATTTCTGTGCTAATAATATAGTAATATGACATGTTAAGTTCTTTACCTTACTATGGCTTGTTGATGTTGGACATATAGCCACACAGTTGGAAAACTCCAACCTATAATACCACAAAACCCAGCATATGTGTAAAGTGAAGATGTATAGCGTCGTACAGTTCTAAATAAAGAGCCGTGCCCCCCCCCCCTCCTCTATTTTCCCAATGCTCTCCATCATTAACCAGTCCCCAAATGCTCACAGTTGAGAATAGTGTAAATAATTCTAACTTTTATTATGCCCTTGGCCAACAACCCCCTGATGTCCTCGTGTACTCATTTAGTTATAATTACATTTATTTATAAAGTCAGAACTTTGTATAATATTACTTTACTTGTTTGTGCATTTGAAGTGTCCAGAGATATTTTAGAACACCAATAGTACAGCAGTCCTCTTTCACGAAAGATGTTCTTACAAGCTGCAGTTTATGCAGTTGCCTTATACCTGTATATATAGTTAACAGTAATGAACTAATATTCTCAGTAACCCAAAAATGGAGAGATTGGAGGTCCGCAGAACTTTTTACTGTTGCCATGGGGATTCTAAGCTGTAAACTAATAAAATTGTAACATTCCCTTCAGAGAAACTATCTCAAGAATTTAAAGGGAGTTTTACAAAATGTCTCCAATTTCTAGAGAGATGACATTCCTCTTGAGAGACTTTTTATATTGTGCTGTCAAATATGATTGTGTCATTTACAGTACATTTGGCCATCATGAGTACTGAGAAAAAACTGATTTGTTGGTTTGCAAACCTATTGTACCAGGCTGAGTGTCATTTCATTTGATAACAAAAATTCAGTATTTACTTAATGAATGCATGCACTGATAGGCCTATTTTAAAAGTCCATGTCTGTTATGACATCCATGACAGGATGGTGAGTGGTTCATCTGTGAAAATGCTTGTGAAGCATCCATGTGTCATCTGTATTCCACAAACACTGCTAGGCTGAAAATTAATTTCCAGAACATATCCTAGCAGCGATTCGTGAAAACCACGGACCAAACATCTGTGTTATCCCCATAGTTTACATGAACCCAGAGTATATTGTGCGTAAGGCATCTGTAATCATGGACAATGATAAGGCATGCTTCTGTGCTGTTACCACAAACCCGTAATCCGTGGAAAAACATTGATGTTTGGCTACACATACTGTATTAAACTTAATGGATACATGTGCTATACGTGGAAAACACACAGAGCACACGTCCATGATTCACTGATATGTGAAAGAGGCCTCAGCTCCACACTGCACTTATTGGAAATTATGGATACTCATAGTTCTTCTCACAACATATGCTCTCATCCTGTGGGTCCAGTTGCTCAAATGTATGCCTGTGGTGGTCAATCACAATACAGTGATGGCACACCTGTCCAACACCATGGAGCTTGGTGCACTCCTCCTGGTCTACCCGTAGACCAAAGAAAGGGAGAAATATAATATATGTATAGCTGTATGGAGGAGCACTCAATATACCAGGCAAGATGACCAGAAGACCATATAAAATGTCACAAAATATTTATTATCCCCTTCTTTGAATATTGACACATCAAATAAACATAAAATGCTGACACTTAATTCCTAAAATATACAACCCAGTTACTCAACCCATACATATAGGTGCAATTTCCATAAAAACCTCCATGAATTGCATGCCACTTCAGATTTTCAATTATAGGACTTTTGGTAGCCCCATTAGTGCCGATAAATCATCTGTGCTCGCTCAGAATAAAATAGATCAGTTTGTCACTGCATAAGTCCAAATGCACACTCGATCCTATTAGATTTACAGGGGGCAATATTATAGTGATATCACTTATAACCACACTGGTGTGATTAATGTCTCTTTTAATGCCCGGTGGTGCCCGTTATATTTGAGGGTCAGATGTGCATAATTGCGTCTTTCTGGTGTTAATTGATGTCCGCTTCACAATTCTGTAATATGTACAGCAGCCTTTATATACATTTGATTATTAGGATTCAGTACTTTACAGCTCCTTGAAGAAGCGCTGGCCGCTCACGCATTCACTTTGTTGCCCTTCTAGGACCTACCGCGGCGTCCCATGTGGTCCTCTGCGTCATACATCATGGCGTCCCACGTGACGCGGGCTTTTTCCTTGGATTGGTCCGGCCGATACTGAAGGTCTGCTGAAATACAATCTTTATAGAATCGTCTCCTTCATAGACGATAATATCCAATTTGCAGCTCTCACTACTGTGCGACCCAGACGCATTTCGGGACGTTTACCTGTCCCTTCTTCAGTGGTAACAGTAGTGAGAGGTTGATGAGAGCTTTCTTATATATGTGACCCTGACTGATCCACATATCTCATTGGGTATCGGTAAATCCACCCCAAATTGTGGCATCGCTTCTTATTGGATAATAATTTGTTTTAATCCAATCATGCAATCATGTATAAATACAGTTAACATGAAAAATTTTCTAAAATTATTACATACTTGTAATGGAAAATAAAAATATATATAAAAATGTGTAAAAATAGAATAAAAACATTCCAATATTAAAATGTTCTGCCGGTCTGGAGGTGGCTACTCAAGTGTTTACGCTAGTAGCCATCTCCAGACCGGCAGACCAATCCAAAGAAAAAGCCCGCGTCACGTGGGATGCCACGGTGTATGACGCAAAGGACCACGTGGGACGCCGCGGCAGGTCCTAGAAGGGCAACAAAGTGAATGCGGGAGCGGCCGGCGCTTCTTCAAGGAGCGGTAAAGTACTGAATCCTAATAATCAAATGTATATAAAGGCTGCTGTACATATTACAGAATTGTGAAGCGGACATCAATTAACACCAGAAAGACGCAATTATGCACATCTGACCCTCAAATATAACGGGCACCACCGGGCATTAAAAGAGACATTAATCACACCAGTGTGGTTATAAGTGATATCACTATAATATTGCCCCCTGTAAATCTAATAGGATTGAGTGTGCATTTGGACTTATGCAGTGACAAACTGACCTATTTTATTCTGAGCGAGCAAAGCTGATTTATCGGCACTAATGGGGCTACCAAAAGTCCTATAATTGAAAATCTGAAGTGGCATGCAATTCATGAAGGTTTTTTTGGAAATTGCACCTATATGTATGGGTTGAGTAACTGGGTTGTATATTTTAGGAATTAAGTGTCAGCATTTTATGTTTATTTGTATGCTTGTGGTGGTGTTGCACTGCCCAGGCTACTGTTAAAATTTGATGAAATCATCAGACAGTAGTAGAAATCCAGTTCTATTTAAACAGCATCTACTTATGGTTTAATTTCACTCTGCTTTCTTTGTTCCAGTTATGGCTTTAGTTTTGCTTTCAATCACAGTCTAAGGGTACTTTCACACTTGCGGCATGGCTATCCGGCAGGCTGCTCTGGCGTGTAAACAGCCTGCCGGATCCTCCATGCCGCAAGTACTCGTGTGCTGCCGCTCCGTCCCCATTGACTATAATGGGGGCGGGGGGCGGAACTACGGCGCAGAACGGCAGTGATCGCCGGACTAAAAAGTCGGACCTGCAGTACTTTTAGTGCTGCGCCGTAGCTCCGCCACCGCCCGATTATAGTCAATGGGGACAGGGCGGCAGCACATGGGTACTTGCGGCATGACGGATCCGGCAGGCTGTTCACCTATCATACACAGTGATATCCCACCACGGGGAAAATAATCAGGGTCCAACCAGTCCACATGTCTCTGCACAGAGATAGCAAACAAAATGATTTGACAGCAAGGAAATAATAGTAACAATGATGTCACAGTACAAGGACGATGCATACTAATATATCACAGGACACTGAGGGTCAACACTGTGCAGTGATAAGATAGGGGTATTGAGCACAGCAATGTCACATACAGAGGTAATGAACCTTTTATGTTTAATGCTCCCTCCTTAGGTGCTAAGGCCGAGGTGAGACTGTAAATTCTGCAAAAAGACCCCACAGGGATCCAAGAGTTTTTGTCAAGACCATTGTATAAAACATACATGGATTATCTCATGCAATGCTGGGCATTAGCTGTTTAGTCCTAAAAGATAGTTAATCTGCTTTTTCAAAAACACATGACGCCTACATCTACTCAACTTTAGAATAACATATCTATCCACCCATACTAAATTACAACATTATAAAACTAGGGGTGTCTTGTCTTTCCCTGTAAAAGGGCGAGCCGCTTGTCCTGGTACCTGAGGCTTGTGACACAACCAAATATACAATAGTATTACCGTATTTAGACATTGTATAGCAATGTTTTTAAAATATTTTATGTATGGAGAATTTATTTGCTTACTGTATGTTAATATTATGTAAGTACTTTATGGTGTTGTGTGGCACTGTACAGAATATTATTTTTTTGTGTATGGAGATAGCAGCGCTGTGTAGCATTGTTATATAGACAGCAGAATGGTAGTGTTTCTTCGCCAACATATGGCACTGTAATTTGGGCACTATTGTGTATGATGCTTAGTCATTGCATGGTATGGTTAGCTGCACACTGTATGGCCAGCATATGGAGGTAAATGTCAATAGAAGGTACCACATAGGACACCCTCCAGTACAATGACTAGACTCAGGCCAGTGCCAATTCAACAGAGTAAGCTGAATCTCACTGCTACAGACAGTGGGGGTCATTTATCAAAGACCAGCAGTCTTTGATAGCCCATGTTCTGTCTGCGGATGTGCCTAATTTTTGATGAGGCACACGCCTTGTCATTAATTAGGCGAATCCTCCAGCAGTCCATGCACCTAGATTGCAATCTACTCCAGTCTGGAGTAGATTTCAATCGTCATTTATGCCTGGAAACAGGCGTAAATCTTAATGAATATTCCAGGGTTGATGGACTGGCCCCCAGCTACACCCCACTGACTAAGATTGAGTAAAAATGTTATGTGGGCCTAAATTTAGTGGAAAGGCCATTTAAAAAGTCACACAACCGGGACGTGCAACTTTTTTACTCTATGATTAAAGACCCCTAGTGTATCTGGAAACTATATTTAAGAGGCTATAGCTGCCAATCTGTCTCAAATGGCTGCTCTATTCTGCATGAAAAATAGCTTGGCAAAGGTCCAGCCATGCCATTCCCTATATCAACCTGCATTGGTAACCAATTACTGCTAAAAATAAATTGCAAGGAACCTTCTTAACATAGATCCAACTCAGGGATGACCTCATAATGCATATAGCACATTATCATCTACACTCATTTCTTATTTGTAGCTGTTCTAAAGCTTGCAGCCATGTGTTGATGAATTTATGCCACTTAACAAGCAAATAGCTCAAGGCTCCTTGAAATCACTATTGATTAAAAGTAAAAACCGTGTCTACAACCTTCCTCAGGTTTTTAACAAGTGCCACAAAAAGTCTCGAACTGGAAGGAGCTATGTTAATGGAATCCACATGGGTTTGTGTACCTATTAGAGCTAATAAAAATACAGTTCTGAGTAACTGATAATATCTTAACCACCTCCCGTCACACTAAAGCCGATAGGCGTCAGGACAGTGGTGCTCTCAGGTCTCAATGACGCCTATTGGCGTCATCTCGTGAGACCTGAGATTTTGCGTGAATGCGCCCGCATTATGCGCACGCGTTCACAGCAGACTGTTTAACAAGTTTAACTACAGCCTGCCAGCGCTGATCATTCGCTGGCAGGATGTAGATGTTAAAAAAAACAATCAAATAGGTATATCAGACGCTATTTTTTATATAGCGTCTGATATACCTGCTACCTGGTCCTCTGGTGGTCCTTTTTGCTTGGATCGACAACCAGAGGACACAGGCAGCTCTGTTAGTAGCACCAAGCACCACACTACAATACCCCCCCCCCCTTGTCACTTATTAACCCCTTATTAACCCCTGATTACCCCATATTAACTCCCTGATCATCCCGTCATCGATCACCCCCCTGTAAGGCTCCATTCAGATGTCCGTATGTGTTTTGCAGTTCCACGGATCCACGGATCCGCAAAACACGGACACCGGCAATGTGCTTTCCGCATTTTGCGGATCTGCACATTGCCAGAACTATATAGAAAATGCCTTTTCTTGTCCACAATTGCGGACAAGAATAGGACATGTTCTATATTCGTGCGGAACGGAAGTGCGGACCCGGAAGTGCGGAACCGCAATTCCGGATCCGAGCGGGACAAAGTCTGTCCCCATAGAAATGAATGGGTCCACAATTCCGTTCCGCAAAATGCGGAACAGATTTGCGGACATATGAATGGGGCCTAAGGGTCCCTTATCACCGCCAGTTAGTTAGCTACTTGTTAGGTAGTTAGCGCCCAGCCCACCGCACCGCAGTCACTGATTAGCGTCATCGCTGTTGCTAATCAGCACTAGTACTATATATTATCTGTAAGTGATCAAGACTGATCGCAATCAGATCTATATCAGTACATTTGGGTCACCTTAGGCTCTACAAAAAACGCAGTGTTCGCCCGATCAGGCCTGATCTTGTGCCCACACTTGCGTTCAGTCCGCTCCACCGCAATGACAGAATTTTTTTTTTCTGATCACTGCAAAAACATCGTAAAATTGCTGCAGCGCTATAAAGATCACCTTTGAGGTTTTTGGATCTTTATTAGCGATTGCAGCTTTAGGGTCTATTCACACATCCGTGGTGTGCTGCGAACCCGCAAATTGCAGATCCGCAGCACACCATGCCGGCACTTTCCATAGAGATTCCTATTCTTGTCCGCAGGCTGCGGACAAGAATAGGACATGCTCGATCCTTTGCGGAGCTGCGGCCGGATGTTTCGGGGCCGAAACCCAGAAGTTCACGGCCGCAGCTCCTCAAATGCTGATGCGGAGAGCACACAGTGTGCTCTCCGCATCACCGCCGGTCCCATTCACACTGAATCGGTCCGCATGTACTCCGCAGAATTGCAGAGGGACTATCAGAGGTGAGCAGTCTGACACAGCCACAGCGGTCAGAAAAAGATTGAATTGAAGAGTCGCAGGCAGCCGGCAAGAGAGTCAGGACAGGTCAGGTTGTGTTATGTAATGGTAGCGAGTGTGGTGTGAGTGACAACACAACATGGATAGATAGCATGGAGGGGAGAAATATGATAACATGGATGGGGGGGGGGGGTGGATGTGACAACATGGAGGGAGCCAGAGGGGGAGAAATGTGACAACATGGAGGGAGCCAGAGGGGGAGAAATGTGACAACATGGAGGGAGCCAGAGGGGGAGAAATGTGACAACATGGAGGGAGCCAGAGGGGGAGAAATGTGACAACATGGAGGGAGCCAGAGGGGGAACTTCACTCAATGTTCTATTCATGTTCAGGACACTTCATGTTCAGAAGAAATAATTAAAACTGTTAATAATGACATTTGAGGACTTTTTTTTTGTGAAATTCCTTATGCGGCCCAGCCTCACCCAGACTTTGCCTCCTGCGGCCCCCAGGTAAATTGAGTTTGAGACCCATGCTTTAGAGGGTTGCTCAAAATTTAGCCCCGCCCATTTCGGAAAGTAGACACCCCAAGGTATTCACTGAGGGGCATAGTGAGTCTGTGGAAGATTTTTTATTTTTTTTGCCAGAAGTTAGCAGAAATGGAAACTTTATTATTATTTTTTTCCTCAGAAAGTGTCATGTTCCGCTAACTTGTGAAAAAAAATAAATCATACATGAACTCACTATGCCCCTGCGCGAATACTTTGGGGTGTCTTCTTTCCAAAATGGGGTCATTTGGGGGGTATTTATACCATCCTGGCATTCTAGCACCTCAAGAAACATGACAGGTGCTCAGAAAGTCAGAGCTGCTTCAAAATGCGGAAATTCACTTTTTTGTACCATAGTTTGTAAACGCTATAACTTTTGCGCAAACCAAAAAATATACACTTATTGGATTTTTTTTTATCAAAGACATGTAGCACAATAAATTCTAACACAAACTTGTATAGAAATGTAATTATATTTTAACAATTTTACCAGAAGAAGTTAAAAATACACTTTTTTTGAGAAAATTGCGGTCTTTTTTGATTAATATCAGAAAAACAAAAAATCTCAGCAGCAATCAAATACCACCTAAAGAAAGCTGTATTAGTGAGAAGAAAAGCAGGTAAAATTCATTTGGGTGCCAAGTTGCATGACCGAGCAATAAACCGTTAAAGTTGTGAAGTGCCAATTTAAAAAAAAAGGGCCTGCTCACTAGGGGGATATAAATCTGTGGTCCTTAAGTGGTTTTTAAAGGCATATTCCAGTCTTAAAAGGTGATAGCACATCTCTAGGATATACTTTCACTTCATGATCATTGGGTGTCTGACATCTGGACACTCAGCAATCCGTGGAATTAAGAGAATGCCATGCTGATTTAGCAATACATTCCCTCCTAAGTTTGCAATAGTGGTGGATCCACTCAAGTTATGAAGAGTCGCCAGCCTCAACAGAAATTCAGCAGATCCACTGCCGCTTTTAAATCTAAGACAGCTTCCTAGCTGTCTTACAGTTAGACCAATTTCTACGCCTAAAACAGGCGCTGAAAATAGTAAATGAGGCGGGCCTGCCAGTCTGTCCTGTTCCCCACTCACTTTTATTTGACCTGGCATGAGTGGGCAAAGTCGCAGATTGCGGTGCAAAGGACCTTTGTGCCATAATCTGCACCAGAAATACACCTAATATAGGCATATTTCTGTTTAATAAATGACCCCCATAGTGTTAATAGTACACTGACATGTGATAAGGCAATATGGAAACTTTGGTTCACTGTATAGGTTCAGCCATTGACTTTCTACATGATGTGACACCTAACATCGCTAGTTAGACCACTCATGGAGCACTGTGTACCAGGGGCGTACATAGAAGTCACTGGGCCCCATAGCAAGAATCTGAATTGGGCCCCTAACCCCACCCACTACCCACCCCTGGCCCAACCCACCTCCTGTCCTGGCTCCTCCCCTGCCACACCCCCATCTGTCAAAAAAGAAATATATACATGACCTACTAAAACTGTTAGGGATACATTTTTTTTTTTTTATTAACCAACTTTTATTATCCGTACTCTCATACACCAACATACACTGCTGATATGACAGTGCTGTATGGGAGTAAGGCACTTTTTTGTGATGTAAGCGGCACAAAAACTTTGCGCCACCTTCAATGTTGTGCAGATTATAGTAAGAATGCAATATTAGTGCCCTCACACAGTATAATGCCCCGTAAGTAACCCCTCAGAGTAGAATCCCCCTTTGTGTCCCAGAAAAGTAGTTATGCCCCCTTAGTGCCCACACAGTATTTACACTTCCTTAGTTCCCCAAGTCCAGTAATACTGACCCTTAGTGCCCCATCCAGTGGTCCTGCCCCTTTAGTGCTCCATCCAGTAGTTTTGCCCCCTTTAGTGTCCCTATCTAGTAGTTATGACCCCTTTAGTGTCCCATCCGGTATTGTTGCCCCTTTACTGCCCCATCCAATAGTTTTGCCCCCTTTAATGCCCCATCCAGTAGTTTTGCCCCTTTAGTACCCCATCCAGTAGTTTTGGCCCCTTTAGTGTCCCATCTAGTAGTTTTGCCCCCTTTAGTGCCCCATCCAGTAGTTTTGTGCCCTTTACTAGTGTCCGATCCAGTAGTTTTGCCCCCTTTAGTTCCCCATCCAGTAGTTTGCCCTCTTTAGTTCCCCATCCAGTAGTTTTGTGCCCTTTACTAGTGTCCCATCCAGTAGTTTTGCTGCGTTTAGTGCGCCCAATCCAGCAATAAAAAAAAATTAAATTCGAATACTTACCTTGCAGCCTCTCCAGAAGCAGGCACCCCGCTATCTCCAGCAGCAGGCACAAAGTGATGACGTCATCACGCCTGCTGAGCTGGAGAGCGCGCAGGCAGAGTCCCGTCCTGTGTGCTCTTTGCAAAGAGCAGCAGGAGGGATGGCATAGCAGCAGGAGGGAGGGAGGGCTGGCCAACTGCCCGCACGCACACGCACACCCACCCGCCCGCACGTTGGAGCCGGAGCCCAGAAGAATAAGTCTAATTGTCAGTCTTGTGCAGAGGGGGCGGGGCCTTCCATGAGCTCCGGGCCCCCCTGTGCCGCAGGCCCCATAGCAGTGGCGTGGTCTGCTTATATGGGCGGTACGCCACTGCTGTGTACAGTTTTGGGCTCCTGTGAACAAGGCAGACATAGCAGAGCTGGAGAGGGTTCAGAGGAGGGCAACTAAAGTAATAACTGGAATGGGGCAACTACAGTACCCTGAAAGATTATCAAAATTAAGATTATTTACTTTAGAAAAAATACGACTGAGGGGAGATCTAATAACTATGTATAAATATATCAAGGGTCAGTACACAGATCTCTCCCATCATCTATTTATCTCCAGGACTGTGACTGTGAAGAGGGGACATCCTCTGCATCTGGAGGAAAGAAGGTTTGTACACAAACATAGAAGAGGATTTTTTACGGTAAGAGCAGTGAGACTATGGAAGTCTCTGTCTAAAGAGGTGGTGATGGTGAGTACAATAAAGGAATTCAAGAGGGGCCTGGATCTATTTCTGGAGTATAATAATATTAAAGGCTATAGCTACTAGAGATGGGTCGTTGATGCAGGGAGTTATTCTGATTGCCTGATTGGAGTCGGGAAGGAATTTTTATTCCCCTAAGTGGAGAAAATTGGCTTCTACCTCACAGGGTTTTTTGCCTTCCTCTGGATCAACTAGCAGGATGACAGGCCGAACTGGATGGACAGATGTCTTTTTTTTTGGCCTTATGTACTATGTTACATTAAACCAGCTACCTTAACTTTAAGTTAGAGGTGTACCTTAATGCAACATCTGCTACAGGGCTTACAATTTGTATGTCTTAGTATGTTGCGCAGGGAATTTATACTATGCTACTACCAGGATCTATTTAGGCACCTGCACAACGTGTGGGTCTTCCTTCTCTGTTGTTACTTGGTTACTTACACCTGGCAAATGACAGTGCCATACCACAGTGATATACAGGTAGAGGTACCTATTCATTCATTCAATGAGTGCCACGTAGTATTACATTTGATCTGATCTGCTGATGTCTGATCTTTTACTAGTGGTCTTGGGCCGGGAGTCGATACCTGGAGCTGACATTTGGTTCTCAGAGGTAGGTAATCCAATTAAGATCGTGTAAGGTCATGTGAGAAGGACTGTCTCCTATTAGATCTTGTTACGCCCCCACAGTAAGGTAAGACTTCATTAAATTAGATATCTTTTATACTGGTGGTTATGCAGGGGCGTAGCTAAAAGCTCATGGGCCCTGGTGCAAGAGTTCGGCTTGGGGCCCCTTCCCCCAGTGCTTTGTGTGTCTTCTTATGCAGCACAAGGGTCTTTGGGCCCCTCAGGCTCCTGGGCCCGGTTGCGACTGCTACCTCTGCACCCCCTATAGCTACGCCCCTGTGGTTATGCAAGAGGAACTATAAAAGCTTTTAGACAGCCCTATGACATGGCCGATTGTCTGGAAGAAAGAGTTCCTTCCCAACAGTCGGCTGCTTGCTCAATGAAGGAGACTGCTGTATTTACATGCAATGATCTCCGCCACAGTAGCGATTCCTCATCCCTATACAGAATCATTGTTTCTGGGCAGCAGATCACTGTTTAGATGATCTGCTGCCCAGAAACGATGATTGGTGTGCCTGCACAAATGACAGGAAAACCCAATGAATGAGCGTTTTGCTTGTTCATCGGGTGATTGGCAGCACATTTAGATGGCCAGATTACCATGAACGAACGTTTGCAGGAAATCTGGACAATTATTAGTTCGTCTAAATCTACATTATTTTTAAAACTGATTCTACTTTTTTATGGTAGGTATGTCAAAAGATGCCAGACTCATTCAGTAACATGTGAAATCTGGACACAACAAAAAACCTATAGAAAAACTACACAAGTGTAAAAGAGGCCTGATATGTTATGGAGACAACTGTCAGATTGGACATAATCAGTGTAATGATTGATGAGATCGACTAATGTAGAAACAGCATTCATCTTAAGGCCACATACATGGCATACTGATAAAGGATAAGATCTCTGCACATGTGGTCAGGAAACATCACTCTGTAGTAAGTATTTTTTGTAATGAAGAATATCCTACACAAACTGTGAGGACATCTGGAGAAATCATCACCAAGAGATTATGGCATAATGGGCTATCCTCTCCAGTGAGGTAGAAAGATGCTGATAAATCCACACATCCCTTCATGTCTGTTGTCAGACAAGCATGTGGCAAAGAGCCTGAGGGCAAAAATTAGTTATCCAAATCCAGATGTAGAAGGAAACAGTTAATGCAGCCTCACTCTGATTCCTAGGCATTTCCTGAGCAGCATTTTCACCCCTTCCCTTGGAATCTTTACTTGTTGAAATCTTCTGGGCTTTGTCAGGAGCAGAGGGCATAGGCCAGAGGGCTTCTTGCAACATCAGAAAGGAATTATCTAAACCGAGTAATCTGACATCTTGAGTTATTAATATTTTCTACATTATAAATATAAATCAGGCACATTTTGTCCTTCACATTCCCAGGCCTTCCAAAAATGAACATAACAATAATTGAAAATAATTGGAAATTGTCTTTAATGACAAGTTTAAACTGGCATTAACAATACTGGTAGGTCTTACCATGGGCATCCGTGCCACTGACTGCATGTTTTTTTCAATCTTTTCATTGGTTCTGGAAAAACGTGGATAGATCTGGCACCCAAATAAAAACAAATTCCTTTATTAACTCAGAACATAGTAGAAAAATATTAAAACCACTGTGGCTTGAGCATTTCGGGCATACAAGCCCTTCCTCATTTTCATTGGTTCTGTCTGGGATTCTAACAAATCTCAATTGAAGTGAATTGGACAGAGGTACAATGCCATGGACACATTTGGACAGATGTGACACTTTTTTTGTAAAAAAGCAACCAGGTTTTTTCTAATCCTGTACAATGACTTTCAAGTTTTGTCCTCTGAAACATGAAGCTCCATCTTAAGGTGCAACCTTATGGAGCAGCCATGATGTGCTTGGGATTTGGCCTCCTGAGGCCACGTACCATGTACCAATTACAACCGCATTGTTTCTTCCATTTTCATTGGTAATGGCTGTGTAGTTTGATAGGTTACCGTGCGGCCATTAACAATGCACGTACCTATCCACAAGCAGCAGCATTCCAAGCACTGCATGACCGCTCTGTGTGGTGGTACTCTAAAAGCCACTTTAGGAATTACACAAGAAAGAATTTAAATAGCTATTACCTGATAACAATGCTATAACAATATCATACCTAAATTTGAAATTTACAGTGTTGGTCTTGGCCTTTTACTATAGGTGGCCTTTTACTGTAGTCTCCAGACTGTTAATGAAGTACAGATGCAGACATCTTGTATCTGGTGTGAGTCTGCAAAAATGGGAATTCAAAATTCATACACGTTATTAGCGCATTCCCACAGCTACAAGTAGCAATTCTACTAATATAATCTTACTAAGCAATTGCTATTTAAATAATACAGCTCCCACAGAACTACAGTATATAGCAAGTTTCTGCTCCTCCATATGCCTCTGATTTCATAATGAGGCATCCAGAAGTTTCTTTTGTTGAATTCATATGGATAAAACTAAGGCATGTTCCATAAGATGCTGTATCACAGAGATACTCTGTATTGCCCGTCAGGAAGAATAATACGGATGGAGACACCATATGGCAGCACATGGCATGCTTCTAGCTATACAGTACAGACCTGCTGGAACTCCACACACGTGCATGATCTAGGTATCTTACAGGATTGGAAAAACAGGGATGTTCTCTTCCAGAAACTGTGCCACATCTTGCAGTGGCCATAGATTGTGTCTGGTATATGCTACTGAAGTGTATGAGGCTGAGCTGCAATAGCACACACAACCTGTGAACAGGCATGGCACTGTTTTTGGAAGAAAGCAACCATGTTTTTTATATTCCCATACAATCCCTTTAAAGGAACACTAAACACAGAAAATGCAAAAAATCACAGCACTTCATCCCTTCATCTCCTCCTTTCTTTTCATGACATTTTGTCTAATATTACAATTAAAACTAAAGAAGTCTTTCTGTGTTACCTTCTTCCTAACAATCGTATGACTAGCTGTAAGACAACTGTCTGCAGCAGGAGCCTCCCTGCTGTGCCCTATCTGCAGTAAGATAGCTTCTGACTATTTGCTAAGAACATCTCCTCAGATGGCCACCAGCCAAAAATGGAAGACATCAGCAGATTAACCCCCATTTTTTTTCTCCACAGGATTTCTATAAGACTTTGTAAAAATGTATGCAGAAAATGATGCAGACTCACAAGCAGTGGGGGCAACTATATTACTTGCCTACCTTTATTATTCATTTCTAGGCTTAGTGTTCGTTTAAGGAAGTGCTTCTCTAAGAAAAGGTGTAAATTGCCAAATGTCTTAACCCACATTTTTCTGGTGTACCCTCCCAGGGCGTAATCACAAGGGCCTCCTTAGTTAATTGAAACTGCATATTGTGCTGATGCTCACATTCTGTTCTATTCTCGTTTCCTTCCTTCATCTGAAAAAGAGAAAATTATTTGAAATTATATTTTAAGGGGACCCTAGTGTTAATCTGATGGGCTGCATGAAAACACTACCTGAAATGAACAATTACTTTAAGTTTCCTCTGCAAGGCTTGCTGCTTAGTGCCAAAAAAGAAATACTGCACAGTTCTCGGTAGTTGGCGGCAGTGATCCAAGCAGCAGGATCAGATCGGATGCTGCTTGCTACATGTCATCAGATGTCATGACAAGACGTCTGTAGCATTTACATTCCTTCCCACCAGATGTCATCTATAAGGTAGCAGATCATTCGTCAGCTTCTCGCTCTTGGTCAAGTTCCCATGATCTGCAATCTCCAGGATCTCAGCCTCCAATTCTCTAATGAAATGCTCTTTTATTAAAAGGCTCCCTGATGAAAGTCCATCTTTGCAACCATTTTTTATTGCTGTAATGCATTTAAAATGCAAAATTAAAAGGATTATCCCATGATTAAAGGGGTTGTCCACTTTTTTATATTGCTGACCTATCCTCAGGATAGGTCATCGATATCACTCCTGGCACCTTCGCCGATCAGCAGATTGAAGGTGCCGTCTTATTGAAGTGAATGAGACAGCGAAGTAGTAATTACAACTGCACAATGGCGGGTAGGTAAATAATTCAGAGAAGCTAGTGCTTGTACAAGCGCTGCGTTCTCTTCAAACAGCTGATCGGTGGAGGTAGGTCAGCAATATAAAAAAAACTGACGATCGTTTTAATGTTAAAAATTAAAATCAGACCTTATATAGTACATGACAATCTCTTTCTAACAAAGCTAGAACCAGCCCTGTACTTCACATAGATCCAGAGATCTCCCTATTCATTGCTCCAATTGCTCTGCTAGATTTATATCATTTATTTCAAGCTGGCAGCTCAGAGGGCATATCCCTGCTCAGTCGGCATGTCCTTTCTGCTGCAGATCTCCTCCCTGTAACTATCACAGTTTCTAACAAAATATCTGGCAGGTGGCAGTTGAAGTATGCTACTGAGCATTTACATCCATCTCAGTTAGGTGGACAACCTCAGTTAGGTGGACAGAGAATTACAGAAAAGAACAAACGGTAGGTGGCGCTATACATATAGATCTTGTTTAATAACTCAGGGGTAGAGATGAGTGCAGGGGGCGTGGCTCAGCACTGGATTTGATCCCGTGCTGAGCCACGCCCCTGCACTGATCACATGATGGTGACGTCACCCCAGGTCCTTCAGCTGTTCAACAGTTTGGGTTGGTGGAAGCCGCCCCTTATGGATTCCATATGCCGCGATAGTCCGCGGTAGTGGAATCCATAACGGGATGCGCGAGTTACCACAACCCGAACGCTGAACTTTTTTTTAAAGTTCGCTCATCTCTACTCAGGGGCTATACTGAATTTTTTATTACATGCAATTACTGAAGTATTCAGATTGAGGTGCTGGTTTGAAAAATATTGAAAATATTTTGTGCGACAAAGAGTAACTAAACTTTTACTAAACTTTAATTTAAAATGTTCTGAAGTGCATAAAAATAATTTCTGGAATATACTTTAGCAATTGATTTTAAAATTTTACTAAGCAAATAGTAATCCAAAGTCCTGGTTGTCTATTGTGCTTTAGGTTCAGTATATTCGCTCATTGCTGACTTGTGTGTATGAATTTCACTGTACTGCAGAAATGGGGGCCACAGGGAACGCTGTAGAGACAGGATCAACAGATCGCTGCTCCTGCCAGTGGCCCCTCAGCTTGGCTAATTCCTAGCATAGCACTTCAGTATCCCGTACATATTGTATGTGCTATGCCTAGATTAGTTGAGTGGAGTGGGATCCTGTCAGCTAAAATCCCTGCATATGAGCTTTTAGCAGAGCATAGCGGGCACAGCAGGAACCTGTTTAGCTAATCCTGGCACAACACTTCTGTACAGGGTACCAATTTGTTATGCCACCATTTAGCCTAGCTGAGGAGGCACAGGCAGGAGCAGCGATGTGTGCTTTGCTCCATTAGGACCCCATTGCTCCAGTACAGTGGAATTCGTGCACCGTTGACAAGTCAGCGAAGTACAAATACACTGAATCTAATGCAGAATAGGCACCCAGGACTTTGGGTGCCTATTGCTTAGTAAAACACCAAAATGAATTACAAAAGTATATTAGAAAACTGCTTTTAGGCCATTTAGAACATTTTTAAATAAAGTTTAATAAAAGTTTAAGTTACAGTTACAGTAGGTGCCGTCAAGGTCACAGACTACAAACAAATCCTGTGTGGTCTGTTCATATACCCATCTATCCCTTATCTCCTGAATAAGTTATATTATTATTATAGCAATGGTTATATTATATTATTATACTTAGTGACTAGCTATTGTCATAGTGCAAACTTTAGATAAACTAGTATGCATGCTTATTTGGATTGTGCCTTAAAGGGAACCTGTCACCTGGATTTTGGGTATAGAGATGAGGACATGGGCTGCTAGATCGTCGCTAGCACATCCGCAATATCCAGTCCCCATAGTTCTCTGTTCTTTTATTGTGTCAAAAAAACGATTTTAAAGATATGCAAATTAACCTTAGATGAGTCCTGCTTGAGAGATGAGCCCAGCGAAGGGGCCCAGCACCACCCCGCATCCTCTAAATCTCCTACTTGCTCCCCGAGGTCATGAAGCTAGAGCGCCGTAATCTCGCGATGCGCGAGCTAGCGCACGCGCAGTGTCGGCATCGTGTTCCTTCTCTGTGCTGGCATCAGCCTCAGAGAACGACTTGCGCATGCGCTAGCTCGCGCATCGAAATTGTGTGAAAACACTCATGCAGACAAGTTTTTTATTTTGGTCTTACTACCTTGCAGATCATGGAGTTGGTTACAAAAGCCAGACTTCTATCCGGAGGTGAAACTTGACCAGAGGTACAAGAGCCTGAGTATACAGTTATTACTAATTCATCTGTACCTTCCTATCCCATACTGTATTTTTAGAGTCACTGGGGTGTTGCCATGAATATGGCTTTCTCATTATTGTTCTAGTCACAATAATTAGCACTGTCAGCTTTTTTTCAGGGCAATTGACTTTCTGTTCTACGGAATTTCCTGCAATTAAAAAAAATGGCAAGGAGAATGGGTAATTAAAGATAACACCAGTCTGCATGCTGAGACCTTCGTTAACGGGTGCCAGGAAAATGCCAGTTCCAGTTCAGTATGGAAACATGAGTAGAAACTATGAGAGGTTTTCTCTGATAGGCTGCGATAAGCCCTACAGTCACATTCACTCTGTAAAGAGGAAGAATGAGCGCAGTAGTGCAGACTTGCCGTCTCTCTCTATTCCCCTAAGATAACTTTCTATTTAACTATGTGCTGCTAAGTGCTTCCTTGCCTGCATCCAATAACATGTCAGGTGATTTATCATGTGAAATGGGCTTCATAGAAGCAGTTAATTTAAAGAGAAATTGTACCATTTATAAGAAGTATCCACTTCTGTGATGCTTCATGACAATTTGGCTTCTATGATCACTTGACAGTATGACTGCTTATTAGAAGCTGTTGCATTACAGCTCTATTAGACAAAGCACTGATGCAGCTCTATGAATCCCAAATTAGAGACCTCCAAAGAGATAGTAAGTATCAATTACAAGTATTACAATCTTTGCAAGCTGCTTGGGTGTTTTCATCACTGCCATAGACTATAAATGGAGAAGCAGCACATGCTTGACCACTGATCCCTTCATACTCTATGGTATAGATATTTCTGAAGGTTCTCACAATCCCAAACCAATATATCACCTATCCTGTAAAACTGCAAAGAAAAGGGGGTCAACACATCCCACTGTGCAGGTGCATGCTGCCATGGCTAGAAACACAAAGAAAAAAAGGACAATGCAACAGCACTCTGCAGACACAAATAAAGTACAATAATGCCATAATTATAGAATTCTTATGCTACGCTTATAAATTAGAGACTCTTGGCAAACACATTTTGTACAAAATTATCTGGGCCCGTCTGCCAAACGTCAAGGCGATCTCTATCGGGCGGGAACCTAACACTAAATACTACCTGTAATGTGCCAAAATGGCCACCAAAGAAATCAGGGAGTGCAGGTTCCACATGCATGCTAGGTCCACTCTTCGTTTTACCATTTTTGGTGCCATAACAGCCTCCATTAAATCCAGGGATGCAGGTACCAACATGCGTGCTGAGCCCACTCTATACTTCTCCTGGTGTTAAATGGCTTTCAAGCAATACAATGGGAGCAGGCTACAGCTTTATACTTACTCTAATTAAAATCAGCCTATAGGGCAGACAGGCTAGTCAGGGGTGCAAGACCAACTGGAGTCAGCCACACCTCCAGCTCCAGTACAACTGCAAAGAAAAAAAAGGACAATGCAACAGCACTCTGCAGACACAAAGAAATTAAAATAATGCCATAATTATAGAAAACATTTTGGTGCTTATGCTACGCTTATAAATTAGAGATACTTGTCAAATACATTTTGTACAAAATTATCTGGGCCCGTCTGCCAAACATCAAGGCGATCTCTATTAGATTGTAAACTAACACTAAATACTACCTGTAATGTGCCAAAATGGCCACCATAAAATTCAGGGGTGCAGGTTCCACATGCATGCTGGATCCACTTTGCTTTTTACCATTTTTTATGCCATAACAGCCTCCATTAAATCCAGGGATGCAGGTACCAACATGCATGCTGAGCCCACTCTATACTCCTCCTTTTCTTTTTCTTTTCTATCCTATGAAAGATATCAGGAAAATGAGAACAAGATATGTTGCTCTGTCTCTCCCCACTGAAATAAAAGCCCAATGTGCATGAGTCAATACACAAATTTGTCAAAATGGGAGCGCAAGTTTTCCACTGGCAAGTAATAGCACTTGGCACTTCCGAAACTTGCATCATGCAATTCAAGGCACATGGCACTGCACAATACTAAACATAGTTTAAGGGATGGGATGAAAAGGGCGTGCAGGCTAAAAATCTACACATTTGGGGTGTATGTCTACATAACATTCCGAAACTAACTAAAGAACCTCAATGGCAACAAGCCATTATAAAGCTATTCATAACAGCATAAAAACGATGCACAAAATACAGATTATCGGGCCATTAATCCGGAAAACATTACAGAGAACAAAGTATCTTTGATAACAATTGATTGGATACGTACTCCTGGCTTCTGTACTTAATTATCACCTGCACAATTAATATCAAATTAACATTCTGTGGTTTGATTTAGTGCAATTTCATAAAAGCGAGACGACAATTATATTGATAACACGTGACTGCTGCTTATTCTGCTAGTATAAGAACAGGCCAGACTGAAGGATGATGTACATTATGCAAGGCTAGTCTTCCAAGATTCAGGCAATATGAAACTTTTACATTTTTGCCAGAAATCACATATGTGGTTATAGATTAAGTTGGTCACAAAGAAACTAAATTATTTAATGATGTAAACATAAGCTGAGGCAGAAGCAGACTAAAGATTGCCTGGAACCCCTGGACATTAAAAGTCATAAGGGTCATTCCATGATTAATGTAAAAAAAAAAAAAAAAATAAAATCTGACAACATACAGTACATGACAATCTAGAAAAGCTAGAGCCATCCCTGTACCTCACATGGGCTTCCCATTCTTGTTCCAGTTGTTCAACTAGATTTAAACTGAGTTGGCAGCTCAGAGGGTATATCCTTTCTGCTGCAGCTGCCTCCCTATCACAGCTAATTACATACAATTACAGAAGTATTAAGATTCAGCTGCTGGTTTGAAAACTGAATAATATTTTTGGTGGGACATCCCCTTTAAAAATTGCTTGAGCCATACAAATTAATTGGGTCCATATATAGCAGTATAGCAGTAGGCAATGGGAAGCACCATGCACCTCCATTCCATTGTTTAGCTGGGCTCTGTCAAGCAAAATGACACAACAGAGGACACAAAATTCCAGTCTCCAACAGATGAAGATCCCAGGATGGGAGCCCTGCTTCTCAGATAGAGTAATTGATTTAAGAGCTATGGGGCTCACTTGCTATGAGCCTTCAGGCACTGTCATAATGTTAGTTAGTCAGCCCATTCCACCCTGTTCACAAAACAACAATCTATATAGGTCCAAATCTCCCTTCTTAGGGATGCAACCTGTAGCAGGGTTGGTAGATTGAGCTCATATCTTCTATTAGGACATAAGGACAACACAGAATGGTCCCTCCTCTATGATCGAGAGCAGAAAGCCAATGCAGCAGGAAAATATGTTCATAGCTCCCCACCCAACAACGCCCTCTTAGGTAGTCAGTGAGGCAGAGTGGTCTTCTATGCGGTAAAGATGACATAGTTTACCACAACTCTGTTGAATGAGGCTGGTCATTAACTATTACATTCTTTGTATAAAAATATTTAGTCAAAAATGAATTCTTCACATCTGGATCTCAATTACTAAAAATATGAATCTCAGACACAATGTTCAATTCAGAAACAAATCCCTAGAGCTTCAGCTAATGAGATTTTCTTGGTGTGAATCATTATCTAAAATAATAAGCGTAGTGCTCAATCCGGGTGGTAACAAAAACAGTTCATGACTTTAATGGAATATCTTCTGTCACGTGTTTATGGAGGCTAAAAACAAAACCAGAAAAACAAATCTGCCCAATATTACATCAGTAAAGACTAAGCAGCCGAGGAGCTTTCATGACAACTGCGGCTGTGTGGTTGTTTCAGAATTATTATGACCTGACTGGAATTAAAGGTACCAATAGTGGGTTTGTATTAGGAGCATCAGTAACAACTCATTATTGAGGCTTGAAGTGGACAGATGACCAGCTGGCAGTTTCTCACATAGCGTGCCACTTCAGAAGACCTAAAAACCAATGGAAAATTTCCCATAATCAGGAAAATCCAGCATAGTAACTAGGGGGTCACATCAGTGGCCCAAACATTCAGTAAGTTGGCTACCAACACTATATGGTTAAAAATATCAGATTTATTATACATCATACGTAAAATCAAACATATTTGGTAACACTACATGACAGGACACCTACTAGGGTCAAAAATAACACAGATGGACCAATACAGATACACCATAAAATGCAGGTAGCATAAGTAACAAGGCCACAATTGAGAGATACAGATATACAGACTCAGTACACCAGCCCCAACATGTGTTTTCGGGTGGCTTTCTCTGTCCCCCTGACAAAAGGATGGTTCTCTGCTGCTCTGTCCATTCCCTACTGCAGCTCTGCTTAAATTAAGGTGTGTTAAAGAGGTTGTATCACGACCGGCGTGCCGATCACAGACATGTGACGCAAAGGGAGGGAAAAAGGAAAGCCTTGTCCAAGGGAGAGGGAAAGGTGGTGACCCCTAACTCACCTAGAAGCTGGCACCTGACTGCCCTGACGTCCCTAGACGGGTTTTTCACCCGTACGCCGATCACGTGCCTAAACCCTGGCTTTCCTTAAAATGAGCCCTAAGTAGTGAATAGGGCGGGGGAGCACTAGTCCTCACCACTAACACTAAAGGAAAACACCAGGGAGAGGACAGACAATACAGACAAAACATATAAGCCCAGGTGGGCGACAACAGCGGACAACAAAAGCCCAACAGGGATCCGGAGGGTAATGCTCTGGTACGACAACCAGGAACACAGCTACACAGCTCCAGTGGGTCAGTATAGAAGTCCAGGCAGGAAGCTCTATATCTGGCAACCAGAGAAGTGGGAAGGGGGAATATAAGGAGGTTGGGAGTGACGGACAAGAAACAGCTAAGGAGAAAAAGCTACGGCTCCCTGAGTAATACAAAAAGGATTGCGAGGCAAACACAGAAAGCTACCATTAAGTAACAGCATGATCTTTAGACATAGAGCGCGCAGCCACCCGCTGCGACTTCCTGACCCTGGGTATAACGGAGTCAGACGTGGCTCCTGACACCCTCGTGACAGGTTGTTCACCTTTATGGTGTGTTTTACAGGCCCCAGAGCATTGCTGGACACACAGTGGTGATCATACCGTATTTAACTGATAATCGCCACTTGCTTCTGGCTCTATTACTGCCCTGCCAGCTCTGCAGGTCCTAGGTCTCCTCATGTCAACATCCGATTCGACACTGGACATTTGACTGCTGCAGCCAATCACCACTGGCATCAGCGGTCAAGTGTCACTCGTGCCTTTAATTGGCTGCAGCAGTCACATGCCCCAAGTTAAGTTGGGCATTGACTCAGGGGAGGCAGTGATGAAGCTGGAACCCAGCAGCGGGGATTAGGTAAGTATGATCACCATCGCAGGTCTGGCCACGCTGTGTGGTCTGTAAAATACATCATAAAGGTGAACAACCCCATTAAATACAACTAACATTTACAGAAAATATGTTAGTAATTAAAATTAGTGCTGGCAAATAAGTGTAAGTATCTTGATGGGTTTTAACAGTCTCTGTAGTAATTGCTCCACTTCTTTGATTGTCATTGCAAAGTACTTTTCCATTTGAATTATGAAAGGAATTCATTCACTGACTATGAAATCAGCACAATAACATTTCAAAAGGAAAAAGAAATAAAAACCTTTATATATTTCTTGGCATAGAGCAGCATGTATTATTTTTTCATATTCTTTACTGCCGCTTTTGTTCCATAGAGAACAGCTGCTGGAATCAATAGAAATACCTTGTGCTTTATTGACTGCATTATGGGCCTCAGCTCCATTTAAAGTAGATGGAAAGACATATGTTAAATTGCATATGGCTATCATTTCTATGCATTACTTAGCTTTTGAAGTGGCATATGAGTGTTTTATCTAGGATCAGTGCCAACGATGACCCTTGTTAACAACAGTTTTCTGCTGTTTGAAAAACATGTAGGTACATAGCTTAACCTTTTATGGACTGAGCATTAAGGCTGGGTTCATACTGAGCAATGTAAATTAACTAACACTGATTATGACAATGGCGCCTATCAAGGGGTGAGACACACTCACTGACAAAAATAAATGGATAAATAACATACCCAGGCAGAGATGTCAGATTGCTACAAAATTCTTCATGCAGTTTTAGGTACTGTACCTCTTGGGTGAGGGACTGTTGACTGCTATACATACCTCTATAATGCTCTGGAAAACTTTTTGATAGGTTGACAGACTTTGAGAAAGGGAATATCATTTGGCTGAAAGAATCAGGGTGGCTGTTTTCACATCTCGCCAACCATCTAGGCCGTTCTTACCTAGCTATTAGGACTTGTTGAGACCAGTGGTCACTTGAGTGCACGCATGAATGGAGAACAGGCTCAGAATGACCCAGACAGACAACCAGCAGAGAGCACTGTTTATTCCACTGACACACACAAGCAGCATCTACAGGTTTCTTGTCCACCATCCAGACACAGGTGGCAACTTTATTCATTATACACCCTACCTCTACCTCTTTCCAGGCACTTTGCAGAAGGAAATTTGGTGTCACGGATCCCATTACATATCCTGCTGTTGTCACAAACCTGGACTGCTACAGACTGGATCGTATCATTTTTGGCAATGAATCCAGATTCTGCGTGGGATCTCATGACGGTCAGGTTTGGGTAAGGAGGTCTCAATCCTGCCTTTGTTATGGAGAAATACACTGGCCCAACTGCTGTTGTGGTGATTTGCGATAGTATCGCTTACAACAGTCACGCTTAGTAGTAATATGAGGGGCACTAATAGCAGGACATCCCGCAGCCACATGTTGCCTCTCATGGCAGGGCTTCTAACTGCAATTGTTTAGCATAATCCTTACCAACACACAGCAAGGGTTTCCTAGGAATGTCTGAGCCAGATTGCAAGACTTCCCTGACCTGCCCAGTCACCAGATTTATCACCATATTCATCGCCAATCAAGGATTTTTGGGACGATCTAGGACGCCAGTTTCGGCAACCTACGAGTACATCAGGATGTACAGGACCAGCTTCAACATATGTGGGCAAATGTGCTGCAGGACACCATATGGAACCTCTATGCCTTCATGCCCAACAGTATCTCATCTTGTATCTAGGCTAGATACGGCCTTAAATGGTACTAGAGGCTCTTTTCATTGTGTCAGTTTTCCCTAATAAACTTAACATTTCACTCTAATATTGTAATCATTTACATATATCATTACATTCGTACATATAAAGTTTCATTCAGTTCCAAAAACTCCTTAGTGCATTGTTTTTTTTGGCACTGAGTGTATATTAGAGTCAGTTTCTGAACTTCTAGAAAATGTCTATTCTTAACATAGTAAGGCTACAGCATTTTATTATGGGCTACAGGAGGGAGTAAAAAAATAACTGAAGAAAAAGAATCTGGGATTTCAACCTGGGACATCTACATGCAAGGTTGACCACTTACCTCTAGGCTACACCCTTATTATATTAAGAAGATCGATTTTCTATAGTTCGAAAGCTAATACATAAAACTGGTGTTTTTATAATCATATATTATGTCTGTGAATAAACCAGTAATATGTATTAGCTTTCTAAGGATAGAAAGTTTATATTCTCAACATGGTTAGGCAATAGTAAATAGTGTATACGACATATACAGTACATGCTAGGACTAGGGTTGGGCAATATACCGGTGTCTGCGATATACTGCAGTATTAAGAAACTGCGATATGGCGATATCACAGTTTTCTAATAACCGCGGTATTTAATGACGTCATAGGAGCGGTCGCACGTGTGCCGACCGCTCCTAAAACATCCATGTCAGGGGTGTGGAATTCCTATCGCCCGACGCCTGGGACATGTAGTGCCGGGCGCCGGGCAGGTAGTTTGTTAAGTAACTTAGCCCTGCTGCGGGCAAGTAGCGGGCTCTGCCGGGAATTTAGCACCGGCCCCGCAGCTCTTATCCAGTAATTACAGTTGTGTTCAAAATTATTCAACCCCCAATGCTGTAAAGGGTTTTAGGGAATTTAGTGTACATTTGTAATTGTGTTCAGGATGAAATCTTACAAGGACTTTTTAAAGAACCAAATGCAACTAAAATGACATCAATTGTTTTTGTAATACAGTATTAAATGTTTTTTTTTTTGTGATTTCTTCATTGACACAATTATTCAACCCCTTAAAGACTACCACTCTTAAGAACAGAGGTTCATTTAAGTGTTTTTGATCAGGTATTGAAAACACCTCTGGATGTCAAGGAGCAGCAATCAAGCATAATATGCACCAATTAGGCAGATTTAAAATGACTGTGATACTCAGCTCCTTCTAGACATTTACTGGTGTGTTTACAAACATGGTGAAGTCAAGAGAATGGTCCAGGAAGACAAGAGAAGAGGTGATTTCTCTTCACAGGAAGGGCAATGGCTATAAGAAGATTGCAAAGATGTTAAACATACCAAGAGACACCATAGGAAGCATCATTCGCAAATTCAAGGCAAAGGGCACTGTTGAAACGCTACCTGGTCGTGGCAGAAAGAAGATGCTGACTTCGACTGCTGTGCGTTACCTGAAGCGCAAAGTGGAGAAAAGTCCCCGTGTGACTGCTGAGGAACTGAAAAATGATTTGTCAGATGCGGGTACTAAAGTTTCAGCTCAGACAATAAGGCGCACACTGCGTAATGAAGGCCTCCCTGCCAGAACTCCCAGGCGCACCCCCTTGCTGTCTCCAAAGAATAAGAAGAGTCGACTGCAGTATGCCAAAAGTCATGTGGACAAACCAAAAAAGTTTTGGGATAGTGTTCTGTGGACTGATGAAACACAATTAGAACTCTTTGGGCCCATGGATCAACGCTATGTTTGGAGGAGGAAGAACAAGGCCTATGAAGAAAAGAACACCTTGCCTACCTGTGAAGCATGGCGGGGGGGTCAATCATGCTTTGGGGCTGTTTTGCTTCTACAGGTACAGGGAAGCTTCAGCGTGTGCAAGGTACCATGAATTCTCTTCAGTACCAGGAGATATTGGTTGAAAATGTGATGCAGTCCGTCACAAAACTGAGGCTTGGGAGACGTTGGACCTTTCAACAGGACAATGATCCCAAGCATATCTCCAAGTCCACTAGAGCATGGTTGCAGATTAAAGGCTGGAACATTTTGAAGTGGCCATCGCAGTCACCAGACTTAAATCCGATTGAGAACCTCTGGTGGGACTTAAAGAAAGCAGTTGCAGCACGCAAGTCTAAGAATGTGACTGAACTGGAGGCTTTTGCCCATGAAGAATGGGCAAAGATACCTGTAGATCGCTGCAAGACACTTGTGTCAAGCTATGCTTCACGTTTAAAAGCTGTTATAACTGGAAAAGGATGTTGTACTAAGTACTGAGATTAGATGTCACTTGGGGGTTGAATAAAACTGATAATGATGTGAGCACAGAAAAGACATTTGTGGTTATTTCATTATAAATGTTATGTTATATTTGTCTGACTTACAAGTGCCTCTTTGATTTAATTGTAAACAAGATGACTGAAATGATCAAAATCAATGTCAAACTGGCCAAAACACTCAATTTCAGTGGGGGTTGAATCATCTTGAACACAACTGTATGTAGTTAATCTCTTTAGAAGTAGCCCGACCTTAATAACTATTGTTGCGCAGGCTCCCCGGGCAGCTCTCTGTTCCTCCATGCTACGCCTGTCTGCTCCGCCCACTTTATGAATGAAGGGGCAGACTGCGCATGGAGGAACAGAGATGTTAAACTCAAGCTGCCCGGGGAGCCTGCGCAACAATAGTTATTAAGGTCGGGCTACTTCTAAAGAGATTAACTACATAAATACTGGATAAGAGCTGCAGGGCCGATGTATTACTACACACTGCACCGGCCACTGCGAGTGCCCCCCCCCCCACAGTGTTGGGGGTCTGTGGCTGACACTGTTATGGGGGATCTGTGGCTGACACTGTTATGGGGGATCTGTGGCTGACACTGTTATGGGGGATCTGTGGCTGACACTGTTATGGGGATCTGTGGCTGACACATATATAGCATCTTATGCTACACGTACGTAGTGAGTTACATTGTCAGGGCCCGCCCACCAGCTCAGCCTCCTGCCTTCTGCCTGCCGAAAAAGTTAATACAGTGAGTAAAGCTAAAACCTCAGGATACAGTGACTGCATCGGGCCCGCAGTTATTACAGAGCTAAATGCCGGCCCCTCCTCCCTGCCCGCTGATACACCAGCCGACCGCACTGCGCAGCATGCAGTCGGCGGTATACAAACTGCAGCATTCGCCCCATAAGACGCACTGCCTTTCCCCCCACACTTTTGGGGGGGAAAAGTGCATCTTATAGGGCGAAAAATACGGTAATTATTTCTGGGAGGAGAATGGTAAAAACCATACTGCCACTGAGTTTTTACCTTATGAATTTTGCAGTGCACATTTTTTGGCATCAATAGCATGACAACTACTCTCTGGATCAGTACAATTACACCGATAGCAAATACATAAAGATTTTTACGTTTTACTACTTTTATACAAGATAAACCCTTTTTTTTTAAAAGAAGAAAATGATTTTTGCATCGCCACATTAAAAGACCCATAACTTTTTTATTTTTTATTTCTATGGAGCTTGTGACGAATAAGCAAAAAGCAGCAATTGGCATTTTTTTAAATGGTGTTCACTGTATAATATGTACAGTAAGTGGAGATTTTACTTTTGCAACTTTTCCATTGAAAAGCTGTTAGAGCAGGAGTGTGGCTCTAATGGGAGAGCCACGCTCCAGCTCTCCTCTGCACGGTAGACCCGTGCAGTGCTTAACCCAGGCAGTCCTAAAAAGATGGCGGACCAGCTTAAGGTTCCTTAGTGAGTGCCGTAAAAAGGCGTATGGATGGTAACCAAGTGGTTTATAGAAATATAGGGGGTCATTTACACAACGGACAACCTACGGTGCCTACACAGTGCTAACAAATGGCAACATAAACACTGCATTTATTATCATGTCATACAGTGCTTTTATAAAGGTGCCATTCACTCGTCATACAATAGTGGTTTACAATACCTGAAAACGGTACTTTATTTTCTGTGTATCCAAGTAAAGAAGCAACACTACAAAATCTTCTAAAAAATAATGATTTATTTAATCATTAAACAGATTTTGCAGTGCTGCTTCTTTATTTACAATATAGGTTCAGGGAGCACCACTTCCCTGCTTTGTTTAAGCCAATATGTGGCGGTGCCAGCGGTGTTCGGATCCGACCACAGGATTCCCAGATACACGTTAATAAGATGAAAATCACCACGGCACTCCAAAGGAATCTTCAATTTCTTTATTCAATCCAAGAAGACAGCTTTATCAAGCTTCTTTATTTAGACACACTGGATTGAAGGTTTTTAGAGCCCAGCCTTCTGAGGCTTGCACCCTATTTTTATGTTTGCCTTTTTGCGGTGGATCTTTTCTTATGTAGCAGTGCTTACGTTCTGGATTCCAAACAAAGCTTTAGAAACTAGCAACTGTGAATTATCTCACATATGGTGATGGATGCTCCTAAAAAGTGGAGGCCTCTGGGCATTAGGGTTGTCACGATACCAAAAGTATTGCGATACTGTATACTATTTAAGACCACGTGAAAAAAATAAAACACCAAAAAAGCAGCATGCATTCTGGATTTTATGGAACATCCAGCCCACAATAGATCATTCCTATCCTATTTTTTGGGGGGAACAAGGTGACTAAAAAATGGCGAATCACGTTTTTTTTTTTTCTGTTACGGCGTTCACCGCATGGGAGATATTTTTAAATATTTTAATAGTTCTGACTTTTTCGGACATGGTGATACCTAATATGTTTATTTTTTTATTGTTTATATATTTTATATGTAAAATGTGGAAAGGGCGTGATTTAAACTTTTAATACTTTGGTATTTTTTCCCCCAACTTTTTGTTTAATAACTAGAGCTAAATAAATAGAGCTAAATTAGGGTGAATAGGACTTTACACTATCCCTGCTGCCCTGTGCTTTGTGCACACAGCAGAAGGGAGCTTATCATGGCAGCCATGGATGGCTTCAGTAGTGTCCTGACTGCCATGGTAACCGATCAGAGCCCTGCAATTTTCCTGCTGGGGCTCGGCTCGGAAGCTTCCACTGCCACCAATGAAACGCCACCTACATTTGTATTAAGGGGTTCATTATATTCATTGGTGGTGCAGGGGTCCCTGTCCCTCCCCTCCTACTCAGTGCCATTGTCATTGGTAGCAGTGAACAGAAAAGATCACAGCACTTTCTCATAATCTGGCTGGATGGGTGCATGTTGGGTTTTCGTTCTGTGCTCCACCACAAGAACTTTACACATTTAATTGAATTCAGACAGCACTCCCAAGAATTTTGATGCTTAGTGTAATTTATTGAGTTTCAGCCGGACATAGTAGTTCATAAACAACCTTTCGGGCTGAGTTATGAGCCCTTCATCAGGCTGGTGAATATAAAACTACCAAAAATAAATAAATAAAAGTGCATAAATCACAATAAGGTGAATAAATACAAGGAAGTTATTTACAGACATGATTAAATCGAAAGTACGTAACATGATTCTATACATAATGACGTACTGCTTGGTGTACTTTTTAAATAGTGCCGTATTAGCAATAAGCAGTATGTGATGACAAATACAGAAAATTTAAGGGGCAAGATATAATGTACTAATAGTGCGGTCACTAGATCCATGTGATTAAACACTTAGAAAAGATGTGCCCATGTGGGGGTAAATTGGCTTTAGAAAATTGCATATAGGCGTACAAGAATAGACCATCACTAAATGATCATCACAGGCTGGACACGGCGCTATGTAAAAAGAGGTTACAATAAACTTAAATTTTTTTAGCCTAGAATAAAGCTGGATACTAGGGCTGCACAATATGAGAATTTTGTGCGATTGCGATTAGGGCCCTAAAAATTGTGATAACGATATGCGATGCGATATTTTAAGGGTATTGTGCTAGAGGTCTATCTGCTTGGATTTTCAAGGTAAAAGCACACACAGATGACCAATAATGTGAAATGTAGTTATACTGAACTCAAGAACTGAAATGTACAGTGTTTTTCAAAATAAAATACATATTTGCATTACTGCAAAAGTACAAAATACAAAACTTGCCATTTTCTTAATAGCACTGCACAGAACAGATAAATAAAATAGATATAAGAACAAGTGTTCATTAAAATAACGACTTTCCACCAGCCCCTCCTCCCTCCCCGCACTGTAACTGATATATCGCTGGCCGCGCTGTGCAGCATAGTGGCCAGAGATACAGTGTCAGTGTCACGTAGAAAGTCAACCATCGCTTTATAAGACGCACTGCCATTCCCCCCCACTTTTGGGGGGGAAAAAGTGTGTCTTATAAAGCGAAAAGTACGGTAATATAATTGCAGCATTTTTGGGTCGGCAAATTGGGATTGAGATATGGCGATTAATTGCGATTGCTTTTGCGATATATTGTGCAGGCCTACTGGATACATTCTATGGCAGGCTGAAAAGGACATAGACAGTAGTGGGACAGATAGAGTACAAAGAAACAAGTAGGTAAGGCCACTAGTAGTGAGCGATAAACGGTACTCTTACCAGTATGTATGTCACATGTGGAGTGTGCCCGGCGTTATGGTGGATGGCGCGGCGCCATGTTAAATAGATCAGAAAGGCCCCTGATTGGATCGGTGGGGAGGGCAGGCACAGGCATAACAGAGACGTCTGTGATTTGGTCCGCCTCATTAGCATGGTAGGTGTGGCGGGACCGGAAGGGGAAGCAATCCTGTCGCACACGTGTGACGGGCGGGGCAAGCGAGATGACTTGAGGCATGGAAAAGTGAGTGCATGCGCAAATGAAGGGGGAATTAGCAGGAGCCATATTAAAGATGGGCACCAGTGTATGGGAGTGTGCATAATCGCACGTGACGTACTAATCAATGCACAAGCGCACGTGAGAGGAAGGTTAGTGGGCGCCATATTGGAAATGGGCACCAGTGTAGTGTCAATTAGATATGAGGAATGACAATAGGAGCCATTATAGGGCTAGGTATTTGCCCATATTATATGGATATGCCAGGCTACATAACGGGGAAAAGACGCAAAAAAAATAGGGAGTGTACATAGGATAAAGGGTCATATCGTGAGCGATCATAACAAGCTAAAAGAGAGCAACCTGGAGTAAGTAAGGGATGCTAGGAGGTAACCCTTATCACAGAGACAGAAAATGTGTATTCCATATTAGACAGTATTGTATGACCGGCATAATCAAGCTAATGAAGTAAGGGCATAACATGATGATACCAGTGGCCCGTGGAGGATATGATGGAACATGTTGAGAGCAAGTATAGGAGGCAGATGGACCATAGGGCGTGCTTGGTGGATGTCATCACCCGCTACTGGACGGCTCTGGTCCTAAGGGAAAGGGCGAAGAAATAAGATCAATGAAATTTATAAATGCAGCGATACATTGAGAGACAATAAAGTTCAATAAACAAGATTATCATTCCAGAAAATAATCTCTATTTAATCCCATGCATTCTAGTGTGTTTAAACGTCGGATACATGACATTTCTCTCTCCCGACACAGCATCTGGCAATCACTTCCTCTCCTTAGGGGAGGGATCCAGTCGATCACCTGGAAACGTAGTTGCCTAATGGCATGTTTAAATGAAATGAAATGTTCCACCAATGGGGCATCCATTTTCTTGGTGCGAATATTAGATTTATGTTGGCAAACACGTTCTTTTATCTTTTGGATGGTCTGGCCAACATCCCCAAGCCCGCAGGGGCATTTAATTAAATAAATTGCATAATTGGTTTGGCATGAGTAGTGGCCTTGGATATTGTAAGTCTTGCCTGTGGTGGGATGTGTAAATGCGGGACCCTTAGTAACATTGCTACACTGGGCGCAGGCGAGACATGGGTAAGTGCCTTTGTTGGGAGTCCCTATGATAGTACTTTGTGTAATGTTAACTTTATTTGGCCCTATATCGGACTTGACTAAAATGTCCCTAATGTTTTTTGCCCTTTTGTAGGACATCAGTGGCCTTTCAGGGAAGACATTTGGGAAATTGTTTGTCAATATGTGCCAATGTCTAAATATCACTTTTTTTATGTCTGTGCTGAGATGAGAATACATGGTGACACAAGGAACGCATTTATTAAGAGACCTGTCGGTGGGGCATTTAGGCGTCAATAAATTCAATCTTGGGATATTGGCTACTTTCTGAGCATGTTTCAGGAGAATATGGGAGGGGAAACACCGGACTAGAAATTTGTTTGACATCTCCCTCAGTGGGGTATTAATCGTAGTAGGATCCAATACAATTAGTTTTATTCTCATTAGTTGAGATCGTGGAAGGGAGCGGAAAAAGCCATGGGGATGGAAGCTAATAAATCTAAGCAGGCTGTTTTTGTCAGTGGGCTTAGTGTATAAATCGGTTACGAGAGTATTGTCCCTTACCTTCAGAGAGACATCCAGAAAGGAGATTTCGGTCCTGCTGCTGTCCAGGGAGAGAAAAATGGAGGTGATGCTGGAGTTGATGGAATGATGGAAGGAGATTAAGTCCTCCTGCGTACCCTGCCAGATACAAAAGATATTGTCAATATATCTGACCCAACATTGCACATGTTTCTTGAACAATTCATGGGGATACACCACCTTCTCCTCAAAAGAATTCATGTAAATAATCGCGAAGGTTGGTGCTACATTACAGCCCATTGCTGTCCTGGACCTCTGTAGAAAGAATTGATCTTCAAACAAAAAATAGTTTCTTTTGAGGACAAGTAAAAGAAGGGATAGAATAAAGTCTTGCTCCATCTGAGAAAACTCCACCTGCTGTTGTAGGGATGCTTTTACACATTCAATACCTTCATCTGTGGGGATGTTAGTGTACAGGCTTGTTACGTCCATAGTCACCAGGAGGAGGTTATTCCCTTCTAGGTTGATCTTATGGATGATATTCAAGAAGTGTGTAGAGTCTTGAATAAAGGACCTACCTTTTTGGGCATAGGGTCTCAGAAGACTGTCCAGCAGCTTGGCTGCCAGTTGAAATAACTAATCACAGCCCGAGACAATGGGCCTACCAGGGGGGTGTTCCCGATTTTTGTGGACCTTGGGTAGGGTATATATTACAGGGATACGGGTATGTTGTGGTATCAAGTACTCAGCCACCTTTTTGGTAATGATCCCGGTTTCCAAAGCTCTACTCATAATATTAGACAATTCATTTAGGAATTCCCTGGTGGGGTCAAGATCAAGGGTTAAATAAGTATTATGGTCTTTCGGTTGTCCCAGGATTTTATTCCTATAGTCATTTTTGTCCATTATAACCACCCCTGAGCCCTTGTCAGCGGTCTTATTCACTATGCTCTTATCATTACATAGGTTTTTAAGGGCAATCAACTGACTTCTAGACAGATTATATCTCACCTTTTTTGTAGACATTTACTTCTCAAGGGTTTTAAAGGGATTCTGTTCTCTGAGAACACAAATTTAGCTTTTAAACCAGTCATGCTCCACAGATTACCTTGAATCAGCTTTGCTTTTCTGCAATGTAATCAGTCCAGTAGTTTTGCTGAAAAAGAACTTTTATAAATATGCTAATTAATCCTGAAGGTGCCCAGAGGGGCGTTATCTTCTACTTTGTGTGCCCAGTAACGCCCCCCTGCAGTGCCCAAAACCGGCTCCTTACTCACTAAAAAACGCCTTCCTCCTGAATCCCTAACCGCCCACAGCGCCTCATCCCTCTCCTCCCCCTTCCTAACGGCCGAGCGAAGTCTCGCGCAGACACAGTACCCACTGAGGGCTGCGCCAGTGCGATGAGCTGGAGACTGAGGGCAGGAGCTTCATCGTCATCACTGGGCATGCGCCGAGCCCAGTGACGTCCGATGCTCGCTCTTCCGTCAGTCTCCAGCACATCGCACTGGCACAGCCCTCAGTGGGTACTGCGTCTGCGCGAGACTTCGCTTGGCCGTCAGGGAGGGGGAGGAGAGGGATGAGGCGCTGTGGGCGGTTAGGGATTCAGGAGGAAGGCGTTTTTTTAGTGAGTAAGGAGCTGGTTTTGGGCACTGCAGGGGGGTGTTACTGGGCACACAAAGTAGAAGATAACGCCCCTCTGGGCACCTTTAGGATTAATTAGCATATTTATAAAAGTCGTTTTTTAGCAAAACTACTGGACGGATTACATTACAGAAAACCAAAGCTGGTTCAAGGTAATCTGTGGAGCATGACTGGTTTAAAAGCTAAATTTGTGTTATCAGAGGTGACAGAATCCCTTTAAGGTCCCATCGTACCTTGGAGATGTAGTCCTCTACCACATCATACTTCTTTGGTGGTATAAAATTGCTTGGTGGTCTGTGGCTTTCTTGAAAGGGTGACAGCAAGAACCTTGCCATCTCCTTATCAAGTAGGTAATGGTTTGTAACATTTGTTGGGACAAAGCCTAAACCCAGGTTCAGAGAAGCTGTTTAGTCATTTGTGAGGTGTTTATGAGATAGGTTGATTACCAAGTTATTACTGTACGTATGGTTGTTTCCTAGTTCCGGTGTGTTGATCTTGTGCGGATCGGATCCTGGCATGTTGGGCAATAATTTCATCCTCTTTTTCCTGTGCTTCCTCCCCTTTTTTTTGAACTTTTTATTTAATAACTATTAGCCCCCTTAGGGGGCTAGAACCCTTGTCCTATTTACCCTAATAGAGCAATATTAGGGTAAATAGGACTTTACTCTATCCCTGCTGCCCTGTGCTTTGTTCTTTGCACACGGCGGCAGCAGAGAGCTTACCATGGCAGCCATGGATGGCTTCAGTAGTGTCCTGGCTGCCATCGTAACTGATCTGAGCCCCGCAATTTCACTGCTGGGGCTCAGCTCGGAAGCTGCCACTGCCACCAATGAAATGTCTGTTATGTGAAACGGGCGGCATCCGCCATCTACATTTGTATTAAGGGGTTAATTATATTCATTGGTGGCGCAGTGGTCCCTGTCCCTCCCCCCCTACTCAGTGCTATTGTCATTGGTAGCAGTGGCGGCTGTGTCACAGACGGGAGGGAGGGACTCCCTCCTCCTCCATTGTGCCGGCTCAGGAGAACATGGTGCGCGCCCAACACCAGCGCACTCCATGTTCTCTAAAGGATACTAGGCTACACAGTAGCACAGCCTAGTATCGGAAAATAGCAAATCTCGGTATCGGATCGAATCTGGTGTAAAAGTATCAATTCGGTATTGAAAGTTTGATACCTGGTGCAACCCTACTGGGCAATTGCGAATTTGGCCCCAGTTTTTATCCCTAAAACAGCATTATGTTTAGCTGAATGATGGTTAATTAAAATTGGTGATTTTACTAATCATGTTCAAAAATGCTAACATTCTTTGACTGAATAAGGATTCATGCACACAACAGTATATTTCATTAAAATGTAACTGTGCTTGCTATTGCAGCCCAGCCTCATTCACTTCAATGGGGCTGAGCTGTGCCTAGGCCATGTAACTGATGAACGTGACATCACACGCCTAGGAAAAGCTGGAGAAGGATGCGGTACTACTGCATGGGCTGCTGCCACATTTGAACACAAAATGATTTAAGTATTAATAATGACCAGTGTGGTGGTGCAATGAAACCCTGACGTACGTTTTTCCGTTGCTGTTCTCAATGCACACTATCCCCTCTTATAAATGTGACCTAGCCAACAGCGATCAGAAAAACACCTGTCTAATTATATTCAAATACATATATACTTGTAATCACCGTTGTTTATTACCTCTATGTCCAGAACAATAGTTTAAATGGCAACCACCGCTCAAACCCACATGGGGATGTCAATGCCATTATGCCTCAAACTGCAAGTTAAAATCCAACCTGTCTTTTCAAGAAAAGATATTGGAGCACTGTCAGACTGTGCTCATGAACATTTAAAACATTTTTGGCACTTCAAGTCAAAATTTTCAAAATGACAGAACAAAACTCTAACATGCATAACCAGCCTTGCCCTGTCTGTTTGATTTATTAATCACTAGTAATGGCGACTCTGGATACCACAGTGACTGCCATGAAGGGCACTAATTCATTTAGACCTATGTCTTAAGGCGTAAATATAGGAGGTGCAGGGGAGACTAGTATAGTGAATGACATGAGATAGTTGGGGGCCCAGAATTGACATTAGTACACAGGATCCCCAAAGCCTCTGCTGTACCCATAGGTTTTGCCTACTGCCACGTTCATGTAGTTCCCAGTATAAACCAGGCAAGCATCGCAGCAGATAGTAATACAGCAGCTGCCACCAGTGGTGAAATGATGGAATCACACTCAGCAAAGTTAATGTATCTCTAGTGTCAGACAGGGGCACCTTGCGTCCACCAGAGGAAATTATTTTAAGGGTCCATGCTCAGTTTATCCTGAACATGCATACATTTACTTTTAATTACTTTGTAAACATGTACTGTTACCACTGCACAAGTAGGACATATCAGTAACACTTAAAACATCTGAATCAAAGCAAAAGACTCTAGTAATTTCCAGTTTGGTAGCATTCTGTTAGATTTGTTGGGGCTCAGAGAGGATGTTCTAGTAATCCAGTCGGTCAGACTGCACTATAAATTGGTCATTATATTGGTAACTTGTAAACATAAGTATACCATATAGGAGATAGAGGGAAATGTGACACTGTATGCTATCTTTTGAGAATACAATTATGGTAATACATGGTTAGAGCGCCATCTGCTGGCCACTTTTAATAATCAGCATATTCATCCTACAACTAGAATAAAAGTATAAAAAACTACCCGACTAATGTCATCTTCTACCCTGAAAAATTTCTAAGAGTTTAAATGGGTAAGGAAATATATGGCTCTTTCATGGAGAAGTAATACAACTTGAATGCTTTTTAAACATTGTATGCTTTTTATACTCAGTTTTGGATTTCTGGTACTTTTTATTGTTAGGGCGTCACAAAGAGATAAAAGACCACAGCGCCACTCTCCTATCTGAAAAAAACAGACTGAACACTATGGGGAGTGCAGCAGTAAGTGTGCAAACCCGTTTATGTAGTACAATAGTAAAAATAAATCCACTAGTGCTACTGCACTAGTTCACCCATCCAGCATACAGGTATGAATGTAAACCACTCCTTTAGTTACTTAAAACTTGGCACCACTACAACGCCAATCTATCCTCATAAGTGTGGCAGCACCGTGAATCATGGAGTTAAAATAGAATATGAGACATAGCCTGTACTGATAAGTTAGAACTTGAGCAAATAAAAGTTTGTTCCTTGACCCCAAGTGTCAGGGCCGGGAAGATAGGTAGGCGCCCGGGTCGGGCACTACCTCATTACCCAGAAGTGGGGACGTAATCATGGCCGCATCTGTCGCTGCTCAGTCTCCTATGAGTCTCCTAGTTTTGGCAGGGGGCGCGCTCCATCTTGATTGACGTCTTCTCCCGCCGGGCCGCGCACTGGACTGAACGCGCACACCGCCGCGCATGCGCCCTGGTGACTTCTTCCTGGCAAGTATACTATACTGGCCAGGAAAAAGTCACCATGCGTCGGCGTGCGCTTTCGGGACTGCGCGCGGCCCGGCTGGGAGAAAAGAAGAAGTCGTCTGCGCAAGCGCGGCCACCGCAATTGCGGAGAAGAGCAGTGGCCGTAACCAGGGGAGACGGAAGACAACAGTCAGGGTGGGAATTAGTTAATTAAATATATTTAGAAAAATGATCACTGTTAAATCATTAACAGATTTAACAGTGATCATTAAGATGGGAATACCCCTTTAATATGAGCTAAAAAAAAAAATAATCTGTTTTTCAATTAGTCTTTATTAAAAATATGGAATCCTTTGCCCCGAAAGTGTACATAGCCTTTAAGCCTGCGTTTACATCACAGTTTAGCTTTCTGTTCTTCTGATCCGTCAGAAGAAGAGAGAGAGAAAAAAAAACAGGATCCTGTAAAAAAAAAAGAATCCTGTTGCATCAGTTGCCATCGGTTTGAGGCATTTCCGTCTGAGATCCGTTTTTTTAGACGGAAACAAAAGTACTACATGCAGGACTTTTTTCCCCGTCTAAAAAACGGATCTCAGACGAAAATGGCTCAAACGGATGGCAATTGATGCAACGGAATCCATATTTTTTTCCCCTCTGTCTCTTCTTCTGACGGATCAGAAGAACGGAAAGCTTAACGGAGATGTGAACTCAGCCTATGTGTAATTACAACTGCTCACCACTGTGAATGCGATGGTGAGAAGGTAAAAATGAAGAGGAGGCAGCGATGGCACATAGTGCGCCTTCTCACCCCGCTGATCTGATACTGATGACTTATCCTGAGGATAGCTCATCAATAAAAATAACTTCGACAACCTCTTTGATAAAATATTGTGTCAAGTTGCATATTTTAAGAAGCTATAGTTTGAAAAAAAGACTTGTTTAAAAAAATGTGTTAAATTGTCCCCAAATAAAACTAAAATAGAAAAAAATGTTAAAAAATATATTAAAAGGCCCTGTATCACATAAAACAAACTATTGGTAAAAATGCCAATTATTTTGGCAGTCCGACAAATAAAAAAGTTTTAAAACCACCATATGCGCTAAATCACAAATAAGTACCTGGTCAATTAGGGCTTTTTCAGGCCTTGTCATTAAGGCTGGGAACACACCTAGGCGTTTCTGAATCGCGCGTATGACGCGCCTTTTTGGATGCGCGTTTTTGTAACTAAGAAACGAGCGTCATACGCGCGATTCAGTGATTCTCCCCTATGGCATCATTGTCCATAGGCGCGTTAAAACGCCCCAAAGAAGCTCATGTACTTGTTTGGGCGTGGGGCGTTTTACAGCGCGTTCAAACGCGCTGTTAAACGCCCAAATGTGAACCATGCCCATAGGGAAGCATGGCTTTTCACATGTTGTGCGTTTTACAGCGCGTTTGAACGCGCTGTAAAACGCTTAGGTGTGTACCTAGGGTAAAAGGCTAACCAATAAGCACTTTTCCTGCTAATAAGGGCTCATGCACATCAACGTATTTTCTTTCTGTGTCTGTTCCATTTTTTTTGCAGACCGTATGCAGAACCATTCATTTTAATGGGTCAGCAAAAAAAAAAAAAACGGAGGTTTCGTTTCTGTATGTCTGTTCGGCAAAAATATAGAACATGTCCTATTATTGCCCGCATTACGGACAAGGATAGTACTGTTCTATTAGGGGCCAGCTGTTCCTTTCCGCAATGCACACATGGACGCCATCAGTATTTTTTGTGGATCCGTTTTTTGCGGACTGCAAAATACATACGGTGGTGTGTATGAGCCCTAAGAAAAAGTGCTTACTTGTTATTGCTGGGCACCAGTCACACAGATATAACCTATAACTGGGGGTCAGGAGGCAGTAATAACGAATGATCGCTGTCATCTGCAGCGAAGGAAAGACTCATTTAGGGATGAGGGATAACCCCTATTACACTGCACAGTTTTCAGGCCAATTAATGGGAAAAGTTCATTCTTATTCCTGATAAGTGGCCTGTATAAGCATGCCGCCTATCAGCTGGTAAATGAGAAATCATTCATTTGTGGCTGATTTGCATCTTTTATCAGAATTAAAGAAGTACGATTATCATCAGCACATCTCTGTATAATCAAAACGTGCTGCCGATAATCAACAAAACTGAATGAGGGAGAAACAGATGCAGCAGGCGCTTGGGCGAGCATGGGTCCTGGATGTGCAGATCTGGTCAGATCTGGAGGAAGGTCCAGCATCCCAATAGTTCATGGTCAGAAGTTTGGGCACTGTGGGCTGGATCAAGCGCAGGTGAAGGACGAGGGGCGGGACTATGTTAGCTCCACCCACACAGAACGTCCTGATGCTGGTCAGTGGCCAGCATTACTGTAGAGGAGGAGCACAGTCCTGCTGTCACTGATGTTTGGTCTAACAAAGTGATGTTATGGGCAGGGGCGATTGAATTATGCAGATTACAGGGCTCCTGCTGCATATTCCAGGGGCTGCGGCTGGACTAGTAAAAGAAAACAATGACATGGAGTAAAGGGGCTACCAGGACTAAGAGCTCACTTAATAAAATGGTAAACTGCGTGGCCCACCAACCATCTGCAATCTACCGATTCTCTGTTTTACTATGATAACCCAAGCACTTCATTCACACTGCAACAGAACTTGCCTGTTTTTTCTGTTTGTTTGTTTTTTCAACCAGGTAATACACCGGTCTCCTGGCTGTCGCAACAGCCCTGGCTCTGCTACCTCTGACCACCCTCCTGTTATGCCCCACCCACTGACCCGATAAGTCACGCCCTTGTTTGCATGATTTCAATAAGAGGAAAAGTTATACAGCAGGAAGAGCCGCGCACCTGAGGGGAGGGGAGCGGAGGTTAGGAACAAGAATGACATCAATATAACAGCTCCATCTAGCGGCAGTACAGAGTATGGTGTTTTACGCGTGTGTTCTCTATTCTGATATTTCATGCCGTGCCCACAGGGGACTGACCATCCAGCACACATAGGCCTGCCAGAGACACCATTAAATGGCGGGAATAGGCTTTTTGTCCCATTGACAATATGAAAACTCTTTGCTTGCCGTTGATTGGTCTATTGCAGTTATGTAGGCAGACTGTTAACCAATCAGACGCCACCTAACAGCTCTGTGACGCAATAGTCACTGTTGTCGTAGTAACCTAGCGGCTTTCATGCAGCAGGTGCAGATAACCGCCTGAGGGGAGCCGAGAGGACGCAGACAAATGCCTGGAGGGTGCGGAGCTACAGGACGCGAAGGAGGATGAGAACATCAGGAGGACGGCCCCAGGTGCGGAGCCTCAGGAAGTGAAGTAGGTTACAAGCCGAGGATAACAGCAGGAGGATGGCTCCATCTAGTGGCAGTTCTCGGCACGGTATGATTTTATATGCGACTCTTCTGAAATGTTACCTGGTGCCCACACGAGTCTGTGCAGCTTATCTGATGCAGATTGTAACAGACAATAGCAGAGATGGCAGCTATTTATTCCAGTAACATGACAGAAACCTGATGGTCCCATTCTAGTCAGTGAGTTCTGATGGGGGCTGTTCATTTCCCTCATGTGGTGATCTGGTCGCTGAGCTTATTTCTGATCTTCTGTTCCTATAGCAGAACATAAAAACAGAAATATTAAGTAAAGATGTGGACACCGCCTTCCACTGTAGAGGTGCTGTGCACTGTCATGAGGTCTGCATTTATAAAAAGAGAGGTGCAAAACTCTTAAAGGGATTGTCTGAGTTAAAAAAAGGCAGGAAAGATTATATATATATATATATATATATTATATATAAAGATTAAAACATATTTGACTTGCCCTCCCAAAAACCCCTATGTTCCAGCACAGCCTTTAGGTTTTTGAGTTCTTGACTTCAGTGATGACAGCTTTTTACCACACATGACCGCTGCAGCCCATCATTTGTATGGCACAAGACAGCGGAGTCTAGTAATTGGCTGCATCGGTCATATGCGGAATTACGGACACAAAGCTGGCAGCACTGGAGCAGAAGGTAGTTCAGGATGGTAAGTATACATTATAATAGCTTCCCTACCTTTTTTTCTTTACAGGGGTTCTCTACTCTCAGCATCTGTGGCATGTCAATAGGATATACCATAAATTTATAAGGTGTGGTACCCACTCCGGTCTCCAGAATAGGGCCCCAAAAGTGAAAGGAGAAGTCACGCATACCCAGCTGCCCTCCATTCACTGCCATGGGAGTTCTGAAAATAGCCAGGTGGCAGTGAATGGAGAGTTGGTAGCACTCACTTGACTATTTTTAGAAGTCCCATACCAGTGAATGGAGAGGATGCTGATTTTGAACATGCTCAGTGTACTGTCCTTCACTTTCCGGGCTCCATTGTGGATATAGGAAAAGGTCCCAGAGGTGGGACCTGCAGCTATCTGACATTTATGGTATATCCTAGCGATGTGCCACGGAAGTTCATATGGAAAAACTGCTGTAACTACGCTTGAAAGCACTTGGTGCTGTTTTACTGACAGGGTCATTGTTGTCATGGAAACCATCCATACCATGCAAAAAGTGGCAAGTGGGGTATGATATGATGAATTTTGTTCACAACTTTTTTCTAACTATACACCGGAGGCATCCGGATGGACAGGAAGAGGTGAAGTGGTGCTCAGAGAGGCTAGACACATCCCTCAGTGCTCCAATCACTGTATTAGTGTCAAAAAATAAAAGCAGTAAGTAAGCTGCAACAGCATATCCATTTGCAGTAATAGAGGACTCCTTGTATTCACCGTGATCAACTCTACCAGGCAGTATCCCGGGTTAATAGGGTTCATTGTGGTGACAGATGATATTTAAAGGAGTTATCTCATCTCGCTATTACTAAGGCGAGATGAGACACAGTCCCGACCACCTCCCATTGCTGTACACGAGAGCTACTGAAACAGCATAGCACAACCAGCTATGCTGTTTCTGAGTTAGGTAGATTGCATAGCTTGCTGTGTTATGCTGTTTCAGTAGCTCTCATGCATGGCAATAAGAGCTACTGAAACAGCAGAGTGCCGGAGCGCTATGCTGTTTCCCGGCCGGGAGGTCGTTGGGACTGTGTCTTATCTCGCCTTAGTAATTGCAAGATGAGACAACCCTTTTGAAGAGGACGACATGAGTTCGTGTGCAGGAGGCCTAAGTGTGTATACAAATATAGCTGTCAGTCACTGAAACACCTTAACCTTGAACAGTGAAATAAAGAAATAGCGGAGATTGAAATGAATAAAATACAAGTTTTACTAAATCTTTTCCTGCAAAACTACGAAAATAAGGTTAGGGCTTATTATTAGGGTAGGGCTTATTTTGGCTCCATGAACATATTTTATATAGACACATGCTAGTTACAAAACATTCCCTGGACAGTGTTTATATTAATTATGACTATAACCCCCCTCATCCATAGGAATGCACCCATATACTGCAGTACATGGGTTCATTCCTATGGATAAGGGGGGTTATAGTCATATTTGCCACACATTTTTCATTCTGGTACTGTATATATTGCCCCTGAGCTGTCCTTACCCAAGGGACCTAGGCAGCTATCTACGGTACCAGGGAGAGCAGATACGGCACGGGAGAGATGTAGGGAGCTCCTCCAGGCAGCAGAGAGGAGAAGGAGATCCTCCTGCTGCCTCCTTCATGTAAGTAAGAACATGCGGGCTGGCGGCAGTACAGGGCATACAGAGAAGCCGCCAGCCCGCCCAACGTGATAGTGAAGGGAAGCGTGGGCTGCCGGCATAATTTAGCATTTAGTGAAGCTGCCAGCCCGCCCGTCAGGTGCTGCTTAGTGCCGCGATGTATGCGTGGGCTGGTTGCTTCACTGAAGGCTAATTCACTGAAGCCTGAAGCCTTTGCTGCCCACCCGCCCACAGTTTCATTGCAGCTAAGGAGCCATTAGTGAGCGCTCCTGAGCTGCTGCAGCCTGTACATTTCCCCACCTTCCCTTTGTATAAAATAAAATACGGCTGTGATCTGCGTCCTTACGTATGCGCTGCGTTCCACCTAGCGGAGCTTGCGTTCCACAGGGCAGAGGTCGCCGGATTAGATAGCTCGATCAGGGCTGTGATGTATAAACAATTCAGAAGCCACTATATAAGTTCTATATTTAATTAAGGGATAACGCTTACATCTTATTCAAGGATTAAACGTATTACCATTATATATTTCTTAAACACATCAGAGTATAATATTATAAGAAAGACTATAGTGCATCCAGGTAAGTATGCACCCATAAGTTAACCCTCCAATCGGTTTTATACCAAGGAAAAAGACTGTCCCCTAAATAAAACAAGTGAAATCAATGTTGTCATTAAGGGCTGCTGGATACGCCGTGTTTAGTTTATAGATCCATTTCGCCTCCTTTTGTTTGAGGATCCTATCAATATTCCCCTCTCTAGTGGAGGCTTGTACTACCTCAACCATATTAAAGGAGACCCCTGGGTTCTGTGCCCCATGCATTGCTTGGATGTGTCTAGCAATTGGTTTGTCACGTAAATTTCTAATATTGCCGATATGTTCTAAGATGCATACCTTGAACTCTCTACAAGTCTTTCCTACATATTTTTTCCCACATGGGCAATTCATCAGGTAGACGAACCCCCTTGTATTGCAATTAGCGAAATCTCTAGCACGACATATCTTCAGGCCAGAGATATTGCTAAAAGTATCGTCCCGTGCAATGTGCTGGCAGGCTTTGCACCGGCCGCATTTAAATGTCCCATTAAAAAACTATACTATGCTATAAAAGTATTGTAAAAAGAAAAACATAAAGAAGAATTAACCTTTCATTTTCAGTATATAATTCACACATAGCAGATTTGTTGCAAAAATTTTGAAGACTGTCACATTTATCTTTAACAACCACCTTATTCAAATCTATGGAAATAATCAGTAGGAAACTGGATAACACTGGGGAATAGCCTGCAACGGGAAGGGATTTGGCCAGTTACCCTGATCCAGTTGTTAAAATTGCACGTGGATTGCAGAATCTTTTTTTCTGACTGAACCCAATTCCCATGCTCTGTACTGCGGTCAGTAGCTGACAGCAGTTCAGAGCACCGTCTCTTGCCTGTTACAGACAACTAGAACGGTGATACATTTGAATACTGCAGCACGGTACAAGAAAGAGCCATTGAACAGATCCAGGTGCTGGTTTTAAAACTGTAAAATATATTTCGTGGAACCCCTTTAAGACTATATTATGCCGTTATTCTATTATTTCTGCTAGAAGTATATGAATTAATTGCAAGCAGTCTGCAATGAAGGTCCATCTGGGTGTTACCAGCTTGAGGGGGATGTTCCTGCATAGTCTGCACAATGGGTGCACTGATTAGTGTCCGACTATACAGGGACACACACCACACACCCAAATGGTAACACCCAGGTGAACCTTTATTGCACACTGCTGACCATTCCTAAACTTCTCTGAAGAATGGTGAAGCAATATCATAAAAATAGATGCTCCAGAATTTTTCTTTTATGGGAAATGCAAGTTGATACTAAAGCAGACATGTCAGGAGAGGAAACAGGTCCTCTATAAATGTACACTTAATGCACCATATTTCATTTGCACTATGTTTCTTATGGTTCGTGTATATACTATTATATTTTAGCATTGCATAGTAATTATATTTTTACATTAGCTGGTGACACTATCTTTGTAATGTAATGTTTTTGCTGTTGATTACCTGTATGGTGGCAGTATTTTCTGTATAGTAGCTTTTGTAACTGTATGAATTTTCATTTTTGACAGAGTAATATCAATGATATAACCATAGCATTAGGATTTGGATTGTTTTGATAGGTATTATATGAGGGGATGAGAAAGGAGGTCTTGGAGGGTTTGGGTGAGAGATGAGGATGAAGAGACTAAGGGTGAAAGAGAGGGACATGGAGGCAAATGAGGAGAGAAGAAGACATGGAGGCTGAGGCTTAGGATAACGGAAAAGGGCAGGTAAGCTGTGGATGAATATGTGGTAAAACGGCAGATACAAAAACATAGCTATTATTTAGACATCTTATGGTGGTATTGTAGCACTATATGGCACTTTTACTTGACACTGTATTGGAGATTATCCTCAGTAGAGTTAACTACATACCTCATAGTGGTATTAAGGAATTTTATGCTTTTTGGATTGAGGGTGAGAGATAGGGAATTGGAGGCTGTGGATGAAAGAGGGTGACATGTTAGCTGAAAATGAAAAAAGACAACGACTGATGAAAAGAGAGGAGGACATAGAAACTATAGATGAGAGTTTAGAACATGGAGGATTAGGAGCCGAATAAGGGAGTTATATTTATTGGTTACCTATCCTCAGGTTAGGTCATTAATATCAGATCGGCGGGAGTCTGACACACGACATCCCCGTCGATCAGCTGGTACCGTGCCAGCGCAATCTTATCTTCATTGTTGACCTGCTCGCTGTGACAACAGCATCGGTTGCTTGTATAGGAACAAGCTGTCCCATTGAAGTGAATTGGAAGGCTTCTTGTAATGAAACCTGCTAACTTCTGCTGTTGGACAACCCATTAATGGAGAGGCCGGCGCCTCTTCATAACTTCGGCGATCCACCGCCAGCGATGGGGCTTTTTTAAGAATGGCGTCTAAAATGCTGGTCTTAATAAATGTGCCCCATAGTATAAGAAAGAACAGTAGAAGCTAGGAATCTAAGAAAGAAGTGGATTAGAAAAGAAGTTAAGGAGAAGGGGTCAAAGTAGGTGGATGACAGAATGGGACATGTAGAGTGAGCAGGATAGTGAGGGGGGTCATGGAAGCAGAGGTGATGAGAAAGAAGGACTTAGAAACTAAGAAGAGGAGGAGAAAAAATGAGGTTAAGAGGATAGTATTCACTGTTTAGTAGCTTTTACAACTGAGAGGGGGACATTTATCAAGATTGGGTCTTTCATACTTAAGTTATAGTAATTTTAGAGGGCTGCAAAAGGTCCTGCCCCCTCCTATTCAGCCCCAACCCCTTTCTATCTGTGCAAAAAAAAAAAATAGCGAGAAGCTCAAAAAGTCGCTAATTATGATGGAAATTAGGCAAGCACCATTCCTTGCGACTTTTCAGTAGTGCAATAGTGACCTAAAAACTTGGATAAATGCCCCTTTCTGACTTTTTAGTTTTGATATAGGTATTAAAGAAAAAGCAAGTAGGACATAGTCATTGGCTGTCAGAATATGTTTAAGATCTGTAGTGTTATAAACAGACATATGTATGAAATGATTAGAAATCAAAAAATATATATTTAACTTACGTTAATACATTACCTTGGTTCTTTGATAGCAGCAGCATGTGGTGCAATCATGGTCCTATTCAATATCAATCAGTCTAAAATGGCTTTAAAAAAAATTGTTAAAGAAGTCCAAAGTTGTTATTTTATTTCACAAATTGTAGATGATTATCTTAATATTTAGAATAACCAATAGTCTGATTTCCTCTCGTTCATAACAATGTCGCTATGAACGATGAGAAATCTAGGAGAGGGTTGGCTGGCTATGAAGGGGTATGAGGAGGCCAGTATTTTCTAATTATAACATACATATGTCTATGCTAAGTTTACTTTTCTATCTATAAGTAATGTCTGTTACTATTAGGTACTGTGTATTTTCGTTATGAATTTAAAGACTTAGAGACATAGGAGGTTATTTACTAAACTGAAATACGCCTATGTTAGGCATATTTCAGGTGCAGATGGTGGCGAAATGTTTGGTTGCACCGCTATCTGTGGATTCTCTCCGCCCATACCAGGTCTAAAATTTTGGGTGTGATGTGGGCAGTGACAGGCTAGGAGGCCTGTCTCATTCATCATTGTCTACGCTTTTTTAAGACATAGTAAATGGTCTAAATGTAAAACAGCTACAAAGTAGGTCTTAAACTTAGAACTGGCACTGCTTAAGCCGAAGTTATGAAGAGGTTGGCACCTCTTCATAATTTTGGTGATCCACCGCCAGCGATGAGTCTTTTTTAAGACCGGCGTCTAAAGCATTTAAGTAGTGCAATAGTGACCTAAAAGTTTGGATAAATGCCCCTTTCTGACTTTTTAGTTTTGATATAGGTATTAAAACATGAGCAAGTAACCCATAGTCATTGGCCGTCAGAATATGATTAAGATCTGTAGTGTTATAAACAGACATATGTATGAAATGATTAGAAATAAAAATATATATACTTCATTTACGTGAATAAATTTCCTTGGTTCTTTGATAGCAGGAGCATGTGGTGCAATCATGGGCCTAATCAATATCAATCAGTCTAAAATAGCTTCTTAAAAATTGTTAAAGAAGTCCAAAGTTGTTATTTTATTTCACAAATTGTAGATGATTATCTTAATATTTAGAATAACCAATAGTCTGATTTCTTCTCGTTCATAACAATGTCGCCATGAACGATGAGAAATCTAGGAGAGGGTTGGCTGGCTATGAAGGGGTATGAGGAGGCCAGTATTTTCTAATTATAACATACATATGTCTATGCTAAGTTTATTTTTCTATCTATAAGTCATGTCTTTTACTATTAGGTATTGTGTATTTTCGTTATAAATTTAAAGACTTAGAGACATAGGGGGTTATTTATTAAACTGAAATACGCCTCTGTTAGGCATATTTCAGGTTCACATGGTGGCGAAATGCTTAGTTGCACCGCTATCTGTGAATTCTCTCTGCCCATGCCAGGTCTAAAATTTTGGGCGTGATGTGGGCAGTGACAGGCTGGGAGGCCTGTCTCATTCATCACTGTCTACGCTTTTTTAAGACATAGAAATTGGTCTAAATGTAAAACAGCTACAAAGCAGGTCTTAAATTTAGAAATGGCGCTGATTACGCCGAAGTTATGACGAGGTCGGCACCTCTTCATAATTTTGGTGATCCCCCGCCAGCGATTAGCTTTTTTAAGACCGGCGTCTAAAAGTTTTAAGTGGTGCAATAGTGACCTAAAAGGTTGGATAAATGCCCCTTTCTGACTTTTTAGTTTTTATATAGGTATTAAAGAATAAGCAAGTAACCCATAGTCATTGGCTGTCAGAATATGATTAAGATCTGTAGTGTTATAAACAGACATATGTATGAAATGATTAGAAATAAAAAAATATATACTTCACTTAAGTTAATAAAATTCCTTGGTCCTTTGAAAGCAGCAGCATGTGGCGCAATCATGGGCCTAATCAATATCAAGCCAGTATTTTCTAATTATAACATACATATGTCTATGCTAAGTTTATTTTTCTATCTATAAGTAATGTCTTTTACTATTAGGTATTGCGTATTTTTATTATAAATTTAAAGACTTAAACATAGAGGGTTATTTACCATACTGAAATATGCCTATGTTAGGCATATTTCAGGTGCAGATGGTGGCGAAATGCTTAGTTGCGCCGCTATGTGTGAATTCTCTCCGCCCATGCCAGGTCTAAAATTTTGGCACTAATGTAGGTAGTGACAGGCTGGGAGGCCTGTCTCATTCATTATTGTCTACGCTTTTTTAAGACATAGAAATTGGTCTAAATGTAAAACAGCTACAAAGCAGGTCTTAAATTTAGAACTGGCGCTGATTACGCCGAAGTTATGACGAGGTTGGCACCTCTTCATAATTTTGGTGATCCACCGTCAGCGATGAGTCTTTTTTAAGAGCGGCGTCTAAAAGTTTTAAGTGGTGCAATAGTGACCTAAAAGTTTGGATAAATGCCCCTTTCTGACTTTTTAGTTTTGATATAGGTATTAAAAAATGAGCAAGTAACCCATAGTCATTGGCCATCAGAATATGATTAAGATCTGTAGTGTTATAAACAGACATATGTATGAAATGATTAGAAATAAAAATATATATACTTCATTTACGTCAATAAATTTCCTTGGTTCTTTGATAGCAGGAGCATGTGGTGCCTTCATGGGCCTAATCAATATCAATCAGTCTAAAATAGCTTCTTAAAAATTGTTAAAGAAGTCCAAATTTGTTTTTTTATTTCACAAATTGTAGATGATTATCTTAATATTTACAATAACCATTAGTCTGATTTCCTCTCGTTCATAACAATGTCGCTATGAACAATGAGAAATCTAGGAGAGGGTTGGCTGGCTATGAAGGGGTATGAGGAGGCCAGTATTTTCTAATTATAACATACATATGTCTATGCTAAGTTTATTTTTCTATCTATAAGTAATATCTGTTACTATTAGGTATTGTGTATTTTCGTTACAAATTTAAAGACATAGAGACATAGGGGATTATTTATCAGACTGAAATATGCCTATGTTACGCATATTTCAGGTGCAGATGGTGGCGAAATGCTTAGTTGCACCGCTATCTGTGAATTCTCTCTGCCCATGCCAGGTCTAAAATTTTGGGCGTGATGTGGGCAGTGACAGGCTGGGAGGCCTGTCTCATTCATCACTGTCTACGCTTTTTTAAGACATAGAAATTGGTCTAAATGTAAAACAGCTACAAAGCAGGTCTTAAATTTAGAACTGGCGCTGATTACGCCGAAGTTATGACGAGGTCGGCACCTCTTCATAATTTTGGTGATCCACAGCCAGCGATGAGTTTTTTTTAAGACCGGCGTCTAAAAGTTTTAAGTGGTGCAATAGTGACCTAAAAGTTTGGATAAATGCCCCTTTCTGACTTTTTAGTTTTGATATAGGTATTAAAAAATGAGCAAGTAACCCATAGTCATTGGCCGTCAGAATATGATTAAGATCTGTAGTGTTATAAACAGACATATGTATGAAATGATTAGAAATAAAAAAATATATACTTCACTTAAGTTAATAAAATTCCTTGGTCCTTTGAAAGCAGCAGCATGTGGCGCAATCATGGGCCTCATCAATATCAAGCCAGTATTTTTTTAATTATAACATACATATGTCTATGCTAAGTTTATTTTTCTATCTATAAGTAATGTCTGTTACTATTAGGTATTGTGTATTTTTATTATAAATTTAAGGACTTAGACATAGGGGGTTATTTACCATACTGAAATATGCCTATGTTAGGTATATTTCAGGTGCAGATGGTGGCGAAATGCTTAGTTGCGCCGCTATGTGTGAATTCTCTCCGCCCATGCCAGGTCTAAAATTTTGGCACTAATGTAGGTAGTGACAGGCTGGGAGGCCTGTCTCATTTATCATTGTCTACGTTTTTTTAAGACATAGAAAATGGTCTAAATGTAAAGCAGCTACAAAGTAGGTCTTAAATTTAGAACTGGCGCTGCATAAGCCGAAGTTATGAAGAGGTTGGCACCTCTTCATAATTTTGGCGATTCACCACCTGCAATGGGTCTTTTTTAAGACTGGCGTCTAAAACTTTTATGTGGTGCAAGAGTGACCTAAAAGTTTGGAATAAATGCCCCTTTCTGACTTTTTAGTTTTTATATAGGTATTAAAGAATGAGCAAGTAACCCATAGTCATTGGTAGTTTTATAAACAGACATATGTATGAAATGATTAGAAATAAAAATTTATATACTTCATTTACGTGAATAAATTTCCTTGGTTCTTTGATAGCAGCAGCATGTGGTGCAATCATGGTCCTATTCAATATCAATCAGTCTAAAATGGCTTTAAAAAAATTGTTAAAGAAGTCCAAAGTTGTTATTTTATTTCACAAATTGTAGATGATTATCTTAATATTTAGAATAACCAATAGTCTGATTTCCTCTCGTTCATAACAATGTCGCTATGAACAATGAGAAATCTAGGAGAGGGTTGGCTGGCTATGAAGGGGTATGAGGAGGCCAGTATTTTCTAATTATAACATACATATGTCTATGCTAAGTTTATTTTTCGATCTATAAGTAATGTCTGTTACTATTAGGTATTGTGTATTTTCGTTAGAAATTTAAAGACTTAGAGACATAGGGGGTTATTTATTAAACTGAAATACGCCTCTGTTAGGCATATTTCAGGTGCAGATGGTGGCGAAATGTTTAGTTGCACGGCTATCTGTGAATTCTCTCCGCCCATGCCAGGTCTAAAATTTTGGGCGTGATGTGGGCAGTGACAGGCTGAGAGGCCTGTCTCATTCATCATTGTCTACGCTTTTTTAAGACATAGAAATTGGTCTAAATGTAAAACAGCTACAAAGCAGGTCTTAAATTTAGAACTGGCGCTGATTACGCCGAAGTTATGACGAGGTTGGCACCTCTTCATAATTTTGGTGATCCACCGCCAGCGATGAGTCTTTTTAAGACCGGCGTCTAAAAGTTTTAAGTGGTGCAATAGTGACCTAAAAGTTTGGATAAATGCCCCTTTCTGACTTTTTAGTTTTGATATAGGTATTAAAAAATGAGCAAGTAACACATAGCCATTGGCCGTCAGAATATGATTAAGATCTGTAGTGTTATAAACAGACATATGTATGAAATGATTAGAAATAAAAATATATATACTTCATTTACGTCAATAAATTTCCTTGGTTCTTTGATAGCAGGAGCATGTGGTGCCTTCATGGGCCTAATCAATATCAATCAGTCTAAAATGGCTTCTTAAAAATTGTTAAAGAAGTCCAAATTTGTTATTTTATTTCACAAATTGTAGATGATTATCTTAATATTTACAATAACCATTAGTCTGATTTTCTCTCGTTCATAACAAGAGATGGCTGGCTATGAAGTGGTATGAGGAGGCCAGTATTTTCTAATTATAACATACATATGTCTATGCTAAGTTTATTTTTCTATCTATAAGTAATGTCTGTTACTATTAGGTATTGTGTATTTTCGTTACAAATTTAAAGACTTAGAGACATAGGGGATTATTTATCAGACTGAAATATGCCTATGTTACGCATATTTCAGGCGCAGATGGTGGCGAAATGCTTAGTTGCGCCGCTATCTGTGAATTCTCTCCGCCCATGCCAGGTCTAAAATTTTGGGCTTGATATGGGCAGTGACAGGCTGGGAGGCCTGTCTCATTCATCATTGTCTACACTTTTTTAAGACATAGAAATTGGTCTAAATGTAAAACAACTACAAAGCAGGTCTTAAATTTGGAACTGGCGCTGATTACGCCGAAGTTATGACGAGGTCGGCACCTCTTCATAATTTTGGTGATCCCCCGCCAGCGATTAGTCTTTTTTAAGACCGGCGTCTAAAAGTTTTAAGTGGTGCAATAGTGACCTAAAAGTTTGGATAAATGCCCCTTTCTGACTTTTTAGTTTTGATATAGGTATTAAAAAATGAGCAAGTAACCCATAGTCATTGGCCGTCAGAATATGATTAAGATCTGTAGTGTTATAAACAGACATATGTATGAAATGATTAGAAATAAAAATATATATACTTCATTTACGTGAATAAATTTCCTTGGTTCTTTGATAGCAGGAGCATGTGGTGCAATCATGGGCCTAATCAATATCAATCAGTCTAAAATAGCTTCTTAAAAATTGTTAAAGAAGTCCAAATTTGTTATTTTATTTCACAAATTGTAGATGAATATCTTAATATTTACAATAACCATTAGTCTGATTTTCTCTCGTTCATAACAAGAGATGGCTGGCTATGAAGTGGTATGAGGAGGCCAGTATTTTCTAATTATAACATACATATGTCTATGCTAAGTTTATTTTTCTATCTATAAGTAATGTCTGTTACTATTAGGTATTGTGTATTTTCGTTATAAATTTAAAGACTTAGAGACATAGGGGGTTATTTATTAAACTGAAATACGCCTCTGTTTGGCATATTTCAGGTGCAGATGGTGGCGAAATGTTGAGTTGTACCGCTATCTGTGAATTCTCTCCACCCATGCCAGGTCTAAAATTTTGGCACTAATGTAGGTAGTGACAGGCTGAGAGGCCTGTCTCATTTATCATTGTCTACGCTTTTTAAGACATAGAAAATGGTCTAAATGTAAAACAGCTACAAAGTAGGTCTTAAATTTAGAACTGGCGCTGCATAACGCCGAAGTTATGACGAGGTTGGCACCTCTTCATAATTTTGGCGATTCACCACCTGCAATGGGTCTTTTTTAAGACTGGCATCTAAAACTTTTATGTGGTGCAATAGTGACCTAAAAGTTTGGAATAAATGCCCCTTTCTGACTTTTTAGTTTTTATATAGGTATTAAAGAATGAGCAAGTAACCCATAGTCATTGGTAGTTTTATAAACAGACATATGTATGAAATGATTAGAAATAAAAATGTATATACTTCATTTACGTGAATAAATTTCCTTGGTTCTTTGATAGCAGCAGCATGTGGTGCAATCATGGTCCTATTCAATATCAATCAGTCTAAAATGGCTTTAAAAAAATTGTTAAAGAAGTCCAAAGTTGTTATTTTATTTCACAAATTGTAGATGATTATCTTAACCCCTTAAGGACCAGGCTCATTTTCACCTTAGGACCAGGCCATTTTTTCAAAATCTGACCACTTTCACTTTAAGTGTGAAAAACTTTAAAACGCTTTTACTTACCTAGGCCGTTCTGAGATTGTTTTTTCGTCACATATTGTACTTCATGACACTACTAAAATTGGGTCAAAAAAGTTTATTTTTTTGCATAAAAAATACAAATTTTACAAAAAAATTTGCAAAATTTAGCAAATTTTAAAGTTTCAGTTTCTCCACTTCTATGATACATAGTAATACCCCCCAAAAAAGTGATGACTTTACATTCCCCATATGTCTACTTCAGGTTTGGAGTATTTGGGAAATGCTATTTTATTTTTGGGGATGTTACATACCTTAGAAGTTTGGAAGCAAATTTTGAAATTTTTCAGAAATTTTCCAAATCCCACTTTTTATGGACCAGTCCAGGTTTGAGGTCACTTTGTGAGGCTTACATAATAGAAACCACCCAAAATGACGCCATTTTAGAAACTACACCCCTCAAGGTATTCAAAACTGATTGTACAAACTTTGTTAACCCTTTAGGTGTTTCACAACAGTTCATGGAAAATGGAGATAAAATTTCTGAATTTCGATTTTTTGGAAAATTTTCCATTATAATCCATTTTTTCCAGTAATAAAGTAAGGGTTACCTGCCAAACAAAACTCAATGTGGGTTGCCCTGTTTCTCTAGTTTGCAGAAACACCCCATATGTGGTCCTAAACTACTGTTTGGCCAAACGGGAGGACATTGAAGGAGGGAACGCCATATGGGTTTTGAATGGCAGATTTTGCGGGACTGGTTTTTTAACACCATGTCCTATTGCAAGCCCCCTGATGCACCCTAGCATAGAAATTCCAAAAAGTGACTCCATCTAAGAAAGTACACCCCTCAAGGTATTCAAAGCTGGGTTTACAAACTCTGTTAACCCTTTAGGTGTTCCACAACAGTTCATGGAAGATGGAGAAACAATTTTGGAATTTCAGATTTTTGGAAAATTTTCCATTATAATCCATTTTTTCCAGTAATAAAGTAAGGGTTACCTGCCAAACAAAACTCAATGTGGGTTGCCCTGTTTCTCTAGTTTGTAGAAACACCCCATATGTGGTCCTAAACTACTGTTTGGCCAAACGGGAGGACATTGAAGGAGGGGAACGCCATATGGGTTTTGAATGGCAGATTTTGCGGGACTGGTTTTTAACACCATGTCCTATTGCAAGCCCCCTGATGCACCCTAGCATAGAAATTCCAAAAAGTGACTCCATCTAAGAAAGTACACCCCTCAAGGTATTCAAAGCTGGGTTTACAAACTCTGTTAACCCTTTAGGTGTTCCACAACAGTTCATGGAAGATGGAGAAACAATTTTGGAATTTCGATTTTTGGAAAATTTTCCATTATAATCCATTTTTTCCAGTAATAAAGTAAGGGTTACCTGCCAAACAAAACTCAATGTGGGTTGCCCTGTTTCTCTAGTTTGCAGAAACACCCCATATGTGGTCCTAAACTACTGTTTGGCCAAACGGGAGGACATTGAAGAAGGGGAACGCCATATGGTTTTTGGAAGGCAGATTTTGCAGGACTGGTTTATTTACACCATGTACCCTTTCAAGCCCCCTGCTGCACCCCTTGAGTAGAAACTCCATAAAAGTGACCCCATCTAGGAAACTACAGGATATGGTGGTTGTTGTTTTTGGACTATTTTAGGGTAAATATGATTTTTGGTTGCTCTATATTACACTTTTTGAGGCAAGATAACAAAAATGGAAATTCTAAAATTATTTCTAAATTCGCCATTAAGTTTTGTGGAACACCTAAAGGGTTAACAAAGTTGGTAAAGTAATTTTTGAATACCTTGAGGGGTGTAGTTTTTAGATGGGGTCACTTTTTGGAGTTTCTAGTCTAGGCTACATCAGGGGGCTTCTAATGGGACATGGTATAAAAATAAAAATCTGCCTTCCAGAAACCATGTGGCGTTCCTTCGTTCTATGCCCTGCCTTGTGGCTATACAGCAGTTTACGACCACATAAGGGGTGTTTCTGAAAACTACAGAATCAGGGCAATAACTATTTAGTTTTGTTTGACTGTTAACCCTTGCTTTATTACCGGAAAATATGGATTAAAACGGAAATTTGCCAAAACATGGTTGTTTTGGCACCGTTTTTATTTTATTTTTAACGCCGTTCATCCGAGAGGCTGGGTCTAATGTTATTTTTGTAGGGCAGAGTATTACGGACGCGTCGATACCTAATATGTCTACTTTTTTGATGTATTTAGATTTTACACTATTTTATCATTTTAGGAAGAAAAATAAATAATTTTACTATCTCCATAGCCTGGGATCTATTTTTTTTGTTGTTGTGGTAACTATCTAATGTAAGGGCTCATTTTTTGCGTGAGGAGATGGCGGTTTTATTGGCACTATTTTGGGGGGCATATGACTTTTTGATCGCACACTATTACACTTTTATGATGTAAGGTAACAAAAAAATGGCTTTTTTAACTTTTTTTTTTTTGACAGCGTTTATTTGAGGGGTTAGGTCAAATGTTATTTTTATAGAGCACATTATTACGGACGTGGCAATACCTAATATGACTACTTTTATAAAAGTTGGCTTCAGCATGACATCATTAACCAACTTTGGAAAAAAAAAAATTTGTACCTCCACATACTGGAAGCCATAATTTTTATTTTTTTGGGCGACTGTCTTATCTAGGGGCTCATTTTTTGCGGGATGAGATGGCGGTTTGATTGGCTCTATTTGGGGGGCATTTGATTTTTTTATGACGTGCTATTATAATTTCTGGGATCTAAGGTGACAAATTATTTTTTTAACATGGTTTTTTTTTTTTTTAAAAGGGTGTTTATCTGAGGGGTTAGGTAATATTTTATTATTATACATAAGATTGTTACGGACGCGACGATGCCCAATATGTATGGCTCCCAGACTTTGGATACACTAAGACAACATTTAAAAAAACTTATATACTAATAAAATAATTTATGGAAAAAAAAAGTTGTTTCCGTGTTTCCAAAGTCTGAGAGCCATAATGTTATGTTTTTCTAGGGGACTGTAGGGAATTATAATAATTTAGTACTCCATGGAAGTGTGATACTCCC